>JARWLC010000006.1:128342796-128920296 GCA_033318265.1 Phyllotis vaccarum
TGAGTACAAGGAGCTTCCCTGGGAATTATAAATAAGACATCAATTATAAATAATGTATCAATATCTGTTTGGTTTTTTTTTTCAGTACCTCAACCCTTTTCTTGGTCATTTTTCCTTGACACTGTTTCCTTTGCTAAGTTTTATTTGGAGAAAAACATTTCTTTATTGTGTTTCTGAATAACAGATTCATAGTTTTCCTAGCTGACTTCTACCTTTATTAATTCTCTCAAAGTATTTTGGGAATTTGAACAAGGAAAATGAAAATTTAAAAGTAAGGTATGAACGGATATTTCCCAAGGATAAAAATATTTATCAATACCTAGGAATCGGTCTTCATGGAAATGTATTTTTATTGTGCTCAGAAGGGATTCATAAGAAAGCAATGTTGGATTTCTGTTCTGTCTACCTGGTGCCAAGTAATGATAGGATGTTTCCAGGTCAGTGTACTTTCCTGTTCTCTTAGATGAGTCTTCTCAAAACTCTTCTGTCCTTGAACCTTCACATTCCACCCTTCCTCATATAATCACCACACTTCTCACTTTGCTGCAGATAGAAATGATAGGTACTAGCGCATCCACTTGGTACTAATACATATCATCTCCTTTGAGTGCTCATGTACCTGATCAGGTTTCCAATCAGGACTGGGAATGAACTGCCTCAGCCAATTTGCAAAAGTCAATTTCCACATCCTCCTTGACCTCCTTCAGTGATACTGCTCCTTACAGGTCTTCATTTCCTCTCCTTTTTAGATTTATCTTCTGTGAGCCTACAGTGCATCGTAATTTACTGAGACAATTCTTACGATAAATTGTGTGTGTGTGTGTGTGTGTGTGTGTGTGTGTGTGTGTATGTGTGTGTGTGTGTGCATATGCACGTGCATGTGAGTATGCATGTTTATGCTGAATAAACGCTTATATTTATGTTGAGTAAAATGAGCCAGGTAAGGAAAAATAAATATACACACATATACACACAGATGTGACTATATTGTTTTTCTAGATCTTCAGCATCCATAGCATAGTTGGGTGGTATTCTTCTATAATTGCCACCATTTTTATAAATGTCTATCAATTGTACAACTTTTAAAAAATCACTTTCATTAGGCCATGTTCATAGATATTATGTGCTGTGAGAGTTTCCACCCCTCCCCTGGCTTTCTCTTCTTTCCATCTCACATTCTAGTCTTCTTCCTCTTCCAAGTGGCTTTGTCTCTCTGTCTCTCTTCCTTCCTTCCTTCCTTCCTTCCTTCCTTCCTTCCTTCCTTCCTTCCTTCCTTCCTTCCTTCCTTCCTTCTCTCTTTTTCTAAAGCTAGAGTCTACATATAAGATAAAACAAGATACTTGTTTTCTTTGTCTGGTGTATTTCACTTATGATGATCTCCTGTTCCAGGTAAATGACATAATTTTGTTTCTCTCTGTTGTTAAGTAAAACTTCATTTTACACACACACACACACACACACACACACACACACACACACACACCACTGTATCCATTATTGGTGGGTGTCTATGTTGATTCTGTATCTTGATCTTTTATGACTATTGTGGTAAAAATGGATGTAAAATATCTCTGTAGTATTCATAGATTCTTGTAGGTATATGCTCAGGAATGGTGTAGCTGGAGCGTATAGTAGGGTATTTTTTTTCTTTTTTAGTTTTTAGAGGAATATCCATACTGATTTCTGTAGTGGCAGTACCAATTTACATTTCCCTGGGAAGTGTTTAAGCATTTCCTCCCACCCCTTCCCAATCTAGGTATTAGGAGCTGACTAGCAGGTTGGGGATTGGCTAGAAGGCAGGATGCTGAGAGGGTCCATAGAATGGAGGACAGGTGGTTCTGCCTGGAGAATCTGTGGAATCCACAGGGAGTGGAAGTAGGGAGGTAATACAGGACACTGCAGTCTGTCTGTTACAGGGATGGAGGTGACAAGGGGAAATTAGAATTGAGGACAGATGGGAGAGTGAAAAACCAACCTGAATCCCTGGTCTGCATGGCCAGTGAGTTTCCAGGGGGAGACTGCCTAGGGGAGACAAATGTGTAGGACAACAGTAAGGTTTTCAGGACAAACTGGATGCTGTAGATCTGTTTAGTCCCTTTGGAATGGGGGCAGAGAAGATGGAGAGAGTGCCACAAGTGGTCTGTTACCAAGTTGTGGATGAGACTGGGTAATTGGATGATGGAAGTGAGAGAGAAAATTCCTTACCTGATGCCCCAGCTGTACTGGTCTTGGTTTCCAGGGATGCACCTCTGTTACTGATTTTCAAGTCATAAACGGATCTCTTAAGCTTCTTTGCTGTAACTGAAATTTTGTATCTCTTGACCAACATTTCCTGACCTTGTCCTTTGGCCATTATTTGCCAGTTCACTTCTAAGAGTTCAAAATTTTTAAATTTTAAAAATAAGTGAGGTCAGGCAGTATCTATTTTTCCTTAACTGGCTTAGTTTACTAAGCATAAAGACCCAAAGGTTGACACATGTCACAGTGGCAGAACTCGGATCTTTTTAAAGCTTCAACTGTCTACTGCATCCTACTGTATAAGCTAAAGGGAATATGGTTTAATTATTTATTTAAACTTGTGTGTATGTGTTCCTATTCCTGTGTTTGCCCCTGTATACATTTGCATGGGAGAGGTGAGAAGGCAGGGTCTCAGTGGCCTGGGACTGGCCAAGTAGATTACACTGGGTGGCCTAAAAGCTCCAGGCATCTTACTGTCTCTGCTTCCTAGGTGCTGGAATTGCAAGCATGCCACCAGGCACAGCTTTTTCATGTGGACTCTGCAGCTTGAACGCAGGTCTTTATGCTTACAAGACAAGCACTTTACTGGCTGAGCCATTTCCCAAACTCTAATTCTCCCATTTTTCAATTTGCAATCCCTTTTCCATTCTTTATTTTATTGCAAATTTTTTCAAGTAAGTATCTGTGTCTATACTTTATGCTGTTTTCTGCTGAGCCTAGTTTCGAGCTACTCATTAGGCTTTCTCCCCAGCACTCCATCTCAGCAGATATACAGCCACATCTTAATCATTCTGTTTAGACCTAGTAGCAGCAGCATTTGGCACAGGTAGTTCTTCCCTCCCCCTTCTCCTCTGGTAGTACCCCGTACCCTCACCCTTTCTTCTTTTGAAACATTTTTCTACTTGCCTTGTCTTCTGGAAAAGTCACCTATTCAGTTTTCCTCCTGAATTTATGGTAAATATGTGTTTGGATCTTTTTTTAAAAATTTTATCTTTCACATCTCCTTAACTCTTACACTTTGGAGTGCACTGGGGCTGGGTCCTTAGTGACCTTAGCTTTTACTATTGCCAGGATCTTAGCTCGTCTTGTCCCCTCTGCCACTGACTGTTGACTGATATCTCAGGTCTTATCTCTCCTCTGAGTTCTAGGCTCCTTTGTGCATTTTCATGCCATCTCTCTAGGAAGGATGTTAAGCACATCAGACTTAACAGGGCTGCGATCAATTTCTGACACTGTCTTAAAATCTGTTCCTTTGCTATCCTTCCCCATTTCAGAATGGCAGCTTTTGTGCCTCCATTTCTTCAGGCAATAAGCCTAAAGGCTATTTTGAAGTTTTCTCTTCCTTTAAGCCCTGTAAGTAATCTGACAGTGAGTCCTCTTGACTCTATAGATTTAAAATAAAACCTCTCTTGCCCCATCCAGCCTGGCTGTATTCAGTCTATTTTCATGGCAGCTAGAATGATGCTTCCAAAACACTCATTGGATCAGGTTACTCTTGTAAGCAAAATCTTTCTCTTATAGCTTAGAAGGCACGTGCCTTTGTTATAGCCCTTCTGGCACATTCTTTGTTTTAAGAAATGTGGTACAATTCGAGCATTATTTAGGATCTTATTTTCCCATGTGATTTGAACTTGTGTTTTCATTTGTGAATAACCACTAATGTTTGAACCAGACATCAGTCCTATTTTAGTGGTGATACCCAGCGTATCATCCTAGGAAGACTAGGCCTGAACTCGCTGTGCCTGTCACTAGGAGGAAAATAATTTAAGCGTGTGAGGATACCGTGGGAAGAGTTTTTGCAAATATACATTAAGTTCATAATTTGAATATAACACTGTGGTATTCCTCATATCTGTGCCATGATTGTAGATGAGGGAGGAAAACAGAAATTATCAATAGAACTGAGAATTATATCTAGTTTTTTCTCAGACACGAGTATGGTGACTATGGTTCTGTGAACTTAATGAGAAAAATGGAACCAAGTTCATGTTTGAAAAGATATAAATCAGAATCATGTGGTCGAAATAAGTAAACATTAACTGTGCAATATTTTGCTCAAGTCAATAATACTTTAAGACATGAAAGTTGTTTTAATGGCAGGAGTCATTTATTTTGCACTTTGCTTTTTGATTCAAAAGGAATGACTCATCGATTCTGACAGATGTTACATTATTCATCATTTGCACACAAAATTTTAAGATGTTAATTAATTTTTGAAAAAATTTATTTCAGTTTTGTGCACATGAAAAAATGGTAGTCATTTATCTTTCAGATTCTAGATTTATCCTGTTTGCTACAGTTAGCATCTCCTCGTGGGTTAAATTGTCTCCTGTTAGGTTTGTGGTATTGATATAAGTTATGGGACGAGTCATCTCTATAAGTCTGGAGACATATATTTAGTTCACCTAGTTTTGTTTGTGAACACTTCAAGTAATATTATTAAAATTTAAGTGGCTCTTTGAAAGCTACTAATGAACGACTTCTGTGTGTATGTGTCCACACACATATATGTTGTGTGTGCACATACTTACTTGTACATTAGCACAGGATTTCAAATGAAAGCATTACATTGTGTATATTAGCAGTAATTAATACTTGGAATATTCCTTAACTATTCTATTCTATTGCTCACTTTGCAGAAGACAAATGGAATTGTGTGGTAGCCACAAAGCAGGTACAGGTTAGCGTGTTAGGAGCTGCCAGCAGAAGCTGCTGGAGGCTAGCTCATAGCTGGAGCTACTGGAGGCTAGCTCATAGAACCCTTCCTTTTTGCAACAAGCTGCCTATAAGATAGTATTCTGACTTGCTTGTCTTTATTCTCCAAGCTAGATTCCCTCAGGAACTGGTATGACCTGTTCACTTGTCTGTTCTAATTTATTCCCTTTTCATGTTCTTAGGATGAAGACTTCTTTTTTGTAAGGGTTAGAAAAATGTAGACTTCCTATGCTGAAACCGAAAACTAGTATGACGAATAGCATACTCCAGATATTGAAGACATTAGAAATATCTCAGGGAAATAAGAATTTTTTTATTTTTCTATAACTAGGACCTTGTATTATTTTTAAAAATTACTTTTATCCCAACTGTAGAGAGAGCTTAATGGGTAAAGTACTTGCTGAGCAAGTATGAGGATCTAAGCTCAGATTATTAGCCATCACATAAAACTTGGGTGCAGTGGTACATATGTTGGAAGAAACAGAAACAGCCAGACCCTATGTTCTCACTTGTCAGCCAGTCTAGCCTAAATGGCAAGCTCTGTGGGAGACCACATCTTAAAACAGAAAGTGGAGAAGCAATTTAAGACATTTCAACATCAGCCTCTGGTCTTCACACATATTTGCACAGCTGAGCACATCTGGATACTCGGGCACATACAGATATGTCACACTGAGAGATTACACATACAAATTGCCTTTATGTACTGATGTAAGCAAATTCAGCATGTTTATCATACTGCTGGATAAAGAGACAACATTGTCACAGACAGACAAACAGGGATGCAGAGCTTATAATATACAACTGGATCAAGAGGACAGTTTAGATAATCTCAGTAGGAGCAGTCTATATAGGGGAATGATCTTCAGGATGTAAATGTTCAGGCAGAGAAAGCTATGCTAGTCATTTTCTGCGCACACAATCAACATTCACATGGGGACTGGAGGAAGACTTTTTCATCCCTCTGAGCCTTACTCTGGGGGAAATGGCCATTTCCCCTTGGGTCTGAAGCTTTGGGATCCTTGGCATGGCCACAACCATGTCAATAATACACATTCAGTCAGGACTTCTACACACTGTGGAATTCTTTTTTTTTTTTTTAATTGTGCTTTTATTTTGATGTGCATTTTATTAAATGGGTGCTGGCCTCCTCAAAAAGGGGAGTATGCCATTTGTCTTTCTCCTGTATATTGTTAAGTCCATTGACAAGTCTTTTAGGCTAGCACTAACTCTCTGGTTGCTTTCTCGGGTCTTAGAAATGTGTGTGCACCATTTGTCAGAAGCTACAAATACCCTGGTAACTTCTCACAGAAGGGACGGTTTTAATGTTCCCAGGAGCTCACTGGGAATCACTCCTTGATAGTCCTCTGGAGGCCTGTTCATAAGGTTCACTTTCTTGTGTCTAAGTCGGGTGCCAGCTGGTGTGAGTGACCTGTGTAAACAAGTGCACTTCTTCCCTGTCCTTACCCCTTGACCTTCGTCTCTGTTCTCCCTGTAGTAATTATCCTTCATATTCTGGATCAATCATACACATATTTTTCACTATCATTAGTAGCTTTATTGAGATATAATTAATATGCCATATAATGTACCCATTTAAAGAAGACAATGCATTGATTTTTAGTATATTCATGGACATATTTATTCATAGCCTCTCTAAATGATAAATCTTTAATCTTAGACTAAAATTCCAAAACTGTGAGTCAGAGAAATCTGTATTCTTTTTGATGCTTTGTCACAGCATCAAAAATATAAGTAAAACAGGTAGTCTACAGCAAATACATATGTATTCAGTGACTGGAAGCATCAGCATGGAATTTCTTTTGTTTGTCCCATCATCAAATACTGTCTTTCTGACCTTCGTTATTTGGAAGTAATTTACAAATTAATGTGACTTTAGAAATTTTTACTCTCAGCTGAAATAACCTCACAGCCAGCTAAACATCCCCAGTACACATAGCTTGGTGGCCAAAAGCTTTTTTCTGTAGACTTCTGTGTACCTCTTTTTAAATTCACTTATTCCATCATCTGCCAGATGTCGCTGTCATTTTTAATGACACATAAAGTTAGGCACTGCTATCCCTTTATCCCATTTTTCATAGAAATAAATCTGAAAATGTACAACCTTTTATTGTACAATTACTTCAAATTTAGGCTTTTGTGTACGTCAGTATTCTATCATATTTCTACTTACCTCATGGGAAACTGACTTTCTTCCCAGAAAAACATTCTCTTACTACATAAAGAGGAAGTCCCTTGCTGATAATCACTCTTTAATGCAGTGTGTCAGATAACATTAAAATAGAGATAAATTCTTCTGATATCTTCCCATATGAGAAAACAGCTCAGTTTATAATTCATAACTGTAAATGGCAGTATCTCTTAATTTTGCCTATCATGATTTTTTTTTTACTACAAATTAAATGAGATAAGGACAGAATGCATAGTACAAAACAAAGTGAATTTCAGGCCAAACTCATCAGCATGTAAGCTTTGAGATCTGAATAAATTCAATGTAAATGCTTGAACCTTTAAGTTATATATTTTACAGTCTTCAGGAACCATATTCTGTCTTAGGTGAATAAGTCAGTTTCCTACTATGTTACATGTATGTTATCCGTATTGCTTTGGCACATTATGACAAAAGTATTAGGGAAAGAGTAAGTCCACAGACACTGTGAATTATATTGTACGGAATAAAATAGGATTTTTTTTCTGAAGAGAAAATTCTTTTGAGATAGTGTTGCATGTAGCTCTCACTGAACTGAAACTCACTATGTGGTTGAGGATGATCTTGACTTCCTGATTTTTCTGCTTCCATCTCCAAAGTGCTGGGATTTTTGGTCCCTGCCACTATTAACATAGATAACTTCTGTAAAATAACAGGTTTTCTTGTGACTTTTATGTCACTAGAGGAAAGGTCTAGATTCGAATCATTTGAGTATTTTAGAATGTGGAGTAAATGATGAAATAGTTAGGCATTCATTTGGGTCACAATAATAACAAATACAAAAAATAGATAACATTTCTAAAACAGAGATAGGGCTAAAATAAGAGCATGATATTCTGCATCATTCACTAATGTTTCTTAATGTTACAGAGTCATGGGATTTCTAGGTTTAAAGCTATTGTGTGATGACAGCCTTTTCCCCTGCCTCTGGACGACTCCATATCTCATATCTGAATATTTGCTATTAACTTACTTGCATGAAAAAAATGTTGAAATTTAGTCTGTATAATTACAGATACCTTGCCATTTTTGTCACTAGGATTCAATGCTAATTTAACAAGACAGTTTTCATTCGTTTCTACTAACTTTGTTTAACAAACTATCCTGTCTTACTTTACGTCACTCCCTTTTCCGTAGGGTTGTATTTTGCCAATTCTTTTTGTCTTTTCAGAAGCTAAGTTTATACCCATCTTACCTACGAATTACCTTCATTTATTCTTATTCAAATATGGATTACAGTGCACTGAGCAATCCTAATAGCCGAGGTCCAGTATTAGAGTGTCAGCCATAGAGTGGGTAGAAGTCACTGCACCATCCTAATAGCCGAGGTCCAGCATGATTGTCACCTGTAGAGCGGATAGAAGTCACTGCACCACCCTAATAGCTGAGGTCCAGCATGATTGTCACCCATACAGTCGATAGAAGTCACTGCACCACCCTAATAGCTGAGGTCCAGCATGATTGTCACCCATACAGTCGATAGAAGTGAGCACTCTGTAGGAGGAAGGAGGAGGAGATGCACTGCCCTTTTGTTCTTATTTCCCTCCTGCTTGTTTCTTTTGTAGTTTCAGGCTGACTATGACTTCAGGGTCCTGCCTCATTCTCCCCGGGGCTGGAATTACAAGTACATACTACCGTGCCCAACCTCACAGTAATATTTAATAGAGTAATAGAAAGAACATAATAACAAATGTCTATTTTGCCTTGCCATAATGGTCAGTCTGATGACTTATACGGAATTTGGGGTTATTAACTCTTAAGAGCAGCAACAACACCAAATTTGTAAACTTAGGGGCAGCAAACATGAGTGTTCAGGCACAGTATGGTATGGATATAGCACCATGCAACATGATGATTATTCTTGCTGGGAAAGTCTTTTGAAGTCTGTCTTCCACATACAAGTATATAAATATATTTAGCAAGATAAACATCCCTTTACTCCAATACTTAGCTGGTCGTTTTTGCCAAATAAGACCTGTTTTCATTCTTTCCTATTTCTTTATTACCTTTATTCTTGGAACTCAGATTTATTATTTACAGTTAAAACTAGCTGACTCTTATTTGACGTCAGCTCATTAAGTGAAGAGACTGGTAAGATCATGGTTTCTCTCCTGCGCTACAGCTGTTAAAATAGCTAGTTTAAACTATAAAATACTCATTTTCTTTTGAAGAATAAGCCTTTATTTCCATGTGTCTACTCCTTTAAAATTCAAAAATATATCTGTATTAAATAAAAATAGATAATATGCTACTTTTGTTGAATAAAATGATAAAATTAGATTCCTCATTTTTAAAAATTTTGCTGAGTAAATGTTTAGCCATCAAGTATGGAAAAATAAAACACTAAATTGAAGAAGAGGAGTACTCTGAAATTGCTCTCTGTCTTTAGCCAATGAAGGTGCTTTCACAGAAACTAGGGAAACTTTAGATGCTATGTTGTTCATAATGAAGCAGATGGAGCTGGAGATTGTTGTATTAAATGAAGTAAGCTAGGTTAAAAATTACAAATGTCACGTTTGCCATATTGTGACAAATGTCATAAATCTCTCATTTATGTAATCAATATTAAAAGAAAATGAAGTGAAAAGGAGGTAAATGTGGGAGAAGAGGGAAGCTATGGGCACCAGAGAAGCTAATGGAAGTAAATATATAGGCAAATATGTGCTTTAGTCAACGTCCTATTGCTGTGAAGAGATGTTTAATTGGTGCTATAGTTCAGAGGTTTAGTTCATGCATCATGACAGGAAGCGTGGGACCACACAGGCAGTCGTGGTGCTGGAGAGGTAGCTGAGAGCTCTACAGCCGGATGAGGTGGCAGCAGAGAGAGTGAGCTTAGCTTGAGTGTAAAACCTAATGTCCACTTTCAGTGACACACTTCCTCCAACAAAGACCACACCCACTCCATATACCTGCTAGTAGTGCCACACCCTGGTGACCAAGCATTCAAATCTATTAGCCTATGAGGCCATTGATGTGGGAATGCCTTTCTTTATGCTGTGTATATCAATCTTTAAATAAAGGAGCCCATGTTTTGGCCCATGACAGGCACCATAGAAGAAGTAGGTGGGGAATCAGAATAGGTAGGAAAGGAAGGGCGGAGTCAGAACAGATGGACCTAGCCACCAAAAGAAGAAATATGTAAGGAACACAGGTGAGCCACAGGCCATGTGGCAGGACAGGTTAATGAAAATACGTTGAGTTAAGATGTAAAAACAAGCTAGCAATGTGCCTGAGCCATAGGCCAAACAGCATGAAATTAATATAAGCATCTGAGTAATTTTGGGGGGACTAAGCAGCAGCAGCCAGCTAGGCGGTCTGGCACTGCAGGTCTGTGGGTCTGGACCTCTGGCCTCCCGGGACCAAAAACCATATTGTAACAGGTTATCTTATTCAAACAACAGCATTCTGCACCCTAGACCCCAAAGGCTTATAGCCATATCATAATGCAAAAAAAAAAAAAAAATTGCATTCACTCACTCCAACTTCAAAAGTCCCCATAGTCTGTAACAGTCTCATCACTGATTAAAAGTCCAGAGGCTTTTCTGAGACTCATGGCAATATGAGTAACTTAGCTGTAACCCCCTGTAAAATCAAAACTGAAAAGCAGATCACATGCTTTCGACATACAGTGACACATAATACACAGTAGCACAGAATTCCAAAGTGGAAAAAGGGAGCACAATGAGGAAATACTAGACCAAATGGAGACTGGGAGAACTTTAAACATTTCGATCATTGTCATGGCAAGAAGCATGGTGGCATGCACAAAGATATGGTGCTGTGGGTTCTACATCCACATGGCAAGTGAGAGAGAGAGAGAGAGAGAGAGAGAGAGAGAGAGAGAGAGAGAGAGAGAGAGAGAGAGAGAGAGAGAGAGACTGACTGAGCCTGGCTTGAGCTTCTGAAACATCAAATCCACTTCCAGCAAGGCCACACCTTCTTCAGGGTCATACCTCCTAATAGTGCCTGTGGTAAATGCTGTAAATATTTTTCACTTGTATTTGCTTAATAAAACACTGACTGGCCAGAAGGCAGGCAGACAGTAGAGGCAGGGCAACCAGACTGGGAGAATTCTGGGAGAGGAAAAGCAGAGCTAGAGACGAGAACCAGACTCAGGGGAAGGAAGATGAGATTGCCGCACTGAAGCAATGGTACCAAGCATTAGACCAAACCGTTTATGATTAATAAAGCCTTTGCATGGTTATTTGGGACTAAGTGGCTGTGGGACCCACTGGATAGGACAGAGAAGGTTTCTGACTACAAATGCCACTCCATGGTGACCATTCAAATCTGTGAGCTTGTGAAGGGCATTTTTATTCAAACCACCACAGTAGGCTATACACATACATAAAAATGTTGTGATGAAGCTGCTTCAATAATTAAAATATGATGTTGTAAATCTTCTAAGCTTAGAGTTGGGTAAATGTTTATCTGCATCTCTGTGCTTCTTGGAGACTATTCTCATGCTTCCGCTTGCTTATTATAATAAAGGTAACATGAAATGGTGACCATGTTAATGTCACTAGAAGGAAAAGAATAGAAATACAAATGGAAATCAATAACTCTGCAAACAAGCTTCATGTTTCAATTCTGGCTGCATGAAGTAGAGTGGGAATCTCTTGCTTTTCACCCAGATATTCTGTTCCTTCAATTGCATTTTATGTTTTGTACATAGATATTCATGATCACATATGAAATTGAAAGACTGATTTCCTGAGTTCTGAGTACAACATTTCTTTGTATTCATATTAATCTTGATTTTTTCTTTTGTAAAATTGAAGCGTCTTTTATACTGTATAGTCTTATTTTCTTCATTGTCTATAATATTGTATGATAAATATACTCATATATTTTAGTAAATTATGTAATATACTCAATTATTAAAAATGAATTGAAAAATTATACTCTTTATTGTAACTGGAGTTCAGAGAGGAAACAGTCTCAGTTGTCAGCGGTGAATATCAGAACAGGGGATGTTTTTTTCTTTCATTCATTCATTCATTCATTCACTTATTTATTTATTATTTATTTATTTTACTATTTTATTATTTTGCTTTTCCACTGTCTTTAGTGAGAGTTGGGAGACTTTAAATTGAATATTTTTATTTTTTTTCTAGTTTTTCCTAGGTACATGTAAATTATATTGGTCTAAAGAAGCATAGTGAAGAGGTCCTTTCTATCGGTCTAAAGAAACAGATGAGGGTCATGCTCTTTTGGTCTAAAGAAACAGACAGGAGGGACGTGTTCTCCCATTGGTCTAAAGAAGCATAGAGAAGAGGGACATACCAGTCTCTGTCTTGTAAGATATAACGAACCAATTTTTGGATAAGGAAAATGGTAGTTTTTGTTGTGGCTTTATCAGAGCTGAGTTATAATCACTGTGTGATAATTTATGATATTCAGTTTCTAGAAATATTATATCATTAGAATTACATGGCATTATCTGCTGTTAAAATGGTGTTGTAAGTCAGTAGTGGAATTTTTATACTCAGTAACTTAGACTCTCTCTCTCTATATATATATATTTGTTTAAGATTCATTTTCTTATAGGCCATTGTATTGCACCAAGAAATCAGCCAGAATTATAAAAGTGTCAAATTACCAAATTTATTAAGCTACTGTGGTGGCTTCTTTTTATTGCTGTGATAAAACACCACGACAAAGCAACTTATAAAAGGGGAAGAGTTTACTTGGGCTTATGGTTCCAGAGGTGAAGGGTCTGTCATGGCAGGGAGGAAGAGCCATGGCAGCTAAAGTGGTAAACTGAGTGTTCATGTCATAAATCACAAGCAGGAAGCAGAACAAATGGGTGGTGGCAGGAAGTGTTTAAACCCAGAAGTCCGCCCACAATGCTACACTTCCCACAATAGCACCACACCTCCTAAGCCTTCCCAAACAGTGCCACCAACAGGGACCCAATGTGCAAACATTTGAGCCTATGGCAGACACTGTCATTCAAACCACTGCAGTGTCCAGATTTAAAATTTTGGGACTTTGAGGAATAAGTCAGGTCAGGACTGTGACTGCCTTAAAAAATTGTTAAAAAAAAAAGATAGAGAAAATGCATTCATGAAAATATAATTTACCATTATTTAATAATTAAGGGTTTTTTGTTGCTGATGAATTTATGTTTCTGTTTTGTTTTTGAGCCTTATTGTATATTCCATAATGGCCTGAACTCGAGCCAACCCTACCAGCATCAGAAGTGTGGGTGTTGCCAGGGAAACGGGTTCTCTTTCAGGTTTTTAGTCTCGTTGGTTAATTATGGAATTTTAATTCTTAAGGAAGGTGAAGAACAAATTTTTTAAAGTTTGGTAGGAAAACTACAGGCCAGGCAAGCTATAAATCTTGGCAGCAGCCAGGAGGACAGTGATGGGAAAGAGGAAGTCATGTTTTTTGAGTTAGGTTCTAAACAGGGCCACAATGGAGGTCAGCAGTTAGCTCCATGGTGGAGTGTGGAGGCTTGAGAAGAGACTGGGGAAGCACAGAGAGGTAAAGAAAGCAAGCGTGCTGAGGCTTTGGGCCAGTATCTGAAAAAAAAAAAAAAAGTAGATAAATGAGAGGGAAAACTTATACTTTTGAACCAAGACCCAGAGAAACAGAGTTTGTAGTGCTCTATGTCAGAATCTCTGTAAACAGTCACGTTGGCCTCTGGGAAGGAAAGGTACAGTATCTTACTAAGGGGATAATTATTTCTCTCATCTATATAGCACAGCTTCAGGTAACTCAGCAGACTGAGGGGTCCGGATGGATGAACTTTCAAAGGAGGTGGCAATACTATATAACATTCTTAACTTTGTAGCAGTTTGGATAGTCAGTCTCCATGCAGGTGAGAAGTAGAACTTGAGATTCTGTTCTTTTGACCATGAAGAAGTAGCTTTTCCTTAATGGGCTTCAGGAAGGCCTGCATATCTCCAGTTTTTAGTGTTGCATTAAGTGCCACTGTGATGTTTAACTTTTCTGCTATTACCAGGCAAACAGGAGATGGGGTCAACCTCAGTGGCTTTTAAGCTACCGATCCCTGTAACATTGGGACTATTGACATTAGCTTTTCCTGCTTGGGATTCTTATAAGTAAGAACTTACACAAGCACATTCCTTTAATAAAAGATTAGTCAGTTCTAATATAAATGCTCACCAAATTGTGACCTGGTGTTACTCATGCTTGAGTGGCATTCTAATTTGCTTAGTCATTGGCTTTTATTTATCTATAAACACTTATATACACATTATAAAATCTTTATAGATGATAAGATGTACTTATTTAAAGAAAATACTTTGAAATTTGACAAGTATCTCTGAGCATGTAACCACACTAACAAACAAAACAGGATGTTTTCTCATGGCCTCACAGCAAGCCTCTTATGCAGCAACATCTTGTCTTTCTCCGTAGTCACAGGTAGGCACTGGTCCTGTGTCATCACTGTGAACTGACGTTAGCTCAGCCTTAACACCATTGGTATTTTAGAGAGTTGGGTTTTGGGGGGAGCCAGAGTGTTGCACTTTGACCTGTAGGGATTTTAGCAGCATCTCTTGAGTCTCCATCCATCAGATGCCTCTCCTCCCACTTTCTCAGTTATCACAACTGAAATGCCTATTGCCAAATGCTCTATTGGGATCAAGACTGAATCCAAGAGCCACTGCTTCCTATAAGATCACTCCTTTAGTGCTAGCATGCCATACGAATAGAAATGTATATGATACATCCACTGTACCTCTTTCCTTGTGCTCATTACAATGACTCAAGATTTATAAAGGCTGCTGTGCAAATGTTATTCGCTTTCTTTATAATGACCGGGAGGTCAGTATTTAATAATGAACTAGATCTGTCTAACCATTTCCTTTTTATGTTTCTCTAAATCTCTAATTGTGTTTAGCATTTATCTCATCCTTCTGAGATCCTTTTTTTTATTATTAATAAATTCATTTACTACTTACAAGTCAGTGTTCTTTTGCATATTCTTTGGATATTGAATACATTTTTAATGTTATGATGATTTCATGTTTTAAATTTTTTTAAAAATGATTGTGGATCCTTTTTGAGAGGAAATTGTAGGCGGAGTTTACTTAGAAGGCACCAATACAGGATAGATATTTATTAAAATATAAACCAACACTCACGGTACAGGTAACAGTTTATAGTAGCACCTGAACAGGGACTGGAGTCTGGAACGGTGGACGAGTGATGGACGGACGATGGATTCCGATCCTGTCTCTCCAACAGCCAAGAACCAGGAAGCGCGCCCTCGTGTTCCAGCAGCCCCTTATCAATGCAGTTTCCATGCCCCCTTCAGGGGCCGGGAGATCTGGATAAGTGTCTTTGGACCTTATCAGACCCGAATCCCACCACAGGAAATTACTTGTGTATCATCTTGATTTTCTAAGGCCATCATTTTTGTTTGGAGCTGGGCATGGTGGCACATACTTGTAATCTTTGGAGTCTGAGGCAGGAACATGCTGAGTATAAAGTCTGTGCCACAGTGGGATCATAATGTTTTCTTTGTAACTTAAACATTCTTATCCATTATTAGTTATGCATGCAAATACAATTCTAGCTGTGATAACTGTGGAATGATGGATAATATGTGACAGCTTTTAAAGACTAATTAACACTATAATTTAGATCATGGTCCTTCTACACCTCAGCCAGACTGTTCTCTCTGTGTTCTCTGTGTGTACACATGTAGAGGAAGGCAGTTACTGCCCTTACCTTTACCTCACCTTCCATGGTCAGTTATCTAGTACCAACCAAAGTCTGAGGATAGTAAGTAGGAAATCCCAAAACTCAATAATAATCTATAAATCACATGTTGCTCATGGCAATCTGATGAGGTCTCTGCCCAGTTCACTTTTTCCTGTCCTACATGTGGAACATCCCTGTCTATGTGTGCCTGTGCATGTGGTTTGCCCATTAGTCATGAAGTTGCTGTTCTGTTAATTGTCATTTGTGGAATACCAGTACTAGCGTGCACTTATTCCTTAATCTACTTAATGGTTCCAATATGCAGAGTAGAATGCTGTCATTTTCTTATGAGACATTATCATTGTTCTGTTTTGTTATTAGTGTTGTTGCTAACCCCATTAGCTTCAGTACAAATGTTTGCCTCTATCTAGTTTGTAATATTCTACTGTGTTATTTTTCTTACTAGACAGTGATATTGAAAAGCTGTTATCATGCTTCAAAATGTCTGATAAACAAACCGAGTGGATAGAAAACTGCCGAAGACAGTTTTGTAAAACAATGAAGTCCAAGCCGGATGTGGTCAGTGGAAGTTGTAAGTGTGGTGTTTTCTATTGTGATCTTCTTGCTTAAAATTATTTTAACAGGAGTCATGGTTCCTGAAGATTTCTACCTGTGTGTGCAGGAAACACAATGATAATTGAAATTTTTTATTTTCCTCCAAGGGGTTTATAATTCTGAGAGAATCAAAGGTCAAAGAAGTGCTGAGCATTCTTACGGACTGGACTGTCTGTACATATGGCAAACAGCTCTGAGGTTCCCCTGCATTTCCTGGGGCTACAGATGACCTGGTTTAAACAGCCTTCATTTTCATATGCCATGTTGCTGTGTCTTTGTAGAAATCTTACTAGTTCACTAGTGGCTTAAATATCCTGAAATAGTGCCAGGTATCCACCAAGTAAATTAAATGATTCCCATAGAAGCTTTGTCTTAAGGGAGCATCTCCAGTTTTAGCTTGCTTATCAAGCAAATTTAACATAACTTATTTATATGTGCTTTAGTTTCCTGAGCCATTACTTTGATCTGATTATGTTCTAAGCTAGATTTTCTAAAACCTGACATTTAGGAGTGATTTCATTTCGTCAGTTATACTTACAGGTTGTCATACTTATTATAAAATTAAAATCAGGAATTTAAAAATAAAATTTGCACTTTGATGGAAAGTGATCTTTTTAGACAATAATACATTATTTATATAGCAACAAAGTCACAAATTATTCTCCACAGTGTAGTAAAAAGTTTCTGGCATGGCCTAGGCCCAAGATCCAGACCAGAATTCCCAAATAATCACACAATGGCTTATACTAGTTACATTTGTTTGGCCTATGACTCAGGCATATTGCTAGCTAGATTTCTGCATCTTAACCCATTTCTATTAATCTATTTCTTGCCACTTGGCCTGTGGCTTACCTGTACCTTTACATCTTCCCCTCTTGATGGCAGCTCACAGTGCCTCCCATTGACTCCACCTTCCTTCCCCTTTATCTACTTGGATTTCCCACCTGCTTCTAAGATGTCTTGCCATAGGCCAAAACAGTTCCTTTATTATCCAGTGATAATTCACAGCCTACAGAAAGACATCCCACATCACCTCCCCTTTTCTGTCTAATCAAAAAGAAAGTTTCAATTTCAACATAGCAAAATTACATATAAAAAAAAAACCAGCTATCAAGCAAGAATTGCAATCATAATATCTAGTCTATTTGTATTTAGCAAAATTAAAGAAAATATTATATCATCTACCTTATCCTTTTGAGTTCAAAGTTTCACATCTGATTTGCCTTTTATCATAACTAAGGAAAATTATAACTGTCTAATCTTCAATTATATCAAAGACCACAGAAGGATATAATATTACAGGAGTAAACAGGAAGTGCAAGCAACTTTCAAAATCTAGAAATGACAGAGATGACACCTGGCTACCTGGACAGTCCTTTGTAACATTGGGGCATCCATCAGCCTACAGGCCCAGAGTCTCTGGCAGCCTTTTTTTGAAGCAGGAAGTTTGAAGGACTATTCCATCCATTTTGGCATAATTTGTTAGTTGCTTCTCCTTGTGTCCTTCAGAATGTCTGGTAGTTTTCTTGGTGAAGCAGGAACCCGAAGGACCGTCTAGGCTTGTTCTGGCAAAGTTCAGAGGTCACTTTTTTATGGGTCCTGCAGCTCAGTTTATACAGCATACTGTCAGGCAGTTGAGGTGAGAAAACTTTCTTGCCCAGTGGCTAATTTATGCTACAAAGAAAGTAAACTCCATGTGGAGTTTCTTTGATATCCATCCTCCTCTTGAATTAGAGGAGTTGCCAGGAACAGACTGTCTCACAGTCCAGAAAAGACTAGTTTCTTAAAATATTATAAATGCCATATTCTGTAGGTCTTCGAAGATTACCTATCTAATTGAAATATATCTTTGTATATCTCAAAAATCTGACTAACATGATTATAAAAGTTTGATTATTATAGATGACTGTGAATCTGTATTTCTTAATTATACATTATAATTTTAAAGGTATTGTATAAGCATAAAATCTTAAATGTAGAAATATATGTATACAGTACAAAAACTAACCGTAAGTTTGTATCAATAAACTAAAATCCATATCAGTGTAAAGCATTTAGAGATTAAGAGTTGTTTTTCAGATCAAAGAAGATTCAATAATCTTTTTTATCATTTCTATATCGTATCTTCTTTTTTCCTAGAAGGAAATTGACTATGACCATTAACTATTTATGATAAAAACAAATATTTATAAATAATATTCTGAGAATTTGGGTGTGGCTTTCCATAAACTCTCTCCTGCTGATTGAGGAATTAGTTTCCTTTTCTTGTTTTGTTTAGTTTTTTTAAATGTGGGCTCCTTGTATTTGTGGGGTTCCTTCCAGATAGTAAGCTTATGAGGGGATCAGAAGCCTGTGGGATGGACAGCTATGTGTTTCAGTACTCACAGCCCCTAGGTGATGATCCAGAATCTCTCCTGAATCCACAGCAATGTCAGTACTCACAGCCCCTAGGTGATGATCCAGAGTCTCTCCTGAATCCACAGAAATGTCAGTACTCACAGCCCCTGGTGATGATCCAGAGTCTCTCCTGAATCCACAGAAATGTCAGTACTCACAGCCCCTGGTGATGATCTAGAATCTCTCCTGAATCCACAGCAATGTCAGTACTCACAGCCCCTGGTGATGATCTAGAATCTCTCCTGAATCCACAGCAATGTCAGTACTCACAGCCCCTGGTGATGATCCAGAGTCTCTCCTGAATCCACAGAAATGTCAGTACTCACAGCCCCTGGTGATGATCCAGAATCTCTCCTGAATCCACAGAAATGTCAGTACTCACAGCCCCTGATGATGATCCAGAATCTCTCCTGAATTCACAGCAATGTCAGTGTTGAGCTCAGATTCTTACCATCCTCAGCCTTCCTTTTGGTTTGAATCTCCTTTTCCACGCGCACAACAAGGGACTATGTTCTGTTAGATGTAAGTAATTGTCCCACCCACTGGTTTAATATAAATGCTGATTGGCCGAAAGCAGACAGGAAGTGTGGGCGGGGCTTCCAGACTAAGAAAACTTGGGGAACAGGAAGAGCAGAGCACAGAAGGCAGAGAGCCACCATGGAGACCCCGATGAGAGGCCAGTACAAGCAGAGGAAAGAAGTTGAAATGCTGCTCTGAGGAAAGGTACCGAGCGACATGGCTGAACAGGATAAGAGTCATGGGTTAGTTTCAGAGTAAAGAGTTAGCAAGTTATATGCCTGGGCCCCAGGTCAATCAGCATATAATTAATGTAAAGGTCTGTGTTTCTGTTGGACTGTGGATCTGGACCACAGACCAGACAGGCCAGAAACTTAATACTCCACAGACTGTTTGTTTGTTTTCAGGTCTTAAGGTAGCAGTAACTACATGTACTCACTTCCATTTCCATTACCACTCCAGTGCCAGAAGAAGACACAAGGCGCACTCTACTTCACTGCCTGAATTTCATATGTGGCATTGATTACTGGATTTTTTATTTATTAGAGTACAAATCCTTCCAGAATTCCCTTTGGTTTTTGCTTGGTTGGGATTTTGTTGTTGTTGTTGTTTGTTTGCTTGCTTGTTTTTTTCCTGTTTCATTGTCAGGAGAATCTCAGTAAATTAATTGACTCGTGATTCTTTTGGCTTTGCTACCAAACTTCTTAGTGTCTGTCCACTGTGAGCAGTCCAGTTCTGAGGTAATCCCAGATGTGGTATTGATTCTGAAACAGAATCAACCCCAGATGTGGAATTTCTGACTTCTTGTATCTAACATTCTAGAGCCTGCTCTCCATTAAAGCTCCATTTTCCTCATTATTTTTTAATCAATACCTCCCATTAATCTTTTGTTAGTGATCTAGTAGTTATATACTTTAATATCTGCCCTACATACTTTTTTCTGTTTTTCATTGATATTGATTGATGGACTTAGTCCACAGCTAAAATTGCTGTGTGTGCTTACTACACTTGGAGTTGGCCAAACATGTGAAGGTGAGCAGAATGTGTGGGCGTCAGTTCTCCCCTTCTGTCATATGGGTCCTGTGGATTGAATTCTGATCATCAGGCTTGGCCTGCAAGGGTCTTTTTGGGTAATATTTCAGGGCTGCAGGTGTATTTCAGTGATAGAGCACTTGCTTAGTATGTAGAATGCCCTGTGTATAATTCTTAGCCTTTCTCTAAAAACAGTTTCCAAGAAGGTAACAATAAAAGAAGAAAAATATAGGGTAGACTGATTATCTGACATTTAAGCCTTTAGACGATCCACATAGTAAAACTGTAAAAGAAGTTCCAGTGTGTCCCATACTTTTGAAAGATGGGTCATTTGTTTTTGTTTTCCCATTTCTGTCCTGGGATGTCATAGGTAAAACCTGTGACGTCCCACACACAGCAAACGAAATAACTCTAGAAAGCACAAGGCCAGGTGTCTGTTTAGGATCTGTGCGAGTAAGTTTTCTGTTTTCTTTTCACTCATATGTTTTAGCCTGAAGGGTTAAGAATGACAAGAGATACAGAAGATAGAATGGAGCAATAAAATCTTGTTCCTCTAGGTACAGAACCAGGGAAAGGGCAGCTTCCCAAAGGCAGAAAACTTCATGTCCCATAGAAACAGTATGAGAAATGCTTCTGAGCCAGGCTCAATATTTATGTCATGAAAGACAGAGACAACAAAAGTGTTTAAAGAAATTGTTAAGCCTGAAAATCATGAGGAGATCAAATGCATTATTGTAAAATTAAAGCAAACTGTTTTGAAGAGTACCTTGGACTGGTCAGCTGGCTGCCTCACTCTAAGTCAGGATTTGAGAGAGCAGTCCCTCTTGGCCTCTTGAATTCTCTTTTATAGGAGAGTGAGATATTCACAGGGTGAGAGAGCTGACTCTTATACACTGTGTTATACAATGAAGGGGACGGAAGAAAAACTTCATTACAAATAGAGACACTAACTTGTAAGGACTTAACACAGGACAAACAGGAATTCATTCTTAACTGTCTTAACTGTAAACAGAATCCTTAACCTGTTTAACCTGCAAGGTATATTTTTACTGTTTTGATCTCCCATTAACTTGCAAGGTTCCTGTTTTGGTCTCACAAAATGACTGGAGACTTAATAATTTGTTAAGAGAGTTGATTGTACAAGACCCGAAAGGACTCTAAATGGGGAAACACAGGGAACCCCAAGTCAAACATAATGACACCAGACTTTCAAAGACTAGACAAGAAAGTCTTAGAAGCCAAGAGAGTCAGTGCCTTTCCTACAGGAGATAAACAATTCATCAGCCAGTGGACCTCTCTGGACAGATGGAGGTCAACGGAAGTGGAACATAGTCAACACACTGAAAATATCTTCAGAAACAAAGAGAGATCAAGATGTTCTCATCTGAAGGAAGGCTACCCTATAGCTTGGCAAAGGGCATTCTTTTTATGCTCTCTCTCCTACTCATGAATCTACAATTATACAAAACAGGAACAACTTTTAAATGACAGAATGAATATGGGCAACCTGAAAACATTGAGAACAACAGGATGGCTGCGCATTCAATAATTCATATTAAAAATTAGATAGAACTGCATAGTCTATGCTCTTACCAAGTTAGAATTCATATTTTGGGGAGTAGAGACACTAGAAAAAAGGAATATATTCTTCAGTATGCAAAGGTCTGAGGAACAAAACATTTGGTCATTATCTGCAGGTTAGTAGAGAGAAAAATGAACTGTTAATGTATCTTTCATATTCTGTGATGACTTAAGTTTGAACAGTGAGTCCAGCAGACAGGTTTATGTTTGTATGCACTGTGTTTTTCTTGTTTCAGAATCGTGCTGTGGTGAAGGTGACTTGGTTTGCTGTAACTTTAAAATATAAATTTATTTCTCACAGTCTTGAAAGCTGAAAAGACAGAAGTTGAGGGTCAGGCAGACTGGTGGAGGCTTGTCTGCTTCAGACTGAGCACTCACTGCCTCCTCTCATAATGGAAGGGACCATGTTGCTCCTTAACCCACTTTATAGGGGTGCTGGTCTGACTCATAAGGCCAGGGCTATCCTGACTTGCTCACTTCCAAGATGTTTCATCTTTTTGAAAATATACTTTATCTAATATTTGTACAATATGTTTTGATTAAATCTACCCCCATTCCCCTCCTCTAAGACCTTTCTATTCCCCACACTTCCTTTTCCTCCCAGTTTCTTATGCTGCCCCCTCCTCTCTTTCTCCTTGTCCCCCTCTTCCTCTGCTGGAGAAAACTGACTGTCCTCTGCCAGCTGTGACCAGCTGTCCATAGCAGCCTCAGACCTGGTGGGGTGAAGCAGGCTTTCTTGTCAGACTATCTTTGGATTGCCAGCTTTCAAATAACAACACAAAGACTTACTAATTTTGAAAGCTTGGCCCTTAGTTTAGGCTTGTTTCCAACTAGCTCTTATTTAATTAAACCATGTACATTTTTAACCTACATTTTGCCACATGACCCAGTTATCTCTCCTCAGTAGGCACATTCCACTTGCTCCATGCCTGCTGGTGAAACCCACATGCCTAGAATCCTCTTCTTTCTCTTTCTCCCTGGAAATCCTGCTTATCTTCTCCTGCCTCCCTATTGGCCATTGAGCTCTTTATTGAACCCATCAGAATTCTCCTTGGCAAAAACACATCTTCACAGTGTACGAAAAGATTATCCCACAATAGTGGAAGTTAATTCAGTCGTGTTGGGTGCAATGATCTTATAATATGTGAGTCTGAGGAAATATTAACATTATAGTAGGATCAAGGGTGGTGTGGAGCAAGGTCAAGGTGTATGTGAAGCCAGCACATAGGTCCTCTTTAGTTTATGCCTTCAGTTTTTCATTTATAGAAAATCCATGTGCTCCTTTAGGCCTATAAATATATTCTTACAGTCTTTAAACTATGTTCTAATCTCAGAGAAGGCATAATCGAAGGTAGAAATGCCATTATTTAAAATACTTTATGGAAATTTCAAACCTGTCATTTAAAATAAATATGTATTTTAGATGAAATAGTATTCTATGGTTTGCTTTCAGGGCAGTATTCTATAGTTAATTTGTTTTTAACTTAAGAATTGCTTTTGGAACTTATGAGTAACATGTTGACTCACATTTTAGAATCTTTTACCAATAATCTAGACATTGGTGACCTTTGATACTTTTTTGCCTTGGGGAAATTTCACAGGTATTTTGAGTATGTTGCCTCTAAAACAAGCACAAAAACCAAAATAAGATTTCTTAATTTTTTTCCTGGTAGCTGGAGGATTAGAAAGAAGAATCCCCCATCTTACTTTGTTTCCATTGTAGAAAAGAATAGGGGTTTGTGTTCCTCTCTAGCTCTTCTTTGGGCCTCCCTGTCTCTGCTCAAGCCTAATGTGTCAGTGCAAATCTAATAACTGCAATACAGGTAAATATTGTGCTTTCTGGTGTGAGGTTCAAAGCAACATGCTGATTGATGTATGAGCCCATGTACAAAAAAAATAAAAAATAAAAAATAAAACAGTGACAAGACCCCTGGTGTTTGAGATATTATGATTTGTTTGAATAGAGAATTCACATCAATAATTGCTTAGCAATATGCTTTGATTTGTCCCATTATTTCAAATACATTACCTAAATACATAGCACATAGAAAAAAATGGTAAGCTCAAAGAAGATAATTACCTCATAATTGAAGGTTTATGTGGACATTTCCATTTAAAATAATGTTTCTTAATAATATTTGTTACTGTGTGTCTTGCACTTTAGATTATTAGTCTTAACCATGAAATTAAGAATAATTATGTGTGAACCTCATCACATTGTCCTTCTACAAAATCTGTCTCAAAAGTTTATATACATCGATGTTAAAAGTTCTCACTTGGGGATGTTACATGTGGATTTATAAAAGATAGACCTTTGAAGCAGTTTTAGAAATAGGATAGATTTACACCCATGTTTACAGATACAGAATCATCCCCAGCAATCTGTATACAGAGGAATTTCTTAAACCATGACTATTTTCATGTTTGAAAATACTTGTTTCACTTTGAAATCGTGTAATGAATAGAGATCAATGAAAAAATGCATGTTCATCTCTAGCCATCCAAATGTTATATTATGAACTTGCTCCCTACAATTACTGAACACCACCCCATTCCTTTTTATCATATGGTTTTTACATGTTGAACATTATTTTTTCTTTGAAGAATTATATGCTTAAAATATATGTGAATGTAAAGTAGGATCCATATAGTTACTAAAGGTCATGGTTAATATCTAAGTGTGTGAAAGACACAATTTTAAAGTACGACTCAATGTTTTATCATTAACAGTTAGCTACTGTAAAAATAGATTTCTTTAGAGAAACAAAAATAATTCCTCTAGGTTGCATATTAGTTAGAATCCCTTGGAGCATCCATTTGTAGGATATATGCAAACACTGTGGTATTACACCAACCCAGCAGGAACCATTTTGACACGTCTAAATCAGATAGTGCATGCTTTGCTTCTTTTGGTTCTTGAACAGATACCATCAGCTGCAAAGCATAACAGGGATAATATGTCACTAATTTGAAAGTGGCATGCACTGTGCAATAATCGTGGTGTTAGAGTTCACTGTTTTCCTGTATGCAAATGATAAAATATCATACTTTAATGAGTGCATTAAAAACATTTAACAAATTCTGAAGTAATCATTAAGTAATCTAAGCATGATGGGTAATTCTTTCTTAATACATTGAATAAGTTGACAGAAGTTATTAAAATTTAATTGAAATCAGAAACATTATGAATATTAATAGAAGTCTCCATTTTTGAGTTGAGCTCCTCAGAACTGTGGAGTTCAGATGATTTTTTTTTTAAATTCTTCTCTCATAGAATAAGTCCCGACTACAGCCTCTCTTACTCTCTTCCTCAAGTATTTTCATTTGCTAATCTGTGACTTAAAGATGCATTGTCACGCATTGTCCCCTCTTGACTTTTAAAATTCTAATCACTCTTACGTTATTACAGCTTTAGGAGAACTACTTGAAAAATTTGTGCTTCATCTCACCGAAAACCCATCTGAATGCTACTTCCCTTCAGTGGAATACACAGGTATCTTTTTAAATATTGTGATGTTTGCAGAATGTTCAGCTCGAAAATGGTGCTGTTTCATACATAGAGTACTGGTGTGTACAAGTTTCCCCATCTGAAAATTCTCTCACTTCACACCTTGTGATATTGTGACCTTCATTTATTTCTGGTCTCCAGCGGAAACTGTTTTCTTAGGTAGCATTGCCCACTCTTCTGATGTTACCATATGCCTCTCTCTGGTCTCTTCGGCTCATAACTGTCGTTCAGCGTTTGCTTTCTGTTACACAGCTATAAGACTGGGGATATTATAACAAAACCTTTATTATTGACTCATTATTCTTCCCCAACATCAAAGAAATATAACTTGTTTTAGGTCCTTATATGATATTATTTTATCAGTATCAATTAGTGTGTGTGTGTGTCTGTGTCTGTGTCTGTGTGTGCATGTTCTTTCTCTTATCTAATTCTAATAGGCTTCTGAAGATCCCACCTTGAAAATGGTGGGGTCACATTAACTTTTTGCTTCTTTTTAAAAGAATAAATATTATTTATTTTATGTGTATGCGTTTTGTCTGCATGTATGTATGTATGAGGTGTGTGTGTGTGCGTGCGTGTGTGTGTCTATCTGTCTGTCTGGTGCCCACAGAGACCAGAGGTAAACACCAGGTGCCCTGAAATTGAAGTTAAGAATGTGTGTATGTTACTATGTAAGTTTTGGGAACCAATCCAGGTCCTCTTCAAAAACAGGAAGAACTCTTAACCACTGAGCCATCTCTCCAGCCCATCAGTTTCCTTGAAAAAGCAATACTGAATTTTTTTTGAAAATTTCCTACAATATATTTTGATCATACTCCTGACTACTCCCAGATACACATACCCCTCCCTTTTTAACAGACGAGTCTAATTTGAGTTTTCCAAATACTCCTTGGCAGGGACCTTCCCAAGAGAACTGACCTACAAGGGTTCACACCTTAAAGAAAATTGGCCTGTTCTTTTTCAGCAGCTACCAAATACCAGTAGCTTCTTAGCTAACGGTCGGACTTTGTGCCTACTGCCCTCCCTCAGTGATGAGATGTTGTTTGCTTTGACCTTGTACAGGTCTTGTGCATGCAGCCACAATCTCTGAATTCAAATGGGCAATTTTCCCATGCTTTCTTGAAAGCACTGTTTCCGTGTAATCATCACTTACAAACTTTCTGCCTCCTCTAAGTTTCTGCTTCTTAAAGCTGTCATTAGGGATTGATCTTTATGTTTTGTTTCAGATGAGATTAAGCAGTGGCGTTTACCTACACCATATAAATGAATAATTTTAAAATTTGCAACTTCTAGTTAGAGAAAATTTTGTTGGTTGGTTTTTGTCAGCTTCATTCTTATAATTCTAGCTGTTAAACAGGAGCTTTCGCTGGTTGCCTGATGGCCATGACATTCTTTAACTTCAAAGTGTCAGCAGTAACTCTTTGTACCTACTGACCTACTGCCATGTACTGTCTGTGTGTCCTGTCTTGGTGGGAGGTGCATCACTAATATTACTCCTGTGTTCTTACTATATCTCTCCTACACCTCAGATTTATGTCATGCTCTCTCATTATTCTTCTTTATGTTAATTTAGGCCAGGATTGCCTCTTGGTTAGGGTATCAAAGACCCTTTGCAAGTTTTTCAATTTTTAGTCTGATTGTTTAACACACACACCCTTGCTGTTTCTGAGGTTGTGTCTTGTTTGAGACAGAGCGTCACAATGCAACTTAAGCTGGCCTTGTTGCTCCCCTCTTGCTCAGCTTTCCTAGTACAGTCATAAGATGTTTATGCCAGCATGCCCAGCAAAAATGGTATTCCTTACACATAATAACAGTGATCCTTGACATGCACATCTGTATCTGTTCCTCTACTCTTTCCCCGACCTTTGGGTAGACTATAAACTTCTTAGGATACCCATACTCTTACATTGTTTTTCTTCTTTTGTTTTCTCTGGTATCATCCATTTCCTCTTCATGAATTGGATTTATTTTTTATTGAATATCAGTGTATTATAATTTTATGCATAAACCTTATAACTTACCTCAGAACATAGCAGAGTCTAGCAGTGACTCCTGCAGCAAGAAGTGAGTAGAAGATTCCAAACATGTGGACTGTGACTAGAGTGGCAGATCTTCAGGCTGAAGGGCAGTGGTCTCCACCGTCAGCAGTTCTTTATGGTACATTGTTCTGCTGGTCATGTTTTACGCAGATAATATTAACATAAGATGGTGGGTTTTTTCCTTATCAAAATACTTAACAAGATTGATTACTTAATATGCACATATTTACTATCATCTGTAACATTTCTGAATTGTGCAGAGTGAAATCTCAGATTTTGGATTCATTGAATATGTTTGTAGTCAAACCCTGAAAGTGAATTTAACTTATTTCCAAGGTTTAACTGAACAGTTATCTAACAGAGCTTTATAATAAAGCCAAAAAAAAAGAGAAAGAAAGAAAGAAAAGAAAACAGAGAAGAAAATGAATGGCTACCTGTTGACTGCTTGTTGGATATTTATTATTGTGATACAGTGGGTTAGTGCAGCTTCTTTCAGAGCTGCTACTGTGTCCTTATTTTTGTGTGTTTTCTAGGTGGTAGAACAATGGTTACTGTTGTAAAATTTCCCTCTAAGTACTACAAGTTGGCAAGACTCGTGTTTTAGTATAAAAGATGCTTTAAAACAAATTCTGGACATATTCACTGCCTTTCTGTGTTACTTAAAGTGAGAAATAGAATGTCTTTTTTAAAAAATAGCATCTTTTTAAGCCCTAAGGTAGCTCAAATTAGAACAACACAACTGTCCATCTGTTGTTAGTTCCCTCAGGATCTCAACTCACTAAAAAATTTGCAGATCTGAAAAAAAATCAAATTAGTTTGGCTGTTTATCTCCTCAAAGAAAGAGGAACAGACAAACAGATAAAAGTTCTGCATACCTGTAGTCAGTGTATACCCATATAGGTATCTTTACAAACCTTAACAGATGCTCTTTTTTTTTTTTGTCAGCTCCAATACTTTTGTATTGCATTTGTTCTTTGCAACATGATATTAAATATTCATTACAAAGGAATAGATTCATAAAAAAATCTCTTCTTCCAGTACTAGTTTATTTATAGACTGGAAAAATACTATTTTGTTTTATTTTATGGATACAGATGTTTTACACACACACACACACACACACACACACGCACGCACGCACGCACGCACGCACGCACGCATGCATGCACCATATGCATGCCTGCTATTCACAGAGTTCAGAAGAGGGCATGAGACAGTTGGGATCTAATGTTGGGATGCTGAGAATCAAATCTAGGACCTTTAGAAAAGTAGGCAGTGCTTGTAACCTCTGAACCATCTCTCCAGTCCCTAACATGTAACCTTTTAGAAGCATGTTTTGTTTTTATTAATCCATTTTATGTGTATTGGTGTTTGCCTGTATGTGTGTATGTATGCACGCATGTGTACCATGTATGTGCGGTGCCCACAGAGGCCAGGAGAAGACACTGGATCCCCTGTTATTAGAGTTACAGATGGTTGTCAGCAATCATATGGGTGCTGACATTGAACCCAGGTCTTCTAGGACAGCAGCCAGTGCTCTTAATTTCTGAGCCATCTCACCAGCACCTAAAATGTAACTATGAATTTGATATATACATGTGCATGCCTTTTATATTTTGTTTGAATTTTAGGCCAACACATTCCTTTTTCCCATAATATTTGTGGAGCGTTTGCTTTCAAGAGGGTCTATCATATGGAGCTGTATTCAGAGAAAGCTCTGTAGCACATACCTAAAATGATGAAATAAATTGTAGCAGACAGTGAGGTGAGAACTAATGGAAATGTGTGTCTTTTAGATATAGCTCCTTCATTTCAGATGCAATGCTAGCACCTTCAAAACTAACATTTGAAATGTGCTTCTGTCACCAAGAGGTTGTAAAAGCGACATGTGAACAGTTGAGTTGGCCTTTGGTGGTGACTGCTGTCTACAGACAAAAGGAGGAAACATGGATAGAGGACTTGGAGTGTGCTGGCTCTGAGGCAGCAGAGCCGAAAGAAAAGGTTAATTGTATGATCAAGATGTAGAAGCTAACACCCTTCCTTTCAAAAAGTTAGAATAAAGGTGCTTGTGGCAGCTTGGTCACAAGGAACTGGCTTTACTGTGGGCTGAGAAGTGAGGACAACTGTGATCTGAAAAATGAGTGAAAGAACCTGCAGGAAGGAAGGAGAGAGTGGAGACCACATAGGGCTGCTGTCTTCTGTGATGAGTTCTAGGACTTTAGTACCTGTTCCTCAGGGCTTCAGTAAGCAGCTGTGCAGGAAATGTTCCTCCAGCCACGGCTTTGTCCTTCAATGCAAAAAGTCTTTATTCTGCTGAAAATTTATTTATTTCCACAGTTAGCCAAGTACCAGGTAGAATAGGTTTACTTTCCTCTACTCCAACCCTATATGCTTGCTTCATAAGCCCAAAACAGAAGAATGTAGAGAATGAGAGACTATAGTCCATATTAAGTAAATTTTGTCAAGTTACTCTGTTTTCAGAGTATATTTATCACTAAAGAGGATGATTATTTTAAATAATTTTCATATGAAAACTAAGACATTAGTTTGACTCATTGTTGACTAAACACCTTTAATGTAAAACTTAATTGGCCAATCTTTTTTCTATATTTTAGGCTTTTCCCGATGATTCAGATAGGTTTGAGAATTTTAGTTTCTATTTCTTGGTTTCAAAACATACTTCTAAGCCAGTGTGTGGTTTCTTCTCTAGCTTTCTTCCAGATTCTGATTATTTTTATTTACATGTATGTGTATACATCTGTGTAAATTCATGCCACATGGATGTATGCCAACATAGACCAAAAGAGGGCATCAGATTGCCTGGAGCTGAAATTTCAGTTGTGAGTTTCCCATTATGGATGCTGAAACTAGGGCTCTTTGGCCCCAGTTTGATATCCATTGAGGTTTATCTGCTGGGCCATTCCTTACTCACTCAAGTGTCAAGTGCCTTTTATATCTTCTAGATTCTCTTATGCATATCAGTAAAGGCTATTAATAAGAACATCAGAATCCCATGAAGACACTCATTTTACTTTATTTTGTTTTGGAGAAAGTCTCTTGATATGTAACCCAGAGTAGTTTTGAACTAGGAATCTTCCTGCCTCAAACTCCCAGTTGCTGGAATCACAGAAATGCATCATCCCACACCTTTTTTTTTTTTTTTTTTTTTAAATCATTGCATTTTTCTTATAAATTTTACCATATATTTTAAAAATTTTATTTCTAGAAATTTTGATTCTTGCTCAATAAGTGGCATTTAATACAATATTGTACATGAAAGTTTCTTTCATGGAACTTTTATAGACTAATAATAATTTCCTTTTACAAAGGAGTCACAATATGTGTCAAATACAAGTCAATAATTGAAGCGTCTCCTTCCTCTATATTTTGAAACCATTTTTGGTGGAAGGGAAACTTCTTCATTCCTGCCTTGGAGACAGTTTTTAAAAGAAAATAATTTGTTACAATAGGTTTCTGACCCAGACTAGCTACATCATTCAGACCCACCCACATCCGATTATCTGGACCAACAATCCCAAAGTCCCTAAGAAACACACAGCGGCTTATATTAACTTCATGCTGCTTGGCCTATGGCTTAGGGACATTGCTAGCTAGCTCTTACATCTTAACTCAACCCATTTCCATTAATCTGTCCTGCCACGTGGCCCATGGCTTACCTGTGTTCCTTACATGTTGCTTGTTTGGGCATCTGGCTCGATCTGTCCATGACTCAACCCTCCTCACACCTATGGCTCTGGCTATGGTGTTTGCCAAGGGTCAAGAAGCTCCTTTATTTAAAGATTGATATTCACAGCATACAGAAAGACATTATCACATCAATAATAAATAGAAAAAAAAGTTTTGGTAGGATTTTATTTGTATCAAAGTTTGTTTTTTAAATCTCTCCACAATAGTACTTTTAAAAAAGTCATTGATACTCATTTTGATATACTAAATATCTCCTTACAACTCTTTTAAAACACCTTTTTGAGGTTAATTGTAACCTTCATTAAAGTAAAAATTGTATAGTAAATATCACTGTCCACTTGTACCTGTATCTGAATTTTACATGTATAGAATGTGGATCTCAACTTTAAGCCCAAGAAATAATCATGTGGATGTCTAATACTAAAAATGACCAATGACTCCTCATTTGTAAGGGAATTCACCACTGTGCAATGGAACTTGTGTCTCTTTGCTGCTAAAAAGCTCTCGAAGGATAGTGGTGAGCATCCTTAATTGGACATGAGCAGCTTTTCTTGTTTGCTTTTATCATGAAAATACAGTCATAAACTTCTAGAACGGAACTAATCCTTGGAAATAAGTCTTTCAACCAGAGGGAAGCTAAGGACTCATCTTTGTGCAAACAACTAGTCCAAGCTGGAAACACCTTTTATTACATAAGGAGGGACTGACAGACCCTGATCTTCTTGTACCGTTTGGTGGCATAGTCACACAAGGCAATAAATATTTCTTGCCTTGTTCCTTAAGTGCATCCTGTTCTCCATAGATGCAGAGCCTTGTCTCTTGGTGGGAGCTGCTATGTCTCATAGAACACAGGCTTGGGGAACCCACTGCAAATTCCTCCTCTCCTGTTAAAGCAGCTGTCAAAGACAGGAATGGTAGTGAATACCTGTGAAGCAGAAGTATTTGTGGGGGCTCAGTGCCAGCCCAGTCTATATATAATAGCATCCAATTTTAAACTAGTATAAAAGTATTGCAGGAATCCTAATTGATCTTAATAAAAACTCAGAGCCAGATTTGAGGACAAATGCTTAAGGAGCAGAAAAGCAGAGGAACAGGCCACTAGAGAAATTTCTCACCACTGCTGAGTCCTGAGACTGAAAGGGGTAGATCCTCTCTATGAATCATGCCTCTGAGTCCTCAGCCGACAGGAGAAGGAAGGGCTGAACTTCTATCTTCTCCTGTTTTACAGTCCTTTCTTTGCCCAGCCTTATCACTTCCTGTCTCATCCTTCCTAGTGCTGGGATTAAAGGTGTGTGTCACCACTGCCTGACCTCTATGGCCAGCTCTGTGGCTACCTCTGTCCTCAGATCCTAAGGCAAGCTTTATTTCTTGGATACAAACAGTATGTTACCATAAAAGCTGCTTGCATTAAATTTTCCAAATGCAAAACATTCACATTATTTTTAAGTGTTACTGAAGGAAAAGCTTTATTTCTCATGCCGGGTAAAGCAGTTTTATATGTGGTTATGCAACTCAGAGCTGTTGTGGAAATCCTATGACTGTTGCTGTATCATGTGATTGTTGATGAGCAGTATGTTTCATGGCTGTAGGAACATAAGATCGCAATTTAATTTTAAATTTTACTTATTCAGTTTTATTTTCATAAATCAGCTTAAATTTTTCCAAATCAGACATTGTCACCCATAGAACAGCACTAAAATTTTACATTATTTAAATATAGAAAACTAAAACATAGTGCATCGTAAAAGAAAGAGTCAGCTTTAGCACTAAACACAAATCATAAATGTTGCTAGTTTGTACACAGGCCTAATCTGATAAAATGTAGTAAATATATATATGTGTATATATATATGTATATATATATATCAGTGTACTTAACTTATGGCTAAATTTTAAAAACCAAATTATCAACTGAAATTTGAAAATTATAGTTAATACATAAATAATGATAGTTTTGAAAGTTGAGCATAAAGCTGTTGAAGTGAGAAATGTATGTGTATACATTTATGTATGTTTCTATGTATGTAGGTGTGTGTATATATGTGTGTGTGTGTATATATATATAATGTGTGCACATACGTGTGTGTATGTTTGTTACCAATGAAAATCAAACTCTTGCCCTGTGCCAGAAAGGGAACAGAGCATTAGCTCACTGATAGAGCAGTGATGAGCTTAGCACTGTCTCCTTTACCTTCCTTGACAACAGATGCCCTTCCTTCTGCCAGAGACCCAAGAGTACCTTACAGCTTCATGGCGTATAGGAACTTGAAGTTTCTAGAGATGACACTGAGTAACTCTCTTGCTGTGAATTTTTGTTGCCACAGAATGGCCATCCATCACTGGAAGAGCAATGCTCATTTTATTCTCCAGCAAAGAAAGTGCATCATCCAGTCAGTGAGAATAAATGCTAAGCTATGTGACCTACGGCCTAATTGCTGCCATGAGAGACAAAATAAACTAATGTGACTGACTGGATCTTAGTATAAATATGACTCAGATATAGCTTACAGGGAACTAACCTAGCATTGTAGGAAAGGTGATTTTATTTTAAAAGGTGTATCTGTTACTGTGGTATGGGAGACACACATGTTCTCCTGCACATGTATGGAGATCAGGAGACAGTTTTGTGGAGCTGGCTGTTTCTTCTTTCTTTTGCTTGGGCTTCAGGGTCAGGCTTGGATTCTCCGGCTTATGCTGTGGCTACCCTACCTGCTGAACCATCGCCTTTAAGTATTAACACTTATTTTTGTTTTATTTTATTTCCTAAAACTTGCCATCCCAGGCATGGTGAGTGTCCATTCCAGTTTTCAGGGACAAGAGTGGATCCTATAGCATGAGACTTTCAGGGACTCAGCACGTGATGCATGGGCAAACCAGGGTGTACTGGCCGCTTTCTCTGCAAGCAGTGAAGATCAATTGTTGCTGCTCTACAGACTCCGCATTCAATAGCACTGACATTTAATTTGTTCTTGCCCATCTCTGAAGGTTTAAAGACTACTCATATTTCAAGATTCAGCTTAAATGCCACTTCTTAAGCAGCTAAAAGTAATCTCTTCCTCTTTGGAGTGTTCATACACTGTCTTATCTCTACTATTTTTCTTCTGCTTAGAGCTTTGAAACCCTTTTATCAGTTATCTGTGTACACATTTTATCTCTGACACGACATGGAAAGTTCTTTCAGTGTATGATATTTCATTTTATCATCTATCCCTCTGACTTCTTCATACTGTTCCTCACTTTATCAGAAATGATTTATTACAAGGAATGAGTGAGTCTGCGGTTGGAATAGATTGCATCAGTAGTATGAGATATACCATTATGCCATGCATGGAAAGCTCCAGTATTAACACGACTGAGACAATCTAGCTTTTCCTCCTGCGTGCCACTGTGTGATCTGTGATGTGTCCCTTCATAGTGCTCATTTCTGTGGATGGATTCTATAATTTTTTTCAGATAGAAGTACGGAATTTCAGCCAATTTCATGCTTTTATTCAAATTAACTTGCCCATGCAGTGTGTCCAGAAACCAATCCAAATGCTCAGTTTCTCTTGTCTGCTGCACCATGCAGCCTCTTTTCTCTTTTTACAAGTGATCACAAGTTTTCTTCACAGAGGAAGTCTGACCTGGAAAGAGAAACCCATGCACTCAACCCTGATGTAATGTTATTCAGTAAGAGCTGAGTATGGTCTGCTAAAAGACTGTGAGTCTGGTACTGAGTACTGGACCCAGGGCAATCCACTCTGCCACTGAGCTATGTATCTTAGCGCTTAACAATTTTTAAAATTTATTCTTTAAAAAACTCACACACTTATAAAATGTTTTTTCATCATATCCATCTGCACTCCTCCATCCAACTTTTTCAAGTGCCTGTTTCCTTCCCTTCATCATGTCCTCTTTAGTATTGTACCTATAACCCATGAGTCTAACTAGTTCTGCCCATATGTGTCTGTGTTTGATGCTATCTACTCAGGCATGAAGAACCTACCAGCAACCATGTTCTCAAAAGAGAGCAACAACACACTCTCTCACATGCAGAAACCATCCACTGTTGTCAACAATTCCTTCACTAGGGGTGGAGCTTCGTCTCCCGTCTCCCATACATGCTGGAGTTTTGACTGGCTTGATCTTGTGAAGGTCTTGTGCAAGTGATTATAGCTGCTGTGAGATGGTGGGCATATTGAAAGATTTCATCATGAATGTCAGGAAGTAATACAGAGCCATGCTTACATGTGCTTATCATTTAGAATTTTATATAAGCACTGCATAATAAACATATCATATCTTAGATCATTTTTAATTATTTATAGTTTTTTATAATTTGTTCATTTTTGCTGCTCATTTTATATACTTTTTGGATTCATTTGCTTTTGGAGACAGAGTTCTGTGTATACATCCCAGGCTGGCCTTAAATTTGCTATATACCCATAGATAGCCTTGAAATCTTAATCATCCTGTTGATACCATCCAAGTGCTGGCATGTACATGTCTCACCATGCTCAGTTTTCAGATGATTTTTATCGGATAAAAGTTTTTGTAAAAAGTTTCCTGTTAATTTCTTTGAAAATGTAACTGACAGCTCCTAAAAGAACAAATTCATCAGTGTTTTCAAAATTCCCATTAAAATATGTAAAAATATTGCTTTCATCAACTTTCAATTAACATGAGATTATGATGCAGGCTTTTCTACTTTTTTATAACTCCCTTTCCTGTTGTTGTTAGCTACAGATGCAAATGTGAAGAAGGAAAGTCTCTCATCCGTGCAGCAGCTTGGCATTAAAACGACTGTCAGGTATGGAGAGAAATGTCTCTCCTATGTATTCCTCGAATTCATCTACCTGATGTGTGCTTAATAATATTTAACACCCAACGACTTTGTATACTTTGCATGCAGAGTTTACCACTCAGAAAATAACAACGCTATCTTTGAGGATATTGGCACATGATTAAATTGCCCCTGGCTGTAAATCAGTTACAGATCATTATTATTCCAAAAGCTAATTAGTGTGTACCTCGATGACTGTCGGATTTTTCCACCCAAAAAAAAAAAAAAAAAAAAAATCAGTGTTTCAAAAATCAGCATGCTGTGGCACAATTAGACATCTTCTAAAACATGATTTGTTCTAGTTGTTAGGATCCAGTGAAGATAAACATACCATAAAGATAGACTGAGAAATTCAAATGAATAAACCAAATTGTCATAGTCTGAGTTTTTAGAACTCATCTATTAATATTTCAGAGAAATCAGTCCACTAGATCATGAACTGTAGAGTAACCTCCGTTTTTTGGTTTGTTTGTTTGTTTTTTCTTAGCAAACCTCACTTAATACAATGTTCTTATCTGTCCCATTATAACTAGAGGGTCATTGTTTGAATAATATGTAGGAAGCTACTTGTGAGATCAATGAAACACTCAAGCCTTATATAAATGCTATTTGTGGTGAAATAATGGGCATGGATTCTGAATCATCCACTTCTACCAGAGTAACTGTTTCAATTATGTTATGTGACTCCAAATACATGTTTTAATTAACGTATGCCGTAATGCTCCATTTCCAATAAAATGGAACCTATAGATTACATAAGCAGCCTGGTCACATACTTTAACTCACTCACGGTAAGTAAATGGAAAATATGTATATTATAGAGTTTGGATAGTCTGTAGTATGGTGCAGCTACTGTCCTGTAGAGCCACTGAGGTAACCCAGCATCAAAACCACTAAATCCACTAGGAAGACAACTTTCAAAAGTCCAGGCCAAGTAAGGTCTTAGGAAGGTTGGAAATTGAACAAACAGCACACATTTGGTGTGTCTAAAATACAGGAATTTACATGAAACTAAATTAGACTCAGCTAATTCCTAATAGCTGTGTGATCCATGTCAATGCCAAGGCATCCAAGCTATGGTACAGGACTGTCATAGTCACGGCCCAGACTGTCCAGACCCTTCTCAGTACCAGTTTTAGTAGATGACTTCCACGGGTACTGCTCGACTTACCAGCCCATAAACTGAAACTCAGCAATCTGTGTTTTAGATTAATTTCAGACAAATTTCTGGCATTACCCTCATATGTAGTCTACTGTGCTTTTGCCTTCTCATTACTGTTTTGTCACTGAAAAATGTTAACAGTTAATGCTGCCCATCCACGTGTTTAACCATCAGGATTCATAGTGAACGCCTTGCCTCATGTAGCTACCCTCAAAGTACAGTCTTGACAACTTCAGACCTTGAGATCTCAAGAGAAATCCACTTTGATGGATGTCTACAGATGACTGTGCACCGAAGATCCTGACAGTTTTCATTCTTCATTTTTTGGGGGGATGGTCTTTGACATAGGTATGGCAAGTTTCTCAACTTGTTAAAAGATGGTGCAGAAAATGATCTCGCCATGGTCTTAAAGCACTGTGAGAAATTCCTGAAACAACAGCAGTCACCAGTAACAACTTCTCTTTATATCCTTTTCGAGTGGATTCGTGCAGAATAGAACTGTCACTCTACATTTCCCAGAGGGCTTTTTTTTTTTTTTTTGTAGGATGTGTTAGCGAATCTATAATAAGTAATGGCTACTGTCTGATTTGTTACAGTGTATCCTTATAGAATTTTATTCTGTATTTTGAACATGTACTTTATATTTAATTGGCTTATGATCCTTAGATTCATGTGTACTTACAGAATCATAAAATCAGCGAAGTAATTTACTACATATAATTAATACCTCTTTCTAGGTAGAGATCCTAAAATAGTTATGAAGTTGCGTATTTCCTAGGATAAAATGGAAGTTCCTTAACTGTGCTGCAGTGGGCCTGCAAGGGCGCTACTCGGGCCATGACTGGTTTGTGTCTTCTCTGTTCATCATCATGCTGGGGGATGCAGAGAGGACATTCCAGTTTCTTCAGAATTTCTCCAGACTTCTGACCTCCGCTTTCCTTTGGGTACCAAGGCTGCATTCTTCCGTAAGACTGAAAAAAAAAAACTGTTTTTAAAGATTTAAACTTGAAAAACACCATTTTTAACTATAGTATTCATATATACACTGCATCCAAATGATTCTTATCCAGTTTCATACCTCAATGCTATACTAGACCTTGTATCAAATCTGTTCTTTAACAGTTCATACATGTGTATTCTTTATTATTACTCTCACCTCCTCCATCTCATCTCTTCCTTCCACATGGTCACTTCACGCCTTCCTTCCTTTAAATTCCATTCCCATATTCATAGCCTTGTGTTGTGTTGCAGATGGTGACAGAGTAGATTAGTCGGGGCATTCATGTAACCAGGGGCTTGAAGTTATCCATTGCTCACCAGTGGGTGCACAATTGGACTAACTGTCCTTCCCCTAGAATCTATTAGTAGTCAGTGGTCCAGCAGGGATAGGGAGGGCCCTGAAAGCTCTTTCCTTTCCTCATCCCTAATTGACTTTGATAGGCCTGGTGCTGTGTGGGCCTAGTAAAGGCAATCACGGTTTCTGTGAGATGTTTATGGCAGTGACTGTGACATGCACAGAAAATAGCCTTTTACAGCTATTATCTCTGTTTCTGGCTCTTACTTTCTTTAATCCCTGCCTTATGTGATATTGCTTGAACCTTAGAGGGGTAGTATAAATTTCCTCTTAGGCTAACTACTCAGTCATCACTTATTCTCTGTGTGGTAAGTAGCTATATATAAATCTCTAGTCATAATTCATTGCAAAGAATAGATTCCCAGATTAAGGTTGAGATACTATTAAGACTAGCATTTTTCTATGTATATAAAATAAGCATTTAGAAGTCACTTAGACAATATTGCCACTTTAGCTAAACAACACTAGTAAATTCATTCTAGAGATAGTACCAGGTTTGAATACCTGCAAGTGGAGCAGGCCTTGAACACAGTCACAGAGTGCTGACTGTCCTTATAATAGTCGTGTCACGATGGCGCCACTGGGCACATCTTGCCTGACAGGTCAGTATTAGTTTTTGTAGAGTTCCTGGATGGGTAAGGTGGGTAAGACTTGATTCTTCTTTTCCTCCAGCAGCCCACAGTGCACTTTGCCAGAATATGAAAAGCAGCCTCCTTGAGCGTGTTTATATTAATTCTTCAGACTTTTATGTCCTGAATTTCAACTAAATTGTTCTTGTTTTGAATCATTACTATGGGACTGTAACATTTTGAAAGGACTTGCTGTATTTGTTTTCATATTGTTTGTGTTTTTGTGATGAGGCATGCACATCTAGAGTTGGGTTATTGGTTGTATCTCTTGATATGAATTTCGGGCTCACCTTGGAGGTAGGCATTCGATCTGTATTGACTATTGCTCTGAATCAGAAGTTTGGGATCAGCTAGGAAATACTTAAAGCTCAGTCTTGTAGCCACTTGGTGCCGACTCATGTATGGAATTACGGATGTGGTTTCCACTCAGTCAGAAGAGAACATAGCTCCCAACTTCACCAGCAGCTTCTCTGGGGGGGTGAGTCGTTAGTCAACAAGTGCCCTGATTCAGCAGGATTAGGATACCACTAAGTAAATCTGTAAATCCATCTCATGTGAGGCAAGCAAATCCTCCAAGACAAGGTTTTAGATGATAATGGTGCCCAAGAGATGGAGCTGAGGCAAAGATGACGGTGTGAGAGGATCTTGGATTGTTCCTGCAGAGCTGTCGGGTAATTGATGCAGGTCTTCAGATGGTGGGATTGGAATGCCCTAGGGAGAGGAAGAGAAGGCTTGGTGGCAATACAGGTAGTAGCGTTCCTGCATAGGCAGTGTGGTTTGGGTGCCCAAAGGAGAAGGAGAGAGAACTTACCAACAATGTGTGGGGGTTGGGGAGCTTCCTATATGGAGACAGAGGTCTTCCCTGTGTAGAGGAGGGCTACTATGCTATAATCCAGAGTCAGAGGCCTGTATCTTGGGAAGAGCCAGAAGACTCCTAGAATGGCCTGAATGCTTTTCCATAAGATTCTCTTTGAAAATATAGACGTAACCTTTTCTCCATAAGTTTATCTTACCTAAAGATAACAGTGAGAAATATTTAATTATAGAAGCATTTTCATGAGGTAGAAATAATATAATAAGATTAAAGTCAAGTAATAACTATATATTGTTTGATTATAAATAATGGACATACAGGTTTTGAATATGTTTTAATGTTGCTTTATAAGAAGTTCTTGATTGTTATGTTATAGTATAAAGAAACAGATTTTATAAATAATATTGTAATTATATTGTATAGAAGAGAAAATTTATACATTTTAGAAAACTATACTGAAGACATTGATATGTTACTGATATCATTATAATTATTATTGTCATTGTTATTCTATGGCACTGGGGCTTCAACTCTAAATGTGTGCAACTGGGCAAATACTATACTACTGAGCTATTAATATGCCCAGGCCTTTGAAGTATTACATTTTGAAAGAATTTGCTATTATTATGAGATCTCAGAGACTACCTTAGATAAAAGCATATTACTCTGTGTTTTTATATACTTGTTGCAGCTTATTAAGATCTTCAATTGGGGGAAAATAAATATGACATCAGTCCTGCTAAACTTTGTGGTTATTTCTCATGACATATCAGTGTGTATGTTTATAAAAAATAATGTACCAGCAAGCATAAGCTAAGAGGTACTCTTATGAAGTTAGGCGGAAGTATTTATTAAGTGTCTTTTACTCTGTATGAATGTGTATTTTTACATATGTACATGTGAAATTTATATATTCATTTATGTGTATATCTGCATAGACCTTGCATACATATGCACTGTGTGATAGTGAAAATCGTAGTCTAATGAAAAAAATTAAATAGTGAAATTTAATAATTTTTTGCTTGAACCATTGTCATGCAGTTAATGACAAGACTGTCCAGTTAGTGTTCTTCACCACAATAAAAAATTAATTCACATCAATAGCAGTAGGGAACAAGCAATATCTGCGTTTTTCCCCTGCAATCTGTGAAAATCTCTTCTTACTATTGCTGTGAATTAGAACAGCTCTGTCTCTTTAAATGATCATTGGAAATTTTAAGAATCTTTCATTTCCACTCTTCGATTTCAAAATATAATTTCTGAAGTAATTTGGCAGTAGATTTTAATTAAATAATTTATTTTCTTGTCAAGCATTTTTAAATGATTACCTGCGTGTGCATGAGAGAGAGAGATACACACACACACACACACACACACACAGAGAGACAGAGAGAGAGAGAGAGAGAGAGAGAGAGAGAGAGAGAAGGGTTGGGAGGGGAGAAGAGGTAAGGGAACATGTGTGCGAGCATACCTGTGCATGGGCACACATGCAGAGGTCAGCTCTTAGAGGTCAGTTTTCGTTTTCCCGTGTGCTGAAGCAGGGTCTTGTTCCTATAGTTGACTGTGTACTCGAGGCTAGCACCTGTGAGTTTCTGGGAGGTTTTGCAGTGTCTGCCTATTTCACTGCAATAGCGCTGAAATTAGGATGCACTTAGAAACTGAACGTAGGTCCTCTGCAGGAAGAGGGTATACTCCTAACTTCTGAGCCATCACAGCAGCCACTAAAGCCGTCATGCTTAATCATGATTTCCTAAAGTTGCATTTCCATGAGCCTGTAAACTTTTTAGTAGCATGCATTTTAGTTTTCATAAATGCAGCAATTACTTATCTTCTCATAAAATTAAAAAGCAAGATTGTAGCAAGTTTGGTTGTCAGTTAATATGGAATATAGTTCTGTGTGTAGAATGGAGAACTTTGTTCCTGGAATCCATAGTCTCAGATCCAGCTCTGTGTCAATATGTACATTGTCGGCTTGTTCACCAGTACAGTTAGGGAAGCTTTCGCATCCCCTCTTCCTACAGCGCTGTTTTCTTCCATTTTAAACACACCATATTGACTATTTCCTTACCAGCATGATGAACTAGTGTTCTTTGTAAATGCATCCTACTATTTCCCCTTTAGAAATTCTATCAAGGAATACTTATTTTTAATGATGATGTCCAAGTAGCCACCACTCCATAGTATAAATTCTTTTTTTAAAAAATAATCTTTTGAATTTTTTCCTTTATGCCATTTGTCTTGAGGTGGTGCCTTCAATTATAGTTTTAATGCATTGTTTCTAAAATAGAACAGTTTTTATTTGCTTTATTTGCTCAAACACTGTCAATATTTTCTTCGTAGGTTGATAAGATGCGAACATATTTAGTTTTGGGACACATTATTAGCTGTTAGTTGCACAAAGTACCTGCCTTCTTTAGCTCAAACTTATATTTTTGACATGGCCTCAAAGGAAAAAAAAATCAACTTGAGTTGGTCAGGGAAGCCCCACAGGCTATTAGCATTCTTCTCTGTTGGCCTCCAAAACTCGTTGACGTGACCAGACCCTCTTGCTTAGGATTCCAGTTACTTCATTTCAAGACACAGAGAGGTCAGATGGCAAGTGAGATTAACACTTCCCCCATTGCTGTCATAGTCCTGGAAGGTGCATCCATGGTTTTGATCAACTGGGACTCCCACAAACTGTAACACCAATCTTCCAGACAAGATGTGTGCAGTGGTGCAAAAATGTCACAACTCCTGTTGGAGTAATTAGCCGCTCTGTGGTAGGATACAAGACCTACTCCATAGGAAAGTATTTACACTGCTACTAGAAACTTGATCCGACTTCATGGTTAACAGGTTGTATAGGTCTTAGGTTCTAACAAGGAACTTACAGCTGCTTCTTAGATATAAAACTGCTTTCTAAATACATATGTTAATGCCATAGAAAATGTCCTTTTTAGTCTACTCAGAGAAAGCTCTGTTTTCAATAAATGGTTATTGAAGAGACTCATGGCTGCTTATCATGCAGAGAATAGATGATCACTGACTGGTTAGCCCTAAGCAAGACATTAGTGCTACCTCCTTCTAAGGCTCAGGAAATGATGTCACAGTGGACAGAAAGACAAGAGCCACAAGACAGAGAGAAGTTCATGTAATCCTCTGTCCATGACACAGTTGTTGGTGTTAGGATGTCACAGCAGCTGGAGCTCCCCTTACTGGGTCTGCACAAGATTGGACTGATCATCAATCAACTGTGGATCAAGGAGGCGTTCCCAGGGTCCTGCTTCTCCCAGATAAACTATTGCACTGGTTAAGTTCAGTGGGTCACAAAACAAATCAGAGGCATGAGTATAGGAAAGAGGTATTTCTCTTATTCATATACTTGGTTACTAGCCCTAAGAAGACAGCTTTCTGTTTTGTTCACGGATACAGCCCCCCTTTGTTCTTAAACTATATTTTTTTTTAACTACCCCATAAACATATTGCATGTAAATTAATATTTAAATTGGAACACATGAGGGACAGTGAGCTTTTAATACGTTGGGAAAAATTACTAAAAATTTAATTTGATTCCCTGAAAAAGTTACAGCTAAGTTTCATGCCATAGGCTTTAATATGAGCACTTTGGAGGCAGGGCAGGTTGATCTCAATAAGTTCTAGGCCAGCCTGGTTTACAAAGCAAGTTCCAGGACAACCAGGGCCGCACAGAGAAACCTTATCTCAATGCCTTGTGCAAAAAATAAATTGTTATAAAAAATTATATCAAAAAGTTTTTTTTTACAAAAAGGAAAACAGTAAATAATGAGATGTATTATTAATGAAAACAATAAGAGTTCTCAGAATTTTATAAAGTGTATTATATTAGTCATTAGTTTAAAGTAATTGAAAAATTTTAGCCTTTGAGATTATTTAGACTAGAAGAATCCTTTAATTTACCTCAGTTATCTTTAGATATTATAAGAAAATCTTTGAATCATAGTACAATAATTTTTTGGAGTAATTCCTTAGGAAATCAAGTTAAAAATTATTCTTGCTGCTTCCTGTCACTAAAGTTACTTAAAGGACAACATATCAACTGAAATAAGCATTAACTTATTTATATGCATTTATAGGCAGAACTCCACTTGTGTTAAAAACTATCATAAAGCAGTGCTCAGATGGAGTAGTATAGTCCAACAGGAGGTGGTAGGCAGCTACTGTACAGTAAGTATAACTACCTCAGATGAAGTGGTATTGTCCAACCGGAAGGTTGTGGCTGCTGTACAGTATAATTCTACCTCAGATGAAGTGGTATAGTCCAACAAGAAGGTGGTAGGCAGCACTTGTATAGAATAACTGTACATGGATCCATTTGTTCCTGTTAAATACTTAGTGTTAAAAAAAATAAGAGTGTTAGATGGAATTTAAAATATCTACAGTGGCAAACACATTGTGAGAATGTACCCATAATCCGTTTGTGGGGCAATTGAAAAGTGAGCCATATAAAACATGTCTGCTGGTATATTATTTTCAATATTCTACATATTTGAAGATTCCATTTCCTATTCTCCTTAAAGACAAAGTGTTTATGTTCTGTGATATCATAGTATCAAAGTTTTGAAGAATCTTTAAATTTTTCTCTCTGTTCCTTTCTATTTTGTGCAAATTTGCAAACAATATTGCTGCAAAGCTTGGCTGATCCTCTGCCTGTGGGGACTCAGATAGGGGGTGGAATGAACTACACTGGATCAGTCTGTGTTGGATTAGAAAGTTTAAAATCGTTTAAATCCAGTCTTTCTACTTATTTTTCATTGCAACACAGAACTCATTTTTTTATAGTTTTAGGAATAAAATAACTCAACAGAATTAAGGTGTAAAACAAAGGCTGCTATACTCCACGTTTTAGTGTATATCTCGTATCTTAACCACTATCATAGTCTCGGATCTTCCAAGTCATTGACTTACTGATTTATTTTTTCCTTAGCCTAGTTTCTGTACTTATATGACCATAAATGCCACTCCTCTTGATGTTCTCTGAGTATGAAAGCATTGATTTTATTTCCAGATTGATATTATTTTATGGTGTCACGGTTGAACAAAAAATACATAATTCTAAACTATATAAATTATAGTTTGGCTAACGAGATCCTTTGTTATGTTCATATAAACCATCTGTTGCTATTGCTCTGGCTTTATGAATACCATTTTCTGTAGATTAGAGTGATCATATGCAAATAACAGATAAGCTAGACAATGTTAATTATAAGTGAGTTTGCTGCAATAATAACTACAGTCATTAAAATCTTGCTGTTTAGTCAATACTACATATGGCAAGTTTGGTATTAGGAGCTGGTAGGTTATCCAAAGTGTGACTTAAGATTCTTTTGACAATGTATGATTTATGAGAATAGAGGGACTCCTGTCTTATCTTTGGGACTCCATTACATGATAATGGCTTGTTTTCCTTGACAGTGTAATTAATGTGTACTGTCTTTATCTATTCATAGACTTGTTCTAAAGGTATTTCTATCGGTACATTCTATTCTTAAACTGCCTCTGTACATATTGTAGAACATTATTATTAAGTACACATTGAAAATATAAACATATAAGTTAACTTTTGCTTTTTATGTTAGGTTTATTCATTATGTAAATAGTTAGTGAACCATATTTTGTGTTTGACAAGCAGTAAGTCAATGGCTATTAATTTATACTCTGCTTTATATTGCATGACCTAATGGAAAGCATTCTTGTTCTCTATATAAGTGACCAAAGATGTCCACTTAATGTGCTGTCTTCATCAATATTTGAGCATATTTATGTGCAATATCCCCTAGAGAATCTGCCATAAATCACACAGTATTTACTCTGATTTATTTCTGCAACTATAAATTCCTGTCATATGAAAGAATAATAAATAATTTGTGATAAGTGGAAAAAATGAAAATCACAGATAGACCCATATGGTGATTTCAGAAAATTCATTATATAATCCTAACTAAATCCTTATACCAAAGCCACAAGTTCCAAAGGGTGTCAACATATTTTAACCCTTATGTAATTTTATTTGTTTTATCTGAAATCAAGAATATTTTATTTTAAAAAATTTAAATAACATTTTTTGGGGGGAAAGAGTTTAAACATAAGGTAAAGTTAAGACAATAAAATTTCTTTTGGCAAGCTTTTAATTATGAAGTCTTTATGGCTGGATATCAACTTTGTCTGATTGAATTGCTATTAAAATAGTTTTCTTGACACAATTACATCTTTGAGTTTTTTAACTTTGCTATAAATGATGATTCTATGTTGATATTGAATTTATAATCATAACAAGTAAAATATTTTTTATCATTCATTATCATAAATTGCACCTAAGAACTATTTTTTCATCAAAAATAAGAATTGAACTTTGCTTCTCATGTATATTAGGTCAAAGCACTATATTGTACTACATTCCCAACCTTAAGAACTAAATTTTTAGAATGCCCAATTTAAAACTTTTACATCTATGCAAATACAGATAATCATACAGGATTTGGTGTGTGTGTGTGTGTGTTTTCTTGGAAAATTGTTGATGGAAAACCTTTGAGATTGGAAGCAAGTTTATTATGGAATTCTCAGTTTGTGTTGTGATTAATTCAAGTCCAGTTATTAGTTTAAATCGACAAATGAAATGAAACCAGGCAAACAGTCATAAGAGCTGACTAATATCTCTTAATGTGAACTCATTGACAGAGACCAGTGCTATTAATTATATATTTTTAATAGTACCACAGCTAACAGGTAAAATTCATTATTCACATGTCCATTCATTTCTTTCAAGCAATCCTTCTCATCCACAGTTTTCTGAATTACAAACTACCTTTATTCTTCTGTTTTGACATATAGCCTTACCTTTATTGAGGTTTATTATGCTATAATATTTAACTCTCTTACATTTACATATTTATAATTGTTGTGCTTTATGACACCACCACCTAAATTTTGTTTTCAAATTTTAATTCATTTTATTGAGGCAGAGTCCCAAGCTCTCTGTTTATCCTAGTATGACCTTGAACTTCTGACACTTGTAAGTTTACATACTTGCACCCACAAAAGGCAAAAGACCCAGCTAGGTACATGCTTGGTTATTACAAATCATCCACATACTAACGGTTTTCCATGTCTCTTTTCTGCAGAAGTACCTTCCTGTGGACACCATTGAAACTGGCATCCATCCTGTATATTTCTGCAGCGCTCACGACATCGAGATGCTGCTGAAGGCTGAACTTCCTCTTGTGTTCTCAGCGTTCCACATGTCTGGCTTTGCTCCATCACAGGTGATCCAGTGGGGAACCCGCTCCTCAACTCCCACATCTGGCTTTAACAAAAATGCTTTCCCCTAAAACACAGGAAATATATTTAAATGAATAAAAGTCATCCATTAATTCATATTTACTTACACATTAATTTTCCCTGTTCTTCAACTTTTAATTAACATGCTATACTTTTCATTTTCATCAAGCTCTCTAGTTATTCAAAAATAATATACTATCTATATTTATTTTTTATGAATTGTTTTATATTTAAGTTGATAAAAAATTAGCCATTTTATCAGTAGGTAATAACTACATACTGCCCAAAATTAACCATTTACCATTATTACTTGTGAAGAAGCTTGCTATCATTGGTTTATCTTTCATTTTGTCAAATTTGAAGTTAACCAAGTAGAATTTCTCCAGCATTGTTATAGTAATCACTAGCTTAATAATGTCTTATCGCATCCATTTTGTGGTATGTGGGTAGTTTCCTTCATTATAAACTGTACTTTCATTCCTTTGCACTTACCCTATCAGAGAGAGCTCTCTCTTAATTAGACAGTAGCTCTTCTTGACACGATTGCACTTCTGTACTTTTCTTGATGAAGTATCACACCATTATCACATGGACCTATGTGAGGTATTCTGCTTGCTGTAAGTTTTGTAACGTTATTAAGAAATGTAACTATAACACAAACTTCCATTTCACAGGAAGGTATAATTCTTTGAAACTATTTTGAGTTTTTAGCATATAAAACATATACTTTAACTTTGAGTCACAGAAATTTTCACTTTGGAAGAAGTTGCCCAAACAACACAATGTACTTACCATAATTTATAAGTTGATGCCTCTCACATCCCCTCAGAGTCTGGGCTGAGAGCAGTGTTCCCAAGAGTTAGTTTGCTGTACATACAAATTATATACTTTAATTTAGAAATGAATAACCAATCATTGTTTTGGCGTTTATAATCTCTCGGGCCCTATATTATCAATTTATGTTTAAAAGAAAAATATTCATCTATCAATTTAACTTATTGTGTAACTCTGATAGACCTTCATTAGTGTCAAATTGCATACAACCCTAGCATGGTAGTTCACAATCTAGACCTTTGAGAGTGTGAGGCAGCAGGATTGCCGTGAGTTTGACACCAGTCTGTGGGATACTTAGTGAGCTGTAGGCCAGTCTAAGTACAGTGTGAGGCCTTGTCTCAGAAATGAACAAGCAATCAAAACAACCCGTAAAATAAGCCTCTATGTAAGTAATGCATTTATTTAATAAGGTATTATTTCTGAACAGTGATATTATTCTTTTTAATAATGTAGAAAGCCTTTCAGCAGCTCTGTGTATAAGCTAAGCACTTGTCTTAAGTGCCCGTCACTGCTTTGCTGATTATTTACTACTTTACTGCTAATTATAAAATGTAAAACAGGTATAAGTAACTAAATAAGTAGACATGATTAAGTAATTATTTGGGTACAGATTTTTGTGTTTCAGAGTTTGCTCATTTTAATTTAATTAGGAATAGTGTTTTTTGAAGCTGTGCATTTTGGGTCACAAGGGGTTTGGCTAGTTAGTGAAGGATTTGTGGGAAGGTTGCTAAATGAAATGTACAGATCTCTAGAGTGAAAATAATAGGCTTACCTAGAGTATGCCAAACTAAATGTGGTTAGAGAACTGCATTTGCTGTTCTCAGAGTAACTGCAACTGGACAGAAAACAGAAAGCAAACCTTGCGTTCCCTTTTTAAGTAAACAATGCAAAATCACATTCTAAGTAACTCTCCAACAGTTTTACCCTTGGCTAACAAACTTATCTTACTGGATTTTCTGCAAATTCTGGGTGTATAAAGCACCATGTATCTTTAATGACACATCTCCTGTTCCTTGCAGGGTACCATTCTGCATAGCATCGATTATTTCACAGGAAGCGGCTAACCTAACTAACCCTCCTGCACAGCGCACGCGCACTAGGCGGTGTTTATTGCCATCGCCGTTTGCTCTTTTCTACTTTCATTATGAAAACAAGACTCGAGAAAACTCTTTCATGTTTTATGACACAGTACTGTTAGGAAATGTAAAACTATGCAATGAAACCTGACCTTCCAGATAAATAACGAAAATAACATTATATCTGTCATCATTGCATGTGTTTGTAACTTTCATTGCGTGACAAATGGAGAAAGTCAGGAATGACAGAGGGAACACATTCACCATTTTGGGATCACTCAGAAGCACTTTAGGCGGGGTCCACCTGTGTAATCCAGACTGGTCTTAAATAGGAGCCACCATACTGCCCCAGCCTCCCAAGGGCTGAGGTAGCTTGATGTCCTTGTGCCGGGCTTTAAAACTACTTTGATTCTTCAGCTATTTTTTTTCTTTTTACTGTGTGTGTGTGTGTGTGTGTGTGTGTGTGTGTGTGTGTGTGTGTGTGTGTGTGTGTGTGTGTGTGCACATAATGAAAATAAATAATTCAAGGCCAGGAGAGTACCTAAAAATAATCTCTGAATAAAATAGTCCATCATTTAGAAGCCATATTTATTTTCATTCCTTAGCTATTTGCAATCAGTTGTTTTGACTTCAATGTTTTTGATTCCTTTATTTTTATTGTAATCTAGATACCAGTAGAAATAATTTACCTCATATAAGATAATATTGTATTTCATGTTTAATCCATCGGATATCTATAATTGAATATCAAAATGTTTAGGAAAACTATAGTACTGAAGTATAAGTAAAGTATAGTATATTGTGTGAGTGATCTTCTCTATGATTTTGAATGATATTTAAATGTGTGAATATCTAATAACATAATTACAAACTTAAAATTTCATTTACCATATGGTTACTTTAGCATTACTTTAAAAGACTTTTAATTATAGGATGACATTTTAAAAAATATGCTCTTAATGACTGGAATCAAAGGTCAGAATCTGACATAATTAAAATATTTAGAAAATAAAAATTCAGTTATGCAGTCTGTTGTAGATAAATTGTGTCCCCACAGTAATCACACAATAAAGTCCGAGCCTTCTTTAACTCCCAGCACACTTGTACTACACATAAGGTACCTGAGAAGCATCTAAGTTAAAATCATGTTACCAGAGTGGACCTAGCTCAATGTGACTTGTAAGGAGAGATTTGGACAAGACATCTACAGAGGGTAGCTATACGTGTGACAGGGAGAAGACTGTCACCTATTTTCACAGTAGGAAGAGAAGGCCCCGAAGAAACCATCCTCAATAACATTGTGACCTAGACTTTTCTAGAACAATAAAAAAGTTACTCGTGTTTGCTGCCTAGATTCTGCTTCCTTGTTATTGCAGACCTAGCAAACCAATACAGATTAGTCATAGGAAAGCAGATTTAGCATGCTGAAAAGTGGAATAAGAGGTAGAGAAGCACCTTTTAGATTTAAGAAGAAAGGTTTTAAAGGACAATGTGTCAGAACAAAGAGAACGAGTATATCTGTGTCTTTAATACCCCCAAATAAGGTCAAATTCTGAGGTGGTACCTTTGCTGATTCTTTTCAAAGGGGAAGTTAGGATGGTTAATTCATAATAATATACCAATTAAAGAGTCAAAAAGGAAGTCTTTTTGTAAAAGTCTCGTTTTGAATTTTTGTCTGTGTTAGGTCCCAGCTCATGTATTCTTCCATTCTACTTGTTCTAAATTGTTCTCTGATTTGGCAAGAGTCCATCTGCATTTGAGATTTTGCAGTCTGTCATTTGCATAATTATACAGCTGTGATTACAGGTGTGATGGAGGAAGGGAACTTTCCTGTACTCAGGTAGCCTCTTAGCATTTGTTAGGGGAGAGAAGAGCAGACTGGTGTTTTGGGAAAGAGGAAGAGGTCAGAAGAAAGAACTTAGCAGTAGGGGCATTGACCAGTACAGATGTCATCAGGTCACTAGCTCCTGAATCAGGAGAGCATGAATCTTCTTACACGTGCAGAAAACAAGATATTTTTTGCCTTCTAGCCAAATAAGAAGAATTTTAAAGCCACTGGAGAAAATGCCTTTCTATTTTGGTTAAATGTCAGGCAATTTTGTTTTGTTTTGTTTTGTTTCTTGTGTTACTATTACTACTTTTTAATAGGCAAGTGAAGCTTTTTACTTCTTTCAATAAACTTCTTCCTGTTTCTTTTTCTTTAAGATTTGCCTGCAATGGATAACTCAGTGTTTTTGGAATTACTTAGATTGGATAGAAATATGCCATTATATTGCTACTTGTGTTGTTCTTGGTCCCGATTATCAAGTGTATGTCTGCATAGCTGTTCTCAAACATCTGCAGCGGGACATTCTCCAGCACACACAGACTCAAGATCTACAAGTCTTTCTCAAAGTAAGTATGTTCATGTCTAAGAGAAAAGTTGTTAAAAATTAATCACTAATCGTTGGCACTTCATTGTTGTCTCAGATATATTTCCATTGCCATAACCAAGACAACTAACAAGAGAAAGTTTTTAATTTGGGGTTCACAGTTCTAGAGGCTTTGAGTCCATAACCGTCATGGTAGGGAGCATGGGAACAGACAGGCAGGCATAATTCTAGAATAGTAGCTGAGAGCTTACATCTTTATCACAAGCAGGAAGCAGAGAGAACTAACACGAAATGGACAGTGACACACCTTCATCGCAAGGCCACACCCCCTAATCCTTTCCAAACAGTTCTGCCAACTAGGGACCTTGAGATATATGAGCCTATGCAGTCATTCTCGCTGAAAACACCACTATTATAAAATGCTTATCTGGACCCCTTATCACCAAATCAGTTCTGAGTGGTAGATCTGATTGTTTTGATTTTTGAATGAGGAAAGTGAGACATGGAATTAAGTTGCCTAAATTCTATACACGTAGAGTAGAGGTGAATCGAAAGCTTTGTTTAAGTTAACCGGGTCATTGCTGCATCATATTTGATCAATAAATGCTCAGATAATTTTGTTAGTTCAAAAGGTTGATACTTAAACGAAATTAATGTTTCAGAATATTTTTCTAATGTTTTTATTTTTATAAAATTTTTACATAAAATATTATTCTTTCATAGTATTCACAGAATAGAATATTTAATAATATCTGTAAACAAAATAATTGTTCTTACTTACATCACAATGTTATATATTTGAAGCTTGGGAGAGAGCATACATGATATGTAAATATGTTGCTATATGTAGTTCTTGTTGGACTTACAAGAAATCCAACTGTTTATTTAATGCTGAAATCATAATCGAGCTTATGCTCTTCAACCCTCCATCTGTCTCATAGTCACAAAACATTCAGTCACCGAAATGTGAATGTATCTTTTATTAGGTGAAAAATATGATTTTGTAAATTAGTTTTATTCATTGCTATTAGGTATTTGTCAGAATTAGTTTTCATTTAGTGATGTTTTTAAGATAATGCCATTAATCACTTAAGACTGCCAGCCAATCATTTCTGCTAAAACGTTTTGATTAAAAACATCTTAAGGTATAAACAAGATGGAATTGTAATCTTAGGATCAATATTAATGAAAATGTTTACAGAAGAATATATATTGAAACCCGACCCCAAATAATGACTTGTCTGAGGTGATCCAGAGAATAAGCCATGTAAACACAGAGATTATGCTGAAGACAGAGCGACTCAAATGTAGTCAGGGACATTTCATCAGCCATGGTGATCGAGACTAGAAATTAAGGGCATCGTGTTTGCCTATACTTTTATATTTGAATTTTCCCTAACACATAATTCTCTATACTCCTTTGAGTTTAGTTCATTATATAAATTTTATGGTCATCTGAGAAGTTTCTGTTCATTCTTTTCCAACATACCTTTTTGTCTTAAAAGAACTGTGACGTGGTCTGTCTACTTTAGTGAAGGATTTTAACACCTCAATAAATATTTGTTGAGAAAATAAGTAGAAAAATCTCTTAGGTGAACAATCTAAGATATTAATTATTATACTATTTCTATAATATATATAAAATTATTAGCTAATTTATAGCGAGCAACAAACATTGTTAAGTGTTTGAATTGTTCCCTGCTGTCATTACATTAGAAGAATGTCTTTACGTGTCTTTGGTTAATGCTGGTGGCTAATGTAGTGTCAACTTTCCATGGACAGTTGCAGCAGGGTTTAAAAATGATGACTGTCTTAAAAGTATAACAAGTTCCATTGTGTGCTGGGCACAGTGCTGTCTGTCAGTTTAACCTAAATGGTTTTAAATGGAGCAAAGGTTATCTGCTAATTCCCACTGAAATTACTAGAATTTGAATTGCATTGGTTAAATCCCAACTAAGACCTTGTTGGCACTGAGTTAACTTTAGTGTGTGTCCTAGGGCATAACCTACCTTTAAATTCTGATATTTGCATTTTTTTTTTCTGAGAGACTAGGAAGGTGGTGCTTTTTGTGCTGGTCTTGTGATTTCATTTTCATTGTTGTAGTTTCAATGTGTAATTCTCAAAAGCATCATTTGAAGGACATTTTATTCGTGCATGATAAATTTTGGTGTAGTTTACGTAAATGCATGCATATGCATACATAATGTTTGACCTTCATTAAGACCTACAAAAGCAGCTTGCTTATAAAATATATGATTATATGTACAGAAATCATCACAGGTAACTGTATAGTCTCATGTGACTCAGACTTATCAGTATTTTTCATAAAACAAGAAACTACAGCGATGATAATATGCCTTGTACTGACAATTCCATCATTTTAGTTCTTGTTTTGCATTTCTGCTGATACTACTTCTAAGGGAAAAAAGTTGAACTAAAGCAATTTAAATTATTTTTATTTTGTGAATAAACCGTATTTTATCTATAAAAGATAATGAGGGGACATAGAAATAGCTCAGTCTAAAAAGGCACGTGAAAAACAAAATTCAATCCCAGGAAACACAGAGGACAGAAGGAGAGAACTGTCTCCTGGCAATTGTTCTCTGACCTCTACCTAGGCACTACTGTACACATGCACTGAGAAATGCACACATAGAAATGCAATTTAAGGAACAAAAGGATGATGATTCATTGTATAAAAATAAATTGAACGAGCATTGACTTATAAATGTATGTTTTAGTTTTTAAGGCACAAGTGAATTAGTGTTTAGAATATTGAGAAACGCTGATGTGCGTAATAACCCTTCGGTTATTACCAGCTATCCCAAGAGCCTCTAGAAAACTAGATGACTCTTAAATGTTGAAAATATGTGCTTCTTTTCCCGACTTAAGTTTCACATATTGATTGAAAGTAAGAACGTGTCATGACAAAGCCTTACTTTGCAAATGAAACTCTGTGTGAAATATGTTCTATAGAGAAAATTCCAGCCCATCCATATTTATTTTAGATTAGGCTCAAGATTTTAAATTACACCATTGAGAGTCTAGACTTCTTGCCTGCATCTCTAACAGCCCACTGGAGAGTTCTTCGTGATTCTGAATCACTAAACTGAAAGATAAGCAGATCAGACAGTGGGGAGCATCACCTCTTGTCAGCCCTGGGTCACTGTGAGCACTGGAGCACTGGATCTGGATGCAGGGGAGTGCCATCGAATGTCGGATGATGTTGGATGGACATTTGATTGTCCTGTTCTTAATATCCAACTGAGCTGTCAGAGTAGCAAATGTCATCAATATGGACCGATAGAAGCTAAGCACTATCTGTTTTTGTTCTTGCTTTGATTTTAGCTTTTAATTTAATTTTATTTATTTTTAAGATAGTATATTACTAAACCCTGTCTGGCTTCACACTGGCTGTATAGACCAGGCTGGCCTTGATTGCTGGCTTAAAGGCATGTACCACCATGCCTGGCTTGTTTTGTCTTTCACAATATCCTTGTAGATAACAAAATGTGGGGTGGATAATAACGTTAGCTATCCTCACACTTTAGTGAGATGCCTATTGAAGTTATGGCCTCAGTTCTCAGACCTAGTGTTCCATATTTACTTGTCCATTCATCTATTTTGTTCATTCCTTATTCATTTTTCTCTTTGGAGATGTTAGAGATTTCACACATTCAGTGCAGTAGCCACTGAAAGTCTGTGGCTGCCACAATTCCAGAGAGAAAAACATCCAACAAAATTAATGTTCTAAAATTTCTTAGCTAACTAGAAAATCTAAACCATTTTCTCTTTTCAGAAAATTTTGATTAGTTGATTTATATCTAATAAGAGTGTTTAAAGGCATATCTATATCTGTAGATTTATTGGAAACTCTCTTTACAGGGCCCTGTGGGGAAGTCTGAGTGTCCTATGGACTGGCCTCACACCCTCTCATGTGCTCGTAGGCTGGAGGAAATTCAACTTCACTGAAATGCCAGGGCAAGGGGGAGATGGCCCTCCATTGGAAACCAGGCTGTGAAAGCTCAGAATACTTATTAAAATTCCTCCATTGAATCCTGCATATTATAGAAAATTAATTTATAATTATGAGAAAAATCAGATTGATTTCAACCCAATCAGTAAATTGTTGAGAGGGATTTTTTGTTGATGGCTCTTGCAGCTGCTGTTATCAGAAGGTAATGACAGAGTAGAAAATGGAGATTAGGCAGAGAAAAACTGATTAAAGACTAAGCTTCAAAAGACAAAAATATACATATTATTAAAGGATCTCATTCCAGAAATAAGCAAAGCATGCCTAACACAGCATCAATTGTGTGTTCCGATGTTGTCTACATTGCCTTATATCACTTGAGGATTCCAGCTCTGTTCCTCCCTCATCACATTAGCTTGGGTTCATTGTTTAATCTCTGTAGGTCTCAGATCCTCATCTGTAAAGTTGGGGATGAGGCAATAACTATTGCATGGGGTTATTGAGCAATTAAAGAAGATACCTCAAAAATACTTCTAGAACATCGATTGACACATAGCAAGTACTCCAGAAAGAATTATTAATGATTGGGGTTCTATATTCCATTTTTGTGTTTTGCTTCTCTGGTAATGAAAAGATGGTCAGGTAACATCTGTGGTAAAGAAGACAGTATTTTTTTTTTTTTTTTTTTTTTTTTTTGGAGTCTATGGTAACCTCTTTGGTCTACCTTTTATCTTGCAGATATTTCAAGCACCTGAGTCATATTAGCATATAACATCACAGCAATTCCTGGGGTGGATATGATTTTCCCACTTTGGTCAGAAACATGCTAAGGTTGTGCCCAGTCATTTCCTCATTAACCCAGCCAGAGCTGTTCTCTCTCCTGTCATCATATATATCAATCAGTTCTCTTCAAATATCCAGGAAGCACATTCTCTACCTTAAATCTTTAATAATGTTGTGTTCTTTTCCTCAGACCTATGAGAAATATACACATCACAGGCATGAGTGTTCCGCAGATCCTCCTGCCTCTGACTCCCATGCAGCTGTAGAGGTACTGGGATTGCAAGTGGGCCACCACACCCAGATATTTACATGGGCCACAGGTGTTGAACTTGAGTCAAATGGTTTGCATGGCAAGTGCCTTTGCCCACTGACTCATCTCTCTAGCCTCGTGTGTATATTTTTAATAATAAATATGTAGACTAAACAAAGCATTCTTAAGTGCTTTTAGGGATTTGGCATTAATGCAAATCATTTAAGCAATTTTTACTAAATTTTCAGTTTTAGTAAATTAATTCTCTTCCTCTTTAATCCACTCAAGAATTTTTCTCTATAAATTAATTTTTGAAAAGTTACATAGCATTGCAAGCACATTAATAATCAAGTGTTTGGAAGTAGACAAAATCATAAAATCATAAAACCAAGGAAGGTAGGCCATGTCAGCACACTGATTTTTCTGTATCTTGTGTCTAGTTAACACTAAATCAAAATATTAAGCTTAATGGACTTTTGGTTGCTAAAAAACATTTTTGACAGATAAGCCTCTAGTATCTTAGAAAATTATAACTTATACGAAGAGCTTTTAGAAATGTAGATATATATAACTTGCCTTTTCTCATAGGCATATCCCAGAGGATTTGTTACAAGACAGTGATGGCTGAGTGTCTGTGATGAGTAGTTCTATTCTTGGCAAGGAATTGAGGAGCAAACGTAGAAGTCAATAATCCTTGATGTATTACCCGTGCTTTTCTCTATGTCTGATGAGTGCTCAGGAGATGGTATCCCAGCCGTTTTAAAGATAGTCAGTTGACATTGTTGTGACCACCATTAATGCTTTAGATACTTAGGGACTATGAGGCCATGGACAATGGCTTTTAGAGGTATTGTCTGCTCACTCTTTGACTTATCCCAGTACTTACTCTGCAACAGCGGTGTCCTGAGCAGTGTTGGAGTCACGTGATAGAATGACAATGTCCCACATGGTCCTTACACTCTCCTGAGAGAAACAGTGTAAATAGATAATATTTTTGGCATTATACTTCCTACTGAAGGACACGGTGACATGGTGAGGGAGTCAGAGACATTGTTTGTGCCACTCAGAATGATAAGAAGGACCATGAATGCCTTAAAGGAAAAATTGTATAAAGATCTCTGGGGAAAAGCCTTCATAAAAGCCTAAAGAGGCAGCTGTGAAGCTGTGAGGCAAGAATCCTGGCAACCCTTCAATGTATAGTTCTTCATGCTGTGGTAATGCCCACCCTTAAAATTATTTTTGTTGATACTTCATACATGTGGTTTTGTTACTGTTTTAAATCATAATGTAAATACAAAAAAAGAAAAGAAAAGGAAAAAAAGAAAAGAACTTGGGGTTGAACATTTATATTCAAAAGAAAGTAGGAAGCTGTGTTTACATCATATCATGTAATACCATACATGATACTGTGGTTAAGAATGTTAATTTCTAATGCTTTTTGGTAATTAATTCAGCATCTAAAACCCAGAGTTAATGATGAAAGCAATCATGATTGAATTACCTGTTAGGTATAATACAAAATGTAACATTCTCTCAGTGAACATTATAACTCAAATTTAAATTATTGAAGTATAATCTATTAAAATGTTTTTCTTAGAGAACTATTTCACTATTGTGGCAAAACTGTTAAAACTTTAAAAAAAAAAACAAACCCTACACTCTACACATGCTTTGCTATTCATAGTACAGGGTGATTCCAATATAGTTAGATCTGCCAGTGATACCGCGCTCTAAGAAAATGGTTAGTTACAACTTAAATGACAGCCTAACAATCTAAATGGTCGTAATCACAATTAAGATTCTCCCCTAAAGAGGATTAGAGAATGTCTAGGATAAGATGAAAAATATTCTACTTTAAAGGTTAAAGCTCAAACTTAGAGACTTTAAACTTTTATTCAGAAATAAAATTGCCCACCATTTTTTTTTAAAAAAATGAACAATACCATTTACAATTGCATGTAAAATATATATTTAAAGCTTTCCCTTATAGCCTGTAACCTTTTATGCTAATTTATGATATCTCTTCAGCATAGTTACTAGAATATTTTATTTTAGCATTAAAATTCATATCTAAATGAGGAATAAGTTTTTAAAAAATATATTTAGAAAAGAAATATATTTAAGCCAAGCATTAATGTGGTTTCCCTACATAGTCTTATGTTTAAAATAGAACAGTAATTAAAAAAAGTTAAGTAGATTTTCACTTTTTTTGAGGAAAGTATTATTAGAGCTATTGTTTGGGCTCTGCTATGTCTCATTGTAACTTGCATTTAATGAATAATGAGCTTTTATATAAAAATCATGCATTCCTCCTGCAGCAGTTCCCATTGCACTGGGTTTTCTCTGTTAGGAAAGAAGTTGCTGTAATTGCCTTCCAACGTAGGGATACTTTCAGTGTAGAAGTGACCAAAGCCAAGTCACATATAATTTAAAGAAAATGAGTAAGCTCTCCTAAGTGTTCTATAATTACATCAATAGTTAATTAAGGTGAAATCTGGCCCACTAAGGTTGGTTTTATTTGATCATTTCCCCCTCGTTAACAAGTATTTTGACAGACATAAATTTACACAGACCCAATAGTCTGCCATTGATCAATTGACCACCTGTTTTGTTTTCTTTGTTGAGTCAGGGCTTCACTGCGTTTCTCGGGCAGCATTGCATCCACCGCCTATCAAGGGCAAAGATGTGTTATCATGCCCACTTGAACATCTTCGCTTTGGTTCAGTTGTGTGCTGGATACCTTTATGTCAGCATAGCACAAGCTAGACTCATCAGAGGAAGGCGCTTCAGTTGAGGAGATATATCCATGAGATCTAGAAGCGAGGCATTTTCTCTATTAGTGACTAATGGGGTGGTGCCACTTCTGGGCTGGTGGTCTGGTTCTATAAGAAAGCAGGCTGAGCAAGTTATGTGAAGCAAGTCAGTAAGCAGCACCTCCCACGGACGGCCTCTGCATCAGCTCCTGCCCCTGGAATCCTGCCCCGTTTGTTTCTTGTCCTGACTTCCTGCCTTAAGAGGAAATGTAAGCCAGATAAACCTTTTCTTCCCCAAGTTACTTTAGTTGTTATTTTTCATTACAATAGTAACAACCCTAAGATAAGTTTTGTGTTTAATAATGGGGGGGGGCGGTTTACTTTTGCTGTTAACAGTCTAGGATAGAATTCTTACCTCACTTTTGTGTCATGCATAGACAGCCAAGAGCTTACATATGCCAATAGAAGGCATGAGTGAACAGTGAGAGATCAGATAAAGCAATCTGTTACCTTAAAGTGAAAAGCGGAAGTCACATCTTTGTATTGGATGGCATAGTGGTGACTGTCACCAGTAAGCACCATTCTGTTTCTTCAGTGTCTGTCAATCTTGTTGGTTACTAATAATTTTTTAGAATGTCTGTATCTTTTGTTCAAAGTAGAGGATTTTAAGTGATGCATGGCACACTAATATTAAGGTTCTACACAACTATTTGCTGTGAATTATTACTCATAAGTGAGTATATATGAGGTTTTATATATATATATGAGTACATATGAAAGTTTTAAAAAGCAACGTTTATGTGAAAAATTGCATGCATTTTTAGCTGCCCTACATTGATGTCTCTTTTCTGTTACCATTAACATACTATTTGGTATATAATGTGTATTGCCTTTTAATCTTTTGGATTGCTGTTGTGTTTATGTTATTCATTTTTTATCTTTAAACTATAAAGTTGTAAAAGGCATGAATTGTCCAAAAATTTTATATCCTCAAAAGCTAGCATAGTTGTGTTGAATTGAAAATAACCATTTTGAAGATGTTTAAGAAACCTTTTAAGTAGATACTTCATTAGGTAATATTTGAAAGTGCTGAAAGGCATACCCAACCCCATTCCCCCAAAGACTTTAAACTAATAAATAGATGTTCATGCTGTTTATTCTTGAGAGCCTTGTTTGAAACACTAGCCATTAAAGCAAAAATGACTGTTCTAGCATTGTGAACCACAGCCTGATGGAGGTTTTTATGAGCAGCATCCTTAGGTAGACAGAGTTCAGGGCTTTTACTAATTGCATATTTAAACTGTTGAAATATATGTAAACTTGAGTAAAAGTTGCTATTGCTGCTGCTGTTAATTGTAAAGCATTTTGTTCTTTAAAGTAACCTTGTTCCACACGGCCATGACTCATTCCTGACAATCACAGACACAGCTTCCCAAGTGAAAAGCAATTATATATTTACATGTAAACTACCCCAGCATCTATAGCTGAAAACAAATGGTACTTCGGCTCCTTACACATCATCCGCACGGAACTGTGTATCTTTCTCTCAGTAAACGAACTTCTCTTCTTATTTTCCTGGCAGGAAGAAGCACTGCATGGCTTTCGAGTGAGCAACTACTTTGAATACATGGAGATTTTGGAGCAAAACTATCGACCAGTGCTGCTGAGAGACATGCGCAGCATTAGAGTGCAGAGCACTTAGGTCAGGAGAGGCACTCTAATTTTAGGTTTTGTTCATTTTTAAAGGAGACAAGGTGGCTTGGTTGGATTCTGCCCTCATCAGTAACATGCACTTTGTGTGACCATGCATTGTAAATCGGTACTGAGAGCTTTTGAACAGAATATATTCATGCTGGTGTTTGCTCAGTTTGTGAAATGAAGTGAGTTCATTCTTGCATGTTCCCTGTTCTTTAAATTTTTAGGACCGTCTTGGTTTTAGTTTCTACTTATGTTTGACTTATAAAAGGAACAAAGATGTTATGGTAAAACCTAAAAATCCGAAACTACTGGGTGAAAACACTTGAAGATCTGGAACAGGTAATGACTTCTGAATAAGATCAGGAACTTGGGGAATAGAAGCAAGCAGAAACAAATTGTATTACATACATGGGAAATAAAATAAAAGGAAGTCAGAGCGCAAATTGGGAAAAATAGTTGCCAATTATTCATCTGATAAGAGGCTAATATCTAGAATATATGTTGAACAAAGTAAACTACAAAATAATAATAATAATGATAATAATAAAGACTAGCCAACAAGTGACCAGGGAAGTGAGCACACATGTCAGATGATAAAGCACCCATGAAAAATGAGTACATGAAGAAAGGCTCCCTGCCTTTATCCATGAGGAAAATACCCATTGAAACAATTATCTCATCAAATTGGCTAATACCAATAAAACAATTGCCAGTCAGGACTGGGGCAGTCACTAATGGTATCACTAGTGTCACTGTGAACTGACCTAGCTACTATGGAAATCAGTATGGAAGTTCCTCAGAAAACTAAAAGTTGACCTAGCCACACAACTTACATGAGATAGATAATAAATGTTGCTATCTATCCTGCACATCTGTGCACATCCCTGCACATCTATATTTATCATGGCACCATCACCATAGCCAGGTTATGGAATCAGTCAAGGTATTTATAGTGTATTCGTACACAATAGAGTTTTTCTTAGCCATAAAAAAGAATGAAATCAAGCATTTGCAGGAAATTAGGATTGGCGATCATGTTGGGTGATAAAAGCCAGTCCCCTAAAGGCAAACCTCACAGGTTTTTCCTCCTAAGTAAAAGGTAGGAGGCAGGGCATGAAAATAAGAGCATGTGCAGTGTGAAGGACATGGGGAGTATAGTGAGGGGCAGTCCCTTCCTTGCGTTTTTTTCAACCCCTCACACCCACATTATGGACAAACAAAACCAACTCTCAAGAGTTATTCTCTGACCCCCACATTCACACCTAGAACTGTAGAGTACAATATTTTATAAATAAGAAAAGAAATTCTCGTGAGACCAATAGAATCAAAGTACATTGCATATGTGTTGGGAATGTCATAGTGACATAGAATCATATCCCAACCTACATCATCCTACTGTGTGGTAATTTTTTTCCTAATGAATTTGGGAAGAGGAAGCAATTTTTTTAGGAAGGAAAAAAGGAGGGAGGGAGGGAAGGAGGGAAGGAAGGAAGGAAGAGAACAAAAGACCTAATTATCAGAAAGAGTCCATGGTGATGGACAAAAACCTATTTCTTCCTTTTTATGATTGCACATATGGAAAAAACAGAGATAACAACACAGTTACTTATTTCCCCTGTGGAGGAACAAAGGATATCTACCAGGACGCTGTCCTCAAACATAATTGTCTTTCTAGCAGCCTCTTTTTATACTGATATCAATTTCTAACTTTTCATTGGAAATATAGAGTTCGCATGGCTCATTTGGAAGACAGATTGTCTCCCTCATGCTGATAAGGATTCTTCCATTATTTCTCAGCATTTCTTGGTGATCGGTTTGAATTGTTCTGAACTTGAAAACATTAAGAAGAATAGACTTCTAAATTGAAATGATTCACACTACATTGTATTTAAATAGAAGTCTCTGTATCCATAAAATTAACGTGAAGGTCTGTTTTTCTTATATCTGTCCATTTAGTGTTTGAAAAACCAATAGTCAAATATGTTATTAATTTACTAATTTCAGTTTTTTAAAAAACTATATAGGTTGTTTTGTATTCTTTGATTATATAACTATGCATTTTTAAACTAATACTACTTTTTAATTTTTTTCTGCCCAAATGAGCCATGCCCAAATTTATTTTCATCAGCATGTGAGAGTTTTCAATTTGGGGACATTTAGACATTTAAATATGCTTCTTCCCAAATCAGGTTTTGTACTGTCCATGCCAACAATAGCTTTCTAGTAATGGTGTTGTTAAAGGGCATTGTAAATTGGAGGAAGGTAAATTGAGCAAGTTAATTAGACACATTACACATTTGGCTCCCAGTAGTGAGTGAAGGGAGTAGGAGATGACCCCAACATGTGCTTTGTCTGCTGAGCGCCTGTGTGGAGCCAGGGTTCATGCTGAAGGTTCCAGCTGCCGTGTGTTTCTGAGTGAGGCGCTTAGTGTTAAGAGGCCAGAATCCCCTTTCATGTAAAAGCTTTTGCATTGCAGATAGAAATTATTTACATCATTGGTGATGGATGACTTAATGGAAATTCAGGTAATATATAAACTATGACAGTTACATTTTGTGAACAGAGACATTATCTAGAACCAGGTGATTTTGATTTTTTTTTTTTTTTTTTTTTTTGGTGAATAAGAAACAGAACTGGACAAAGCTCTCCACCCCTGTCAACCCAGCACTCAAGAAACAAAAAGCAGGCCATCAATGCAATTTTCAGACCAACTAGGACTACATATTAAAACCCGATCTCAGAAACAAAGATAAGTGAATAAAATAAGTAAATAGAATAAAGTAAGATTTGGCAAGATGTCTCAACAGATAAAGGTGCCTGAGGTCAAATCCAATAGCCTGAGTTAGATCCCCATGACCCAGCTCCCACAAGTCACCCCCTGCCCACCACACCTTTACCCAAAACAATGTGATTTAAAAAGTAAAAGACAAAAAACCAAAAGACAATCCAAAATTAAAAATAAGTAAAGAATGTCTTAGGAAGAATGATATATTAGTTTCGTTTAAGAAAACATAAAGTATAGTTTCTATGGCTACCCTTGTGATTCATGTTCCTTCTTATTTTTGGAATAATAGCCTTAAAGAATATTGTCCTGCCTCCACTGTGTAATTAAGCTCTTGGACCAGATTTTGTTTCTTATTTGTGAAGAGCCAATTCATGTATTTTGCAGAATTTAATTATAAATAAAATGTTATGGTATAAACTACCTTGTGAGAACTTTATTAGTATGTAAATCTTTGACCATCTGTTTTCAGATTTTTATATTTAGTACATAGAAGTATAATAGCTCACTGGTTGGGTGCTTTACAGGATTCACAAGGCTGTTGACTTCATCTTGAGAACTTCAAAACAACCCTTGTAGTTAGGAGGCTTGAGATACTTACATAGCTAGAGTATCTGTCAAGGTATTACACAATAACTCTTTGGGAAGTGTGTAAACTTCATTGAAGCTGTCTGTCTAAATCTGTGATTAGTGAGTAATAAATACTATGTTAGACTGAGTCATCCTGACTCTTTGTTTTCTAGATGTTAGGAAGTCTGTCTTATGTTTTGTTTACATAGGCAACTTAAGCACTCAACATGAATATATTTGATAATAAAAAAAATTCCAAGACGGGAGAAATGGCTGAGCAGTTAAGCGTACTTGGTCTTACAGAGGACCCAGATTCAGTTTCGAGTACCCACATGGCAGCTTGCAGCCATCCATAACTGCAGTTCTATGGGGTCTAAACATTCTGACCTTCACAGGCACCAGGCGTGCACATGGTGCATGGACATACATGTAGACAAAACGCCCATACATAGTAAAAATTTAAAAATAAGTCTAAAATTTTTATCTGATACAACACTACTAAAAGTTTACTCTCCTCATGAGATGGATGGATTGTTTTTAAACTATGGAAATAGAAAAATGACAAGAGCATTTCCCCCATGATCTTAGGAGTGTTTGATGAAATAATAAAAGATAAAGCCTGGTTGAGCTGGGTTTAATAGAGTAGATTTTGAAACTGCTCTTTTCAGGAGTATTTTTGCAAAATAAAATAGGTAGTAGTTAACACAGGCCTGGCATCAAGCATACTTATTTTAATTTAATTTTATAATTTAAACAGAAAGCAAAAGTACATTTATATTGGGGTGAAGATGATGAAGTGGACACAGGAACTTGATTCCATCCCAGAATGAACTAAAATGAATCCTATGTTCTCTGCCCTCTGGGGCAGGCAAGGAGTGTTAGCATCCGCTGAGATCCTGGCCATTTTATTCAGTGTAGCATAAGATAGTAAGAGAACGCAGTTGTATAGCAGCATTTTCAGAAGCTGTTGTTTTCACAGCGATAGAGAAAACAATTTGATGTGGAAAATAACATACGGAATTTTTAGGTGATGAGGGCATGTGATAAAAATATCAATGACAGTAAGTGAATTGGGAAAGACTAATCATGAATTCATGACTGTAAGATGAGTTAGCAAAGCTGTGTGCCACATCCTCCCCTGTGGTGGGATTTTGTTCTGTTAGGTTGTAAATAGTTGTTCCTCCTACAGCTTTAAGAAAAAGCTGATTAGACAGAAAGTGTGGGCGGGGCTTCCAGACTAAGAAAACTGTGGGAACAGTATGAGCAAGGGGAGAAGTGACTAGGGACGCCAGATGAGATGCCAGCAGATGCAGAGGAAAGAAGACAGCCATGCTGCTCTGAGAAAAGGCATCAAACCACACGGCTAAACAGATTAATGAAAATAGATTAAGATGAAAGAGCTAGCTAGTAATATGTCTGAGCCATAGACCAATCAGCATAAAATTAATGTAAGCTTCTGTGTTTTGGGAGGGCTTTAGGTCCAGATCTTGGGGCTAGTCTGGGCCAGAAACTTTTTACTACCCCCCCACCCTTTCCTGTGCAGGGGCAAATCAGGAATGGGCAGTAGTCAGATTAAATGGAAAGGGGAAGGCAGAACAGGTTGGGGGGTGGAATTCATCATTCTGTTTTTCCCCTTTCCTCCTTTTGAAACACTATTTTGATGACCCTCTCTCCCATGGTCTTTTCCTAGTTACCTAAGCTGTGTGGGTATTCCAAATGAAATGCTCCCATTAAAACTTAAGAGAAAGCTAACATTCACTTGGGGAAAAAAAACAAAACATAATCTCTGTCTTTCTGTAGCCTAGTTACTGCACTCAGTATAATCATTTCTAACTCTACTTGCTTACTTGAAAATTTTATAGTTTTCATTTTTCTACCACCTTAATAATATTTCATTGTTGAACTATGCCAAATTTATTAATGGTTCATCAGTCAATGGGCATATGTGATGTTTCCATCTCCTGACTATTGTGAAGAAAGCAGCAATGAACATGGAAGAGCCAATATTCCTATGGGAAGACATAGATATTGTTTAAGGCCTTGGATGTATCCCCAAGTCTATAGATGGATCTGTTGGTAGATCTGTTTTCAGCTTTAAAAACAAAATAAACGAACAAAAAACTTATACTGATTTCTGTAGTAGCTGTACCAGTTCCACCAGCAGTGAATGTGTGTTCCCCTTTTCCCACATCCTCACCAACATTGGCTGTCATCCCCCCCCCCCCTTTTTGGTTTGTTTGTTTTTCCCCTATTTGCCATCCTGACTAGGAAAAAGATGAATTATTAAAAAGGACATTATCTAATGGAAATAACCAGTCAAAGCATTTCTAGTAAAAAGCCTTTCTGTTCAGATTATATACAATTCCTAACCACTCAGTATTACGAGAACAAACAATATGTACACGTATACATCTGTACATTCATAACTGAAAATACATAATAAATGTGTTGTAACCATTTTTCAGTGCTAGAAATGTTATCCACATCTGCTGGACAAGCACTCTGCCACTGAACATCCAAACATAAAATGTTTGAACAGATAATTTACCAAAAATACATATTTAAGTGACACTCAAAAATATTCATGATCCTTAGTTTAATGGAACCATTAATGAAATCCAGGAGATAAACACCACATGGTCACTGGAATTTCTACAACAAAAAGAAATTTTACATGAAAATTTCAACAAAAATGACTTGCAAGGTTTATGAACATTGTGTAGGAACTGGAACTCTGGAGCTCACACTTCTTGTTTGGAAACTGCAATAGCTGGAAATTTTCTTGGAAATTTGGTTGTCTTTAATGAAGGCAAATATGTACCTAATGATATGACATAGCCTTGTCCCTTCCAGATGTTCCCCCAAAGAAATACAAGGACTTACACACCAGCAGGAAAGTTCTACAAAATGGAAACCACCTCAGATTTCTTTCAAATGAGGAATGGATAAATGGTCATTTGAGTTCTAACTCAGCAATAGAGATGACATCACTTGATTTCTCGGGGAAAGCAAGCTGCGTTGTGGTGAATAAAAGAAGTCAGACAGAAGAAAGCACTCAGTTGATCCCCCACTAGAGAAGGAACTCTGGAGCAACTGAACAAATGTCAGTGGCTGGGTGGGAGAGGAAGAACAGGAACTGTGTATGGAAGCTTGGCAGGAGAGGAGGGTCTATATCATAAAGACATTTGCATACTGTACACGTTTTTAAAGAAAATGAAATGTATACTTAAACTGAGTAAAGTTTAAGGTGTAAACTTCACCTTAAATATGTGGGATATGTTTCAAATATAATAAAAACAGTCGGAGATATCAGAGGAATCTATCCACAGTCTAGGATGATCAGACAGTGGTAACTCACACCTTTAATCCCAGCACAGGGAATATTCTGGGAGTGGTGACCTATGCCCTTAATTCAATCAAATCTGAGTTTGAGGTCATCTTAGTTTGCAGAAGGAGTTCCAGGCTCCCAGGTAGGCAGTGGTAGCGCCACGCCTTAACCGAGTGGAGAAAGTATTTAAGGCAGGCATAGAAAGATAAAGCAGGCAGAAGAAGCCCTGGCACACACTGTTAGTCCCAGCACTTGGGAAGCAGAGGCAAGAGAATCTCTGTGAGTTCAAAGCCAGCCTGCTCTTCAAAGCAAGTTCCAGGACAGCCAGGAGGACTGTTACACAGGAAACTCTGTCTGGAAAAAACAAAACAAACAAACAAACAAACAAAGGCTGGAAGAGGTGGATCTGTCCTCTGATGTCTCATATTGTTTCTATTATATTTGAAACATATCCCTATATAAAACTGACTATTAAAACAGAACATATTAAGGAGAATCTGACAAAAATATATGACAGAATATCAACATTAGCCCTTTAGATGAAGGTTTCCATGGAGCTCCATCAGATTCCTCTTTCTAGTTTACTCCACCTTTGTAGCAATTGTCTGCAGTGAAAAGTGATTTAATCAATTGCTTTAAATGAAAATGGTTCTTGGGGCTAGAGAGCTAACTTGGTGGTTAAGAACACGTGTGACTCTTGCAGAGGGCCTGGAGTTAGTTCCCAGCACCCGCATCAGACAGCTGGAAATTGTAATTCCAGTTCCAAGAGATCTGACCCCCACAGGCACCTGCACAATTATGCACTTGCTTGTACTCAGCTCTCTCTCTCTCTCTCTCTCTCTCTCTCTCTCTCTCTCTCTCTCTCTCTCTCTCTCTCTCTCTCTCTCTCTCTCTCTCTCTCTCTCTCACACACACACACACACACACACACACACACACACACACACACACACACGGTACTTTGCCTCCTTGCATCTGAATGTATTAACATCTATTGAATTTTTTAATGATCAGCCAACCTTGCATTCCAGAGCGTAACTTTAGTTAATCATGACATTTTATCAGTTTCACATTTTTCCAGGATTATGTTAAAATTAGCAGAATTTTCTTATGTCCACACGGAATATTTATCTATAGTTTTTTGGTTTGGTTATTTGAGTAATGTGTAAGGCACTGTTCCAGCCTCTTTCTTTTGTGAGAGCTTGCTCATAAGTAATATGATTTTCCCCTGATGTGTAATAGAATTCCTCACCGAAGCCTATAACTTTTTATAATAAGTTTTTTAACTAAAATATTTAATTTGTATAATAGCTTCAGAGCTATTTAAATTAGTTTTTAAATGACCTTTAGTAAGCCTTTTTTTTTTTTCATTGAGTTTGTCCATTTCATTTTAATGTTCTGTGGTAGTGTAGACAAGGGAAATCTTACCAGGTCCCACTTCTAGACAAAGAATTGCTGGGAGCTATTGGCTGCTGAGAGAGAGAGAATTGGCCCAGCCTGGGATGAAGCTGTGGTTGGTTACCTGCTGCAAAGTGGCCATCCCGACACAAAGCCACACTAAGCAAGTTGTACTTATATGTTTATGCATATAATGAATAAGAAAGAAAAATGGCCAAACACTTGAGGGGGCCAGGAGAGGGATGGAGGGAGCAAAGGGAAGGCAAAGTGTCACAATTTTAATTTAACTCAAAATTTTTAATTAAAAATAATCATAAATAACCAAGATTTTTAGCATCAAGTATTTCAGAAGAATTCCTTATGCCCTTTAGTGCAGTGACTCCTGGTTATTGGCATCAGAACTTGTATTGGGTTTTCTGTTTAACTGGTTTGGCTGACGATTATGATATTTGATATTTTCAGTCAACCAGCTTTTATTTATTTTTCTTCTTTCGGTTCTAGTGGAAGGTGTTTCCTTTAAATGTCCATTTCACTTCTCCTTTAGGTCATTTACCTAGAGCCTTTCTCTTCTAGCACACGCACTTCAGGCCATGTAATTCCTTGTGTTCCGCCTTAGCTGCGTCCAAAGATTTGGGGTTTTTTTTTTTTTTTTACATTCTCTTTTGCTTAAAACTGTCACATCTCTGTATATTTTCATTGGTCCACAGGTTATTTAGAAGCATGATATTTAGTTTCCAAAGTAGTTTTGAATTCTCAGAAATACTTTTCTAATTGTTTTCTCATATAATCTTAGAAAAAAAAAAGTTCTTGGGGCATGCGTGATAGAGAGCTCAGTGGTACAGATTGCTTGTCCTTCCAAAAAACCTGAGTTCAGCTCCCAGCACCAACACTGGACGTTCACAGCCACTGGAAACTTCAATTCCATGGGCCCAAAGACCCAAAGACTCTTTTGTGGAGTCCACAGACACCTACACACACACACACACACACACACACACACACACACACACACACACAATAAGTAAATAATTCTTTAAAAATAATGTTCTCTGTATAATTTTAATCCTTTCAAATTTATCAATATCAAAAGTTGATTATGCTTCAAACGTTATCTTATTTTGAGTTGTTTTAATGTGGACATTCTTACTCAATGCTTTGCTAGCATTATTATTCAGTCATGTTATTAGTGAAATCATAGACCACGCCCTACTAGATGGCTCACAGTTCAGAGGACCTACGTTTCTTACAGAGTACCTAAATTCTGTTCCCAACACTCATGTGAGATAGCTTACAACCACCTGTAACTTCAGCTCCAGGGGATCTCATGCCCTCTTTTGGCCTTTAGGGCAACCTTTATACACATGTGACATACAAATGCATAAATAAGAATAAATCTCCTTCAAGAACTGACTAATGTGTTTGACAGATATATTTTACTCAGTTACTATACAATACATTGCTAATATAAATAATAATAGTGCATTTCTATGTATGTAATCACGTTTATTAACTACAACATACATGTGAAAGGATAATATGCATGTGACACATATGTTGGCATTATCTGGACTACACCATGCTGCTGAAAGGCTTCCATCTGGCCTGGAAATGCAGTCATGATCTGTAAGCCATATGACTTTTTGATATGCAGCATATGTGCAAATGTGTGTTTCTCTTGTATGGAAACTGACAAGAGATCAATCTGGGCTTTGAATCTGTGTAATCTCTTCCCAGATAAGATATAGATGAGCCAGTTATATATTCTGAACAAACTGGTTGTGACAGTGGAAAACTTGAGAATCTGATGCTTCAAGATTGCTGCTAGCACAGTATTTTTACAGATTCTTTTATTTGTTGCTAATCCTAGCCCAAGTATCCATTATTATATGTGATAACTGGGATAGAGTAGACATACTAAAGCCTGCCATTCAAGCCCAGCACAAGAGTTCTTATTCATACTGGTTTTGAATAAGGATGTCATATATATTTCTGGTGTTGGGGATTGAATCCACATAGTAGGCAGGTATACAACTACTGACTACATATCCAATCAGTGTCTTATTTGAACACGATGCCCAGTGGTTTTTATATTCACCATGTCTGCTTTTGTGGTAGAATGGCAGAATTGATTTGAATATTTGTGACAGCTTGCAAAGTATTTTAAGCTTACAAAGCTTAAAATATTCATTGGTCATTTACAGGAAAATTGGTCAATGTGGTTTTAAATACTAATTTTACATTTCAATCTGAACTTATTTTGACTTAATAACAATTTTAGAAGTATAGGGGACTGAATAGGACACATTGCCTATGTCCACTATTTTACCAATGATGAAGAAACTAGTCGGAAGTATAGAATAGACCTCAAGATGATATATAAAGAATATCAAATGTGTTGGGTATCCTGGGTACCTGAATTTTAATCCCAGCTCTGCCATTAGAAAATTGCTAAGTTTTGGTTTTCCTGTGGATAAGATGGGTACAACATTTAATACCTACCTCAGAAACTTAAGATGTAGTAAGTACGTTAGTGGTAACATCTTTTTGGAGACGCATTATTAATAATAGCTATTCTAACTTGTTGTATAGCTAGATGGGCATAACAAAGCCTGAAACAGTTAATCTGAGTTTGAGCTCAGTACTATTCTCTCTATCCTGTTTATTCATTCATATATCCACCCACACTTTCATCAGATCCTTACTATGGATAGGGCATTGTTAGGTTTGCCCTAATGTTTAACTCATTTTGACTTTTAGAGGAGGAATTGATTTCTTTTCCTGGCTATCAACCGACATAAATTAAATTCCTGTATGTCCTGTGGTTGGACACAGATTTTTGTAGACATCCAATATAACCATATATCCTTCTTATATGGCTAATTTGTGTTCTATATTTAATGATACAGACCAGATCAATACATGATGGATTATCAAGGCCTTTAAATTGTTTTATAGTCCCCATTGATAAGGAAAAAGAATATTTCTTTTGTATGTGACATAAATTTTGCTAATGTATTCTCTGTAATAAATGGTTCCATTTCCTCTTGCAGAATATAAAAGGGAAGAGGTAGTCATATTGTAGGTTCTTATTTATTTAACATATTTACATATATGATAAATTTAAACAGGGTCAGGGGAGTTAGCCTTCCAGAAACCCTGAATTTTCAGCACTATCAGTATTTTAGCATTTAAAATAGTTAACTTTTGGGCATGTTTCCCACTCTATAAGCGGTTGTTGGCAATTGTCCGCCATGAAATGCTAAGCACCATGGAGATAATTGGACTGTCATGTTTGCTAATAGAGTGTATTTGAGATACATAGGGGGAGACAGTTATTAAAGTGTTGGCTGTTAAAGTCGGATCATCCAGTCCAATATTTAAACATGGATTTATTATCAGGAGACATCTAGGCTGGTTTTATTTTTTTTTTATTGAATAACACATTTATATTTAGTCCTTTCCTAAAATGCCGAAGTTCCTTTTAGAGCATCTTTCAAATGCAATCTTCATTGTACAACATCAGATATAATTAAATGAAACTTCATTGGAAATAAATCATATAATGAAAGCCAAAATTATATTTAGTCAAAGTATCTCTCTGACTTCCCAAGCTTTTCGCTTTCTGCCACTGTCCCGCCAAAGCCAGGTTCAGGTCCTGAGTCAGGGAGGGCCGGGAAGAAAGAAGTGTGTGACCACCAGATGAGTTTCACCCAGGTGGCCACCCCTCCACCAATAGCTCAAACCATCTTCATTTATACTTCAATGCCAAGTATGTTCTCCCCACCTTCCAGCATTAACCTCTGGAAAAAAACAAATACGTTTTCTTCCCTAAATTTTTACATCAAAACAACTTTTAACTAAAAGCAGTAATACTTAGTATTTTGTTAGCTTGGCTTAAATATTTAGCCAGTCACATCCTGTCCTTACAAAGTTGGATAGCGATAAACATAAACACATTCTCTAGAACAACAATATCATTTAAAACTTAACAAAGCATATTTTCAGAAATAGGGGTGTTCTGCAGAAACTGCTTGTGTATGGTTAGCTTGTATTTCTCCAAATGTTCCCTTTGCCTACAAAAGGGTCCTGCATGCCTAAGCCTCTCTAAAAAGGGTGAGTGTTGAGAAGGCATCACTTTTCTATCTTAATGTTTTCTTTCCCACAATTAGAAGATACAGTTGATGTACCTTTGGGTTGTGTTCTACTATGTGCTCATTTGCTTTTATTGCCTCTGATTCTGTCAGCAATGAATCAGAAAAGTTCCCAGGATCTGGAGTAACAACTATTATTTCCAGATAAGAAACCTGAGAAGCATCAGTTCATAATGAATTTTAGGGAAAAATATTTGAGAAGGCGGGGTGATAATGGGAATGGTTACACTTGTCCAGTGTGTGACTGACAAAGTCAGACTATAAACTGCCAAGAGAATCATCAACGTTATGAGAGAAAAGAGCATGCAGGCCATGTGGTCCCAGTAGTATTTCTCAGTGTCATAAGGACCACTAGTTCTTGCCGAGTGAGAGACCATCTTGTCTTGTCTCATGGAGACCCATTGGACAAGCATTCTTATGTCAATCCAAAACCAGGCCACATGGCTCCCAGATGTTATCTCTGAGTAGATTTACCAGATTAATATCTTGGCTAGTAACAAGAAATCATTTTGATTTTCAAAATCCTTCGTTGAAATAAAAGAGTGTGGCAAAGCCTGGGTGGTGGACATCAAGTGACTTTCTCTGCCTAGGTTAAGGATATCGTAGGTAATCCACTCCACTGAAGTAAGAGGTGGACCAAGCAGAGAGAGAAAGGTGTGTATAAGCTTTTTCCTCATTCCTATGTACCCTTAGAACCTGGATTCTTGAGTTCATGAAGGGCAAAGTCACATGATCAAAGAAAGAAGCCTTACATGATGTGACTAAAATAATAAATACTGGATATATTCTATTGCTATTATTGTGGTTTTCCAGACAACCTTGAAGGAGCCCAGATAGCCAAGATTTTAATTTCATGGTGTTTTATTAGATTTCATATTGATGGTTCAAGAGTACATGGATGAGACAAGGCCATCTACTACAAATTCAGCTCAGAAAGTCTCTCGGGCATATTTTACCATTGGCAGTTTTATGAGCATGTTGGGCAATTCGTGTGCTGTCAGGAAGCCTGTGTCTGTAGGGGAAAGATGAGCAGACACCACACTTATGTCCTAATCATACCAGTGAGCTCTTACTGATCATGGTATTGTATTTCACATGTCCTTTCTAATAAGTTGTATGTATAGAACAACTCTACTTTTTTAATTGAAACACCTAGGTTTATTTGTACACTGAAAAAAGAACTCTCCAGTATTTTATATGAAAAGACTACTAGGTCTGGTGGTTTAGGCCTGTAATCTCAGCTACTTGTGAGACTGAGTCAGGAGGAGTTCAAGACCAGAACCTTCGTGAACTACAGAAAAACCAGCCCAGGAAATTTAGTAAGGAGAGGGGGGGGGGGAATGTGGCTGAATGCTAGAAGTGCTTTGTCTAATGTAGGATGCCCTAAGTTTAATTCTTAGAACACACACACACACACACACACACACACACACACACACACACACACACACACACACACACACATTACCCATCAAATCGATGTGAATTAGAAAATACTTTGCTGTGTAAATAAAAAGGAATATTTCAGTTGGGCTAAGGATTGCCACATGCACATGTGAAATAAAGCTAGTACTCTGGTTTAGTCAGCCAAGGATACAGTAATTTACAAGGAGCAATGAGAGGCCATCTTACTGGGAACAAGTTACATGTGCTATCTACCCACCACTAACTCAAAAACAATGGGAGCTGATTGGCCAGCTGTTCTTAAAAACGTGGTCCAAGACTCCAAAAAGCTCAGTTGTTTCCATTGCCATTCACTTATTATTGGGGCATCAATCGTTATCAGAAAGTCTCAATCCATTCACATTTCTCTAATTAAAGAAACAATTACAGATTTAGAAGATTTCTGGCTTGTGGCCTAAACTCTGGATTATTGACGTTGTCTTGGGGAAGAAAGCTGGGCATGAAGAAAACAAACACAGAGCTGAATTCACCAGCACTTCAAAAACCTGTCTTCCCAAAGGATATATGAAAAGAAGATGGAGAGGTGGAGGTAGAGGTGTTGGTGGAGGTGATGGTGGTGGTAGAGGTAGCGGTGGAGGAGGTGAAGGTGGTAGTGGTAGAGATAGATGGTGGTGGAGATGGTGGAGGTCATGGAGGTGGTAGAGGTGGTGGAGGTGGAGGTGGTGGAGGTGGTGGAGGTAGAGGTGGAGGTGGTGGAGGTGATGGAGGTGGTGAAGGTAGAGGTGGCAGAGGCAGAAGTGGTGGTGGTGGAGGCAGAGGTGGAGGTGGTGGAGGAGGTGGTGGTGGAGATGGTGGTGGAGGTGGAGGTCGTGGTGGTGAGGAAGAGGATTTGCTGAGTACATAGCCTACACTTTGGAGATACTGAAAAGATACATCATTTAGAAGAATTTCAACAGAAATATTCTGTATTTTATGGTGTTCTCACAGGTGTATTTTATCATTACAATTCAGAATGGTCATTTTACCATTCAACCCAATATTCCTTATAAACTGGAATCTAATTTTTTGGGGGGGGTAAGGGCAAATCATTCTGTAGATAGCTTTAAATTCCTTGCTTATTTTTCATTAATATTATAATACAAACTGATCAACATCTATAAATAAGCTGTAGATTAGAACTCTATGTTCCCTACACATTATAGAATCCCATGTCAATCAAATTTTAATCTGCCAGTAAGTATTTGAAAGTCTAGTTATATAAGGCATCAAATATATGATGGTGTCTACCATCAAAGAGCTTATAATATGTCTTAGAATCATAAAATTTTGTGTAACTCAAAAATCAAGGGTACAAATTGAAACTTGGAAATCTTGAGTATTATCCAGGGTGACTGGTGTGCATGTGGGCAGAACACCTCTGTATGGGACTTGCAGAACATGCTTAAGGCTCAGAGTTTCTTTCCTAGTTTCGAAAGGATGATGGATGATAGGAAGATGCAGAAGAAGGAGATACAACTTTGAGCTGGGTGAGTGTGAGAGAAGCAAGATTTTAGCTTCTGGTTCCCCTAGAAAGGGTAGGAAAGCCTAGGAGGGAGAGGAAAGAAAATATTGAGAATGTGCAGTATAGGGCATGACAAAAATAGCCCAGAAAAGGCAGCAGCAGTGACAGCCAGAAAAACCCCAAGGCTGCTGGAGAGGTTTATTCCAGGAAAAACCCTAGAGCTTCCGGCTGAACAGACTTTCTGCTGTGGTGTGTAACTATTGGTAGATTGGCATTATTTAGTAATAATTCATCTTGAAACAACTACCGGCATATCTTAGCAGCTATGTTTGAAGTAGCTTATTCGTTTAAATTTATTCTCTTTAAAATTTTTCTGCTTTGAAGTCGTTTCTCATTTATCTATTCAAATTACATATTATATATATATATAATTTTCCATTTATCTATTTAAATTTATTTATATGTTTTCTGAGACAGGGTTTCTCTGTATAGACTTGGCCATCCTGGAACTCACACCTTAGACCAGGCTGTCCTTGAACTCATTGAGAGCCCGCTGTCTCTGTCTCCCAAACCCTGGGGTAAAGGTGTGTACCGCCACCAGCCTGGCTGAAAACTTTTTTCTCTAAAATAAACTCTTCATTTTATTTTATTTGCCAATAGTATGTGTTTCTAGTTCTTAAACTGTTGTTTGTGCTAATAAGACTTCATGCCAGATTTTTCGAATTTCTTCCTGAATGGTATGTAAAACGCAATTCTGTAAAACGTGAAGAGTTTTGCAGTCAGAACAAAAGGACTCCTTAAAGCATTTAGCCATTCTAAAATAAGAATCTATTAAAGATAGTTAGAGTGAGCGCTGCTAAATTTCTCTAATGAAGTAATTATTTCAAGCTGTGTTTCTTAAGGAATATTTAGTAATTAAGCTTATGAGCCCTTAATGAGAGCAAAGCTAAAATAAAGCCCTGTACAGAATACTCTTGACTGCTGTAAAACAGCCGTACAGAGCGGATGAATGGCTGTAACCTTGAAAGCCCATGTTTGTACTATTTCTTCACTGTTAGAGGTTCTGGACCATACATTTACTACAATTTAATGCTATGTAGCTACAAGTTTGGCGCTGGATGCTGTAGGGAGCTTTGTTACCCTCGTCATTAACACTCTCCTCCATTACCTGCTCACCTTCTCTTTATTTGTTTTTCTTAGAGGACAAATTTATTTGATCCTTTCTGGTTTCCTTCTGAGACTCTCCTAGATTCCATAAATGCATGCCTAGCCTAACTTGAATTTCCTTTCAAATTTTATTATAGTGTTAATTGGGCGTGCTGTCTGGACCAGGTGTTTCTGGGTTCTTGGGATCGTATGTGAAGAACTGAAAGACACACACACACACACACACACACACACACACACACACACACACACACACACACACACACACACACACACACACACACACACAAATTGAGAATAGGAAAGATAACTTTTTGAAAGCAAAGTGGTAGTATAGATCAGAGAGTCTAAGAGTGAGCAGCCAGTTAGGCATTAGGGTATCACAGGGCTGCTGGCTCTTTTACTGACTGGGTCAAGGAGAGCAGGCTGGTTTCTAAGGGCCATAGGATGAATGGCTATCTGTTTTGATAGACAAGCTTGATATCTTTAGATAATTGGTTACTGGGCATTTCCCTCCTCACGATGCCTCTGACTTTAATCATACACATATCCAATTATGCTTAGGCATAGATGGTAAATAGGTGGTTTTCCCTAAAAATTCAGTCAGAAGACACAGTTTGCCCTACCTGTGCATTTACTCAAATCCAGTTCATGCTCAACTGGTCTCTTGCCACTGATACAAGGTATATTGTAGAGCACATTTAAAAAAAAAAAAAAAAACTGATGGCAAAAAGGGGAATTACTAAAAGTTGGTTGGGAGGGGTAACTTATCTCATTGTCTGAAGTTCAGTATTGAGTAGCCCAATGCAAGTGAGGAAGAAGTGTGGGTAGGTGTATTGTTAAGAGAGGGTATATCAATAGTGGGTAAATGGAGTTCCAACTTGCTAAGCTATTCCTTTGCTTGTTTGCCTTAAATATTATATAGTGCATGACAAACATGAGGACAGGATGTCAATAAATGCATTCTTTGGTCTTCGTACTATGAATACATAACCTTTACATCTCATCACCTGAATGTCTATCAGGCATCAGGATCTATTGATATGACAAGTGACTCTTGGGTTCCATCCTAAATGAAGCTTAATTCGGAGTAGGTAGAGATGGCTTTTAGAAGTTTTAGATGATTCCTTTCCCAAATTCCATTAACATTTTGACCTAAGCATATTAATTGAGGTTATAAAACTGCAATACTGGGCACACATGCATTTTTCACTTAAAGGATTTTTGTTGGAAGGTATAGGGGCCATGAATTATTGTTGGACAGGATAATCTTTTGTACTGAATTTCATGAAAAATGCTCCTGCCAAAAATCAAGATTACAAAGAGACCAAATAAAGAGGTAGGTGGATAGACCCAGGACTGCACAAATGAAATTACAGGGGACCATGAACCTAGGTGTGTCTTCACTAGCAGCAAAACAGGCCAAGGATCTTCACAGGTCAAAGCAGTAAGGAGGGGTCTTATGCTAAACAGAATAAAGGTAGCCTGTGAACAACTTCATGGTATATAGACTTTTTCAAAAACTAATGCTATGTCAAGCATCACTGAAGAAGAAGTCTTAACAGGCATAGAATACTTGGATAGCTGTCTAGCAACTTTATAATAGGATATAATATGTAATGTTTACAAACCAAGCAAGATGACAATTATAACCAAAATGGCTGTACTCATCAAGCTGGAAGTCTACATTTCATCTGTAGAAACTTGCAACATTATTTAAACATATCTATGTTTCACGTTAAGAAAACAATGTTTAACATAATTTATGAAAATGTGGTTGTTCTGGACTACTGTTGTACTGATACAAGAGTAAAACATATTTGAGATTTTTGTGAATATGGGCTTAACTATCATTTACGCATGTTTATTTTACATGCCAAAAATAATGCCCAAGTATTAAAAATACAATCTCAAACATTTGCCTTCAAATATTAAGAACAATGAAATACTGATGAGTATTGTAAAATGCCTTATAAGCAAAAGGTTATTATATGGTTTATCTTGTTCCTGATTTCTTTGTATTTTTATTTTAAACAAAACTCCAACCGTAAGATAAGTTTTAGCACAGGGGTGAAGAGAGGCTCTAATTTTTTTTTTTCTTAACCTCGATGCTAGGCAAGACTTTAAACCGCTATATGAACTTTGGCAGCAAACTGAATTTTTAGGAATATTACTTGCTCAAGAAAACAGTAAAAAAGGCATTTTGTTTACACTATTTTGCTTTCCTTATTTGATGGCAAAATTAAGAGTCTAGTATAGGGTAATAAACTATAATGCTTTGGATTTCAATGCTTAATGGAATACAACATTATCAATAAGAATCCATCTTTCAAGGTACTAAACATTTGAATTTGAGGAAGATTGACAGTTTAAGCCCTGGATGAAGCTCATTAGTGAAGTACTTGTCTAGGAGGAATAGAATTCTGTGTTCCATCCCTAACAGCACATAGAGCCAGGAGATGCTTGCCTGGAATCTCAACACTAGGGGTAGAGGCAAGACCAGAAGTTCAAGGTTGTCCTTGTTACTGACTGAGTTGATGTCAGTCTGGGATACATGAGACTGTTTCAGAAACCAACATAGACACCCCCCCACACACACACACATACACAAACAATTAAAAATCTAAAAGCTTTATTTAAATTGTTTTGAATATTTATTTTATGTGTATGAATGTTTACTTGCATGTGTATATGTAGACCACACCCATGCGAGGTGCACTAAGAGTTCAGAAGAGGATCTCAGGTCCCTTCTGAAATAGAGTTACAGACATTTGTGAGCCACTATGTGAGTGCTGAGAACCAAATCCAGGCCCTCTGTGTAACCACTAAGTGATATCTGTCCCTAACTGTACTTTCTAATAGGAAAACTTTACACTGGCTTATGTAAAGCGCATATAGTGTGTGCAGATGGTTGAGAAGTAGAGTTCTGAGAAACACGCCTACAAAAGTCATTCATACAAGATATAGATGGCAACATCATGGTGATAATAAAATGTTGGAAACATGGATATCTTGTGGTAGATGAGCTACCTGACTCATGATGTATCTGTTAAGATGACTGATAGTTTCATTTGCCAATTAAGAGAATTCCAATGAAGTATCCATGAGTGTAAAACTCTATGTGTGTGAGCCTGTATGTCACATTAAACAAAACCTATGTGTATAAACAAGTAAGTGTGTATATCAGCAAATTGTATAAACACACACAAAAAACCCTAAAATATAAGCAGGATATTAATTTAAATGTAATTTAGATTTTTGCATGCCTAAAAATTAATATATACATACCAAAAAATAAAAATAAACAAACAGTACTTTATAGCAATGGAATACAAGGCCAAGAAACAAAGCTCATGGCATAAATAATATTTTAGCTCCCATTTAATCGTCACAGAAATCCTTGCATCTTTTGAAGTCTCAGAGCCTTGGTTTTGGCTGGTAGAGATTTTTAAGCCTTGGAGAAGTATAACAGATCAGATGGATGGAAAAACCTGGACCTTTGCAGCACAAGGAAAACCTGAGCTAAGGGGGCCTGAGTAAGAGGCCCAGTGCTCAGCCCTGAAAACATGTACACAAATACAGACTCACCTGGTTATATATAAGAGCATGCTAATAATATATTCATGAAATAAATTGAAAAAGATGTCATGAATGTGCAGGAGAGTAGGGAGGGGTGTATGGAGAGGTTTGAAGGGGGAAAGGAAAGAGAGAAACGTCATTAAACTACAATGTCAAAAAATTAAAAGAAAAATAAAAAAGAACAGGATGGTCAATTTTTTAAAAAATGAGAAATTTGGGCCCAATTAAATTAGGCCCAAATAAAGAGAACAGGGCTGATTTTTTTAAAAAAAATCAGTTAAAAAACAAACAAACAAACAAACAAAAAAACAGGGTAGGCCTGGTCAACAACTACACTCACAGAGTCCAGACTGTGTTGCTAAAGCTGTTCTAATAATTTAAATAAATGAAAATAACCAATTAGTGTGCTCTTTCCTGGGGAAGACTTTTCCTGTTCTTAGGATTCTTTATCTGCCTTTATCTGTAGGTAGCACCCCAATTGGCGTTGGCCTTATTTGGGTCATGTTTAGATCAACAGGAATTTAGACAAACTGAGAACGTTATATATATACATTTAGGATATAACACACACAACAACAACAATAATTAAAGGAAAAGAGACCATAAATTAAAAGGTGTGAGGGTCCGTGGGACAGTTTGAGGGCGAAAACATAAGGGAATGACTCAGAGTGAGACATGGTGAGAGGTGCTCCTTCAGGGAACAGGAGGGAGGCAACAGAGAATGAATACAGTCAGAAGTCACTGCCTCCGTCTGTGTCAATTTTGAAGAATAAATATATGTCTTAAGGAAACAGGATAGCCAGTAAGTTACCAAAGCAGGGAACTTCTTGCTATCTTGGGCAGAATATAGTGTTCATGTCATTTTGTTTAACTTAGATGATCATTGGAACATAGACCGACATTTTAGCGGGCCACTCAGGTCCTTTGTGATTAAGATTTCCTAGGTATTTTGGGAGAGAGAAGGAAAGATTAAAATTGACAGTTGTACGTAAATATTAGGATTGAGAAAACTGGTTGAGAGAGCTGATATAGAGGGCATGTGGCTGAGTGGAGCACTTTCATCACACCTTGTAAAAGCAAAACATAGCTGACATTTCTGTAGACTCTGGACCTGTGTTGCCCCTCAGGCGACAAAGTAATTGCCACTAAATCTAACCATGGGAGGCAGAGGTCTGTAATGTCACATAAAGAGCTCCTCGGCCTGATCCCTCAGGAATCCAGCATAACCTTCATAAGATGCCTAGTATGGGTAGAAAAAAAGGGCTGTCAATTACCTGAGGCCAGCTGAAGTCACTATCACTCAGAGAGACAGCTCTGGTGATGTGCAAGGCATTATGGCTCCCTTAAGGAGGAGAGGCTGAAACACTGAAGTCGCACTCACAGTCCTGATAACTAGGAACAGCTGGAAAGGAGTCAGCCTGCTACCAACAGCTTCCACAGCCATGCAGCATGGCTAGGTGTGGGTCCAGGACAGGAGTGAACCAATGAGGGTGTCATGTAGTGGGAGCCCTGCAAAAGATTTCTGCTCAGAATTTAATTCTCACTTGAGAAGATAAACTTTCTAACTGTGGTCTGGGGCCAAGTGCTAAATCACACTTTAGGTGACTGATTCTCCTCATTACTAGCAGTCTTTTGCCACTCATTAATTATGTTTTTGCAATAAATATGTTAGACATAGGGCATTTGTCTATATTCATCTGGTGGGTGTATTGTCCACATGCTTAGCAGCATTTTCTCTGCCCAAACTCTTCCTAAATTTAATATACTCCTTTTAGAAATAACTCAATCTTTATTTCTGTTATAGTCACCTAATCATTGTACCCGATACTTATACTGAGAATAGTTTGGGTTCTGGGTACATCTTCTTTGACCTTTGTTTCAATGTATATATGTTTATATTATCTCTCTAGACATAGTTTCTCAGACAATGCAATCCTTCATTCCTGTCTTTCTTGAAATTTAATATGTCCGTGTCTTGTAATATGCCCACCTACAAACCCCAAAGCCATGGTGGATTACATCTATTGAAAACTCATTTCTAGTCTTCCGATGGGATTTTGAAAAGAAGGATGGAAAGTGTGACAAGAAGATCTGCTTTATGGTAAAACGAACGGTCAATTATGGTGAACAGGCAGTAGCGCAAGGAAGGGAGGGAAGGTTATTTCTTTGTTCATTTTGTTTTGAGAAACAAGATGGATGCCTTAGGATTTCTTGAAGAACAGGCTTCTAGGATATAGGCATAGTATGCATGTGTGTATCTTTGAAGTAGTCAAAATAACTGAATCACCCTCGAATGGCTGAGACCCTAGTGTTCCTCAGTCCTGGGGTTGGGAACCTCAGCAATCCAAATCTGGTGCTGAAAACTCAGTTGATTTCTAGAGAGCTGCTGGTCCTCAGTTAACATGGGAATCCTGAAAATTCTGGCTCTGGCATCAGAGAAGGAATCAGCAGCAGTTGCAAGATATTAATCCATCAGGGAGAGGGAAGGGTAAATGAACAAAAGACTTCTGCCTTCCTTCTGCCACGACCTTTTAAAATCTGGGCTGCTAGAAGAAGGTTCTGTCTACTTGGTAAACCTTCCACATCGATTTAAATAGTTAGCACAGTTCCTCAAGTGAGGACCCCCCCCCCCAGGTGATCCTAAGGAGACAAGATGACTAAAGCTAAGCTGATATAAGAAGGTAGATGATGCTACTGCAGAAATCCAAGCTGCGAGATCCTACTGCTAGGTTTTCTGTCTGGAATATATTTTTCTTTTCATATTTCAGAGAAAAAGTAGAATTGGAAAAAAATAAAATAATAAAATATTTAGGAGATTTAATGATTGTAATAAAACTGGTGGGATGTGGGTTTTTTTTTTATCATTTTATAGATTTTGTTTTTCTTGAACAGAATTACCTTTTCTCAACTGAAAATATTACTGCTAGTGCTGTTGAAAACACCTATTTGTCTATGATTATCTTAAACTTCTGTTTTGACAGAATTTTCTTTGCTATAAACTCTACAGTTATATCAGACTCATATTTATAGGACATTCTTATTGGTGGCAGGGAGATGGTTCAATGAGTAAGGAATATATACATATACACTATGCAATCAGGAGTACTGGAATTCAGAACCCAGCACACCTACATAAATGGTCAGAGTCAGGGTGTATCCTGTGACAGCAGCAACTGGGACACAGAGATGAGATATCCCAGAGGCAAGCAAGCTAGCTAGTTATATTAGCTGGAATTTGAATTTGGCAAGCTCTAGGCACAGTAAGGAACCCAGACACAATAAGTAAGGTAGAGGATGAGCAAGATAGAAACTTTGAATCAATTTTGAAGCTCTCTCTCTCTTGCCACACACACCCCACATATGCACATACACACACACACCTATAAACTTGTCAGACATACATACACAAACATATCACACACACAAGAATAATTGTAAGACATTTTAAAACTGAGAAGATGCATATGCAGTAGAAACTTGCATAGAAAGGCCACAACAAATGAAATTTAAAAATGAAAGTAAAGTTTCAAACTACAATTTTGAGAATTAGGTAGCTCAAGGTCCATCATCAGAAGCCTTCGTATTCAGTTAGAACCTGAACCCTGGCTATAATTGCCACTTACAAAAAGATGTTCTTCATTCCTTTCTGGCTATTTAGTCCAATTTCATTATACTCACCATAGGTGTTTGAGGGAAGAATTGAAAAGCCTCAGCTAATGAGCTTTTGCAAAGCTGTAAATCTGTACAATGTCCAAAATCTATTGCTCTGTTGGTTTCTGAAGTGCCGAGACCACTTTTCCTCTGGGCAGTCACTGCTTGAAATAATTACTGACAATCATGAAGCTCCTGAATTTAATAGATTTAGGTTCTATGTCATTTATCACAATGAAACACCTCAGTCTTCTACTACTGAAAGTTTTTTTTTTTTGTAAACATTTTAGATAGTTGATCAGCTCAGTGTCATGTTCTTATGTATAAAAAGCCACCGAGGAAAAGTCTTACCTTACTCAGTTTTATGAATATTATGGTAGTGACATTAGTATAAAAATTGTCTAACCACAACTGAAATGCAGTGGTTCTTAGGCTCTATAGGTGATAGCTGCGGTTGTGTTTCGATGGTGAAGTACTGCCCATAGGCTCACCTGTTTGAGCTCTTCATCTCCAGCTGTTGCTGTTATGAAAAGCTATAAGCTCCTCAGATAGTGCATGGTGAGGGAGGAGTGTGTCATCGAGGGAGAGGCTTTTATAGGAATCTCCCTTCCTGGTCTCTCTCCACTTCATACTTACAAGAAGCAATGTTTTTCTGTCTCTGTGCCTTCCCCTCCATGATGGCACCATGTTCCCTGGAACATTAAGCAGAATAGATCTTTCCTTAATTTTTTTAATACATTTTAAAGTTTTTCTTATACATTTTAAGAATTATTTTATGTGTGTGTCTGTGGATGAGAGCACCACAGAGGTGAGAAGGAGGTATCAGATCCCTTAGGAACAGAGTGACAGGTGCATGTGAGGCACCAGGCTCTTAAACTGATCCTCTGACCAGCAGTGAGTACTCTGAACTGCTGAGCCCTTTTGTCATAACCTTAAGCTATGTCTTGCCAGATGTTTCATTACATTTCTGAAATCACAAACATATAAGTAACATTATATAGACTGCACAGGTAATATTCTTGCATTTAGGCATACAGAACATGTTTGGACTGCACAGGTAATATTCATGTGTTTAGGCATACAGAATACATAAAAGAACAATTTAAAAAGAGCCCACGAATTGGAAATAGAGCAAAGGGAAGGGCTGGAAAGAGAAGAGGGAAGGAAAGATGGAGGATGGGTGATTATAAAAAATGTTTTTAAAATGTTGAATATTTAATTTTAAGTACGTTTTTTATAGAGTGCATTCTGATCATGGTTTCTCCTCCCACATCATCCCGGCACCCCACCCTTTCAATTCATGCTCTCTTCCTTTCTTTTTAGGACACAAACTAGCAAAACAAAAACAAAAAACCAAGAAAGCTGGAATATTTTAAAAGCCAAAACCTCAAAAAACACCCCCCCCAATTAAAAACCCCAAACCAGAAACCATAATATACAAGCAAAAGACCACTAATACAAACATGTCCAAGTAAAGAAAATGAGAAAAAATAATCTACAAAAAATATCACTGAATTTCTTTTTTGTTACCATCTGCCCCTAAGTGTGGTTTGTATACACAATGAGACTCCATTGGAGAAAGCTAAAATTTTATGTTGCAAGCAGTTGCCAGTTGAAGATACCTTCTTATTCAGAGATGTGAGAACATATCTACTTCCCTCTCATTTGGTGACCCCAACTGGCTTGACCTGCTTAGGTGCTGTCCATAGGTGCCACAGTGTATATGATGAGTTTGTATGTTTGTCTGTCCAGTTATATCTGAAGAAACTGTTTCCTTGGTGTTATCCATCTCCCCTGATTTTTAAAATCATCTGTTTCCATGGTTCCCTGGGCCTTGAGGGGAGGAGTTTGATGAAGACGTCACATTTAGTTCTGAGTGCTCCGAAGTCCTTCACTTTCTGACATTGTCGGGTTAGGAGTCTCTGTGTTAGCTCCTGTCTACAGCACTAGGAAGCTTCTATGCTGATGGCTGAATGAGACACGGATCTATGGGTTCAGAAGAATGTGCTGAGTCATTTTATTGCTATTTTCATTTATTTGTTCCCACGACTATGCCAACATACCATATAGACATGTCACAATTGTAGATCACATAGTTTGTAGCTCAGTTAGTGTTTAGATTTCTCCTCAGGTAGCATGCCAAGAACCTTCCAGTACCATGAGCACTGGTCCAGTAGAGTAAAGGCTATAGTTAAGCAGCAGCCTGACTTCTCAATGCTCAAGAAGATGTGTTAAGTGTTGTCTTCAGTAGTTCAAAATCACCTTCCCTTCAGACATTGTGAAAGGACTCTTGTCATCTCCAAAAGTCACACTGTAGTGAGAATCATACTGTCAAGTCACAAACAATGTTAGCAACCATCCCACAATGTTCTAAGTGAGTTCATAATTTAATGTTGGACTATAATCAGAGGTATCTTGGATGACAGATAGATGTGGCTCAAGAATCATAATGCCTAAGAAGGCATTACTCTTTTCAGTGAACCAATTTTTTTATTTTTATTTTCTGGAGATCCCCATTGGGACTCTGTTTTCAAATAAAAAGAGGAAAAATATCTGATTCTAAATTTTATTTCCATATTTTTGGACTGTGTTGTATTTTATGTTACTAAGCCTAGACTGGCCTGGAACTTGCCATGTAGCAGTCATTGCAAACTCCTGACCCTCCTACTTCTGCCTCCCAAGGGGTAGACTTCATGTATGTTTATTATATACATTTTTCTTTGTTAGTTTTCACAAACATCTGTCTTCTTTCTCTTTGTTTGAGACGTCTTACTATATAACCCAGATGGCCCTCAACATGGTATTCAGGCAATAGCTGCAAAGCTCTAGAGCTGCAAGACAGTGCTATTATGTGGTATGCATAATTTCTTCTTTATAATGTAAATTTAATGCAAGAAAATTTCCTTGAAGGTCTGTTTCTCTGCATCTTTCAAGGTTTGATATGTTGGCATCTATTAGCATGTGATTCTATTGGTATCACGGTAGTTTAATTACGAAGCATCTCAAGTTTTTGTAATTTTTCATATGCGTCGAAAAGAAACATTTACTACTAACTTCCAGGTCTGCTTTGCCATTAGAGAATGTAATTAGAGCATCAGACATTTCTCTGTGTATGTACATGTACACACATTTGTATATATAAGCCCACAGTCAGAGGATGCTGCATGAAAATACACCAGTTTAAAGATGACTTTGTGCTGCATAATTTGAGAAAGAGGAGTACAGGAATATCCCTACAATAGGAAAAAATTTCCCCCTCTAGAGGAAAATACACCAACAGAAGAATTCTTTGATTGCAAAGATGTCTCTTCACATTACTAACAAACTCTAAAATGCTTAGAGATAGAGACTTTCAGTGTGGCACACTGAGTTACATTTGCCTGAGAAGTCTTGCCCGTTAGATCTTACCCTTACTGTCCTTTTCCAGGTCACCATCTCATAAGTGATATCAATATCCTGCAACACCTTTCTTTAAGATGAAGATGGCACTTGGCCTGAACTCAAAGACATCCCATTCAGATTATTTTTCTTGAAATATATATTTGAGGTACACATGGTAATGAAATTATGTTTTTTTTCTTGTTAACTAATCTTTTGTTACAAGAAGCTCAAGAAAGATTGAAAAACATTTATTTCCCACCCCTGCAGTCCATGTGCAATTATTTTCCTCAGTATCTTATGATGTTTTCCCACATATTTCCTTTTTCTTATGCCAGAAGTTATTCAAAGCTATGCTGCAATCTCCCATCACAATGGTGGATTTAATTTCTCCCTTTTCTTTGATGATTTCTTTGTAACTTTAATCTGAGTGGATTTAAATTTATGCTTGCATGTTTAAAATATTGTTATATCTTCCTGGTGAGCTCAACGTTTTAGTATTGCTGAGCAATTCAAACTGAGAAACTGCAAAAGTAAAAACATTTTTTGGGGAGATGTAACGTAATGTGGATCCTAGCAATTAGGACAGCTGCAGGAAGTACCATATTGAACATGGAAATGGTTCATCCAAAAGCCCTGCCACCAGAAGACTACATATAAGTTCTCCAACTTATAGGAGCTCATAAAGGAGCCAGCAAATGAATATTTCCTGGCTTTTGTTTCATCTCTTCTCTGCTTTGTAACAAGCAGAGACAGATTAAAACTTCCATTTTTTCTAGTTTTGACCCAAACTGAATATATATGCATACAAATTAGCATAATACATATTTTTTTCTTTCTCAATGCATGCAAACATTTGGATCCAGGACAAAGTAGTATGCTGCTGGCTACAGTAATATTAAAAACTATAAATTGGGAAATACAGGCTCAGAGAACACAAAATCATTGTTCCAAAGAAGTCAGGCAAATGAGATCTTCAATAGCAAACAGTACTGAGGCACGCCTGAGAGGCAGAGGGGAAAAGAAGAAAGCTGTAATGTGAGTAGAAGCCTATGACATTACAGTTCACAGAAAAACAAGATGACCCCTAACTATAGTTTGCTTTATTATCATGACATCTCTGTATCATCAGCTTTGCAAAATTACCATTGTTACAGTGTGGCTCACACAGTGGACAGCCCATCTGGAAAACTATACAAAGACAGAAAAGAGGAGTCATCTCTATTTCTGGTCATTTCTGTCTTGTTCTTGGATTTCCTACATCGTATCCCTCCCTAACTTGTGAATACTCTACCCAGGATCTTAATACTGAATAGCCCTTTCATGGAGAAGCCATGCTCGTATTTGAGCATACAGTATTGTCCTCCGTGCGCTCTCTCTCTCTGGTAATGTCCACACCTGCATCAGTATTGCAGCTTCTTCTGAATCACCAATGACTTTGCTTCCTACTCATCATGGAATGCTTTACTGTGAGAAATAAGATCTCTGATGCAGCTGAGCAGATGTCTCAGGAACTGTTTCAGGCTGGACATATGGGGCTGTATCTTCCACCACGACCAACAACACAAAGTACCACACATTACTCTGCAGGTAACTTTCGTTGAAGTTGAGAAAGAACATGTCCTGTATAACAAAGGGATCTGATGATAGGCGATAGATAATATCTATATTATATTTCAAATGCCTAGAAAAGAGAGTCTAAGAACACTGATACGACTCTGGAGTTAGATGTTGTTGTTTTTTCTAAGTATCTATGGTCCGAATTAGGCATGATGGTCTGGATGTTAGCTTAATGTTTATATCCCTAGAGAGCAGTTTGACCTGTACCCAAGTCCTGCTTTTTCATGGCCTCCTGTCCCCAACTTCAACAGTTCATTTTAAGTTACTATTTTCACTAGGAATTTTCCCCTTTGGGCCTCAAGGAATATATAGCTATAAAATGCTTTTGATTCAAAACTGTTTTATATCAGTTGAACAGTATCATTTGATCATTTTTAAAAATATGTCTTTTCTATTCTTTAACTTTTACATATTCATGGTTTAGACTTATTTTTGGTATAAAGGCTGGCTTTAAAAATAGTTTGACAGTCTGTGCTTTTAAAAATTATTCATTTTTTTCTGTATATAGGTATTTTGCCAGAGTGTATGCACGTGTACCATGTGTGTCTCTGGTACCCACAGAGTCCAGAAGAGAGTTTAAAATAATGAAGAATTGAAGGTTTGGATGGTTATGATTTATCATGTGGATTCTGTGAACCAAAGCTGGGTTATCCTCAAGAGCCTTTGGCTGAGCCATCTCTCTCATATTTCTAGCCCCCAGTCTGTGTTCCTTTACTAACTGTTATCACTTTATATTAACAATGATTATATGTTATTGCATTTTCACAGTTTCATTTTTATTTATTACTATTTGTGTTTATTTACCCCCTCTATGCAAAAATCAGTATCTATAAATCTCTTTAGACTCATTAAGAATTTGAACAACTTCTAAATGTTTATATTTCTCCTTTATATTCTCCAAAATAATCATGATTTTATTATTATTTTAAACTTAGGCTACTAAAAATATGTACTTCTCCTTTTTGTGGAGAATTGTCATAGTTTTGTAAAAAATAAGGGACCTAAACTCTTACTTTTCATACATCTTCTATATCCAGTATATTTTTTCTGCAGTACTTCTTCCCAAAGTGCCTTCTGGGTAGCCTTTTATAAAATTTAACTTCAGAGACTTAAGAGCACAATTTTTAAAAAATTATTATGACCTGACTCTGTGATGTCAGTGTAAGGAAGAGAAATAATTCTAAGTTCCAAGGTGTGTGCTTTTGCTATTCTTAAAGTATTGCTACATTGTCTTCTGATATGCAGTGTAGCCATGAGGAAGGTGTTTTTCCTCAGATTTTTTTTCTTTTGAAGATGGTCTGTTCTGTGCAGGGCTTCTCACTCTATTGCACTTCATTTAGACACGTCTAGGCCCGGGCCTTTTCTGTTTAGAGCTCTGTGTCTTTTTTATCTTTATTCAATTTTGTGATGTTATCTTCATCATGTTTTTAATATTCATGCACTTTAATACTTTTCATTGTAACTTATACTATCTGTATTGTACCATATTATTTCAACAATCTGTGAGACATAAATTTTCTCGATGTTTTCCTATTTATTTTATTTTGGGAAAGGTAATCTGAATAATTCTCTATTCCCTTTCAGCTTTATCCATTCTACTTCTTTTCTTATATGTTATATTATAGCTATTAAGCTATTATTTATATCTGTAAGTTTTTACGATTTAAAATATTGATAACATATTCCTTCATTCTATTTATTTACTGAAAACTGGGTTGGGTCTTGAGAGATACTCTTCCTTTGTCAGAGCTTAACCTGTGAAGTAGGCAGGCACCTAGCCAATACCTTTAGTTATTTCCTTGAGTCCAGATATCGAGTACTGGTGTGCTATGCTTATTATGAGCCGTCTGAGGTGCCTGGAGAGATGGCTAGGTATTTGAAAGCACTGGCTGAACCTCAGCTGAACTTTTTGTTTCCAGAAAACGACAACCACCTGTAACATTATCCTAAGGTTTCAGATGCCCTCCTCTGGCCACTGTGAGCACTACACATACTTAGTACACAGATATAAACACAGACAGAACACCCGTACACAAAAATAAAGTAAAATAAACTAAAAAGAGACAGTAAAGTGGGTAGGATTAAGTTGTTGAACTGTATATAATTGTCCTGCCTACTGCTTTAATAAAAATACTGATTGACCAAAGGCAGACAGGAAGTGTGGGCAGGGCTACCAGAGTAGGAAAACTCTGGGAACAGGAAGAACAGAGCAGAGATGCCACAAAGATGCCAAAGAAGCTAAAAGATGCAGAAAACAACTATGCTTCTCTGAGAAAAGGTACTGAGCTGCATGGCTGAACAGGATAAGAATCATGAGTTAGTTTAAGAGTAAGAGGTAGCAAGTTATATGCCCGGGACCCAGGTCAATCAGTGTACAATTAAAATTAGTGTCTGTGTATTTCAGTGGGACTATGAGACTGCAGATCGGAAATTCCGGGCCAGGAGGCTAAGCTGAAAAGTCTGGGCCAGAAACCTCATAGAACAAATGGCACCCAAACGTGGATGACATAAACCTGCCTAAAGTTGTTGAAAGATTAAAAAGGGTTGTAGAAAACAGCTTCCAAGTTGTGTCTCTCACTGTGCTTGGGTTCAGAGACACCCTGGAGTGGCATGTGGGTTTGAATTTCAAATTGGTGGGCTTTCAAAGTGCAGCCTGCCCTGCCAAAAGGTTGGTTCCTGAAGTTTCTCCTGAGCCTCGATGTAAGGAAGGAGATGTATATGATGGATTTAATGTTTCTGTTAATACGGAGAAAAAGGGAACAGAGTCAAAGATGGCTTCTTAGTGGCAAGGTTTTCTTGGATCAGCTCTGTTTGCTGGAGGTAAGCAGAGGCTTGGCCTTTTTAACACTTGTGAGTCTTTTAAGAGGCTCTGCTACTAACCACTTAATTGGAGTTAATGAGCAGCAGATGAATGTGCTTTACTTGGTGGTTGTATGGACCTTAAAAGTCCCCAGAGTGGTAATTGTGAGTTATACAGGTAACTCTGCTAGAAAGATAAGTCTGTATCTAAAACTACTTCAATGAGGCTGACTTGAGATTACTCAGCCTTACAGATTTCTCCACTAAAGACTTGTCCATAATCCTAAATTTTTCTTTAGATCCCTATGGGATTGTCAATGCCCCCATTCAGCGAAAGTAGCCTAGAGAACTATACCCACATTCCCTCAAAATGGATTATAGATGTTTGCTTTTGTTTATAGTGTTGGTTATAAGTCATTATAGGTAATGGAAGAAAAAAAAGATATTAGATTTGGGATATTCTTGTTTTAAAAAGAGAAAAAGGGAAATGTAGTGGGATTATGTTGTTACATTGTATATAATTGTCCTGCCCACTGGTTTAATAAAATACCGATTGGCCAAAGGCAGACAAGAAGTGTGGGCAGAGCTACCAGACTAGGAAAACTCTGGGAACAGGAAGAACAGAGCAGAGATGCCACAGAGAATCCAGCAGATGCAGGGGACAACTATGTTGCTCTGAGAAAAGGTACTGAGCCACATGGCTGAACAAAATAAGAATCATGGATTAGTTTAAGAGTAAGAGCTAGCCAAGTTATATGCCTCGGCCCAAGGTCAATCAGCATAAAATTAATGAAAGTGTCTGTGTGTTTCAGTGGGACTATGGGACTGTAGGTCTGAAAGTCCCGGCCAGAATATAATACAACAGTGAAGTCTGCAAATTACCCCTGTGCCTCTATTCCCCACAAACAAGCAGAGCTCCTGTTCTCTTGACTTACATTAGTTTTGCGTTCTTTTAAAGGATCGACCTGAAGTTGCTACTGGCAGTTTATGGCTAGACTCCATGCCCTTGTTGACCATCCTCTCATCAGCTGTTTTTTTGCACCACTTGTACAAATAATCTCTCTCTAAGGCTCTGCTTCTGGGAGGGTTGATTTGGCACACTCAGCCCCTCTGTCTTGCCTTCTTATTTAGCCTGTTGTTCAGGTGGTTGCTGTGGAGATCACTGTAGTAAGGACAATGTTAGATTTGGACTCATGTATATTTTGGGATTTTAGAGATACAGGTTTTGAAGTTTGCAGATGAGATACATAAGAGTTGTTAAGAGAATCAATTCCAGTTGTCATTTTAAGTAATGGTTTCAGATCTAAAACAGCTGATTTGATTAACAGATCTGATGACTAATAATTAGTCAAGATATCCTGTTGCCGTGGTGCTGAGGTTAAACAAAATATTATATTATTTTTTCAATTTGTTTCAGGATGAAAATTTGAGCAGAGGCTTTATCATAGACCAGCTATCTCTATAAATAAAACAAGATATCAGCTGTCTTTGGTACCCTGTTTCCCAATGCATAGGAAAAGGCAAAGTCCAGACTCTACTATGCTTTCTCTACAGGGAAAGTCAAGATAAAGGATGTGAGAACTCTTAGGCAGAAGATAATACTGTTTGTTTGTTTTTACAATAATTAACAAATAGTTCCTTGGCATTTGTATCTCTACTACCCATCTCTTTAGGGAAATACTTCTCAAGGAAAGGAGTGACATTTAGTAGGAGGCTATCCTTCAAGTTTACAATCTAAGAGTCTCAGAGATTTACAGATGGAATGTAGAAGGAAATTACCAAGAAAATCAGTTCCATAGGTTTTAGTTGATGTTTTAAAGTTTTTCTAGTGTTTACATGCCAATGTGGTGGTTGGTTTATTGTGCTTTGGGGAAGAAAAAATCTTTGATAAGGGGAGCCTTGAGGAAGTTAGACCATTGGAAGTGCCTCCTTTAAAAGGATGGAGACCACACCCTGTCCTCTCCCTTCTTTGCTCTGCTTCTCAGTTTCCAGGAAGTAAGCAATCCCCCCTCCCCCATCATATCCTCTTTGCCTCAAAACCAAAGGCATCAGGGCCAATAACTGAGGCCTGAAAAATTTCTTAATCTGAGACAGAATAAAATTTCCTTCTTATAGATGAAAGATCTCACTTATATGTTACCGTGATGGAAAACTGACTAAGAATACTTCACTCAAGTTCAATTTTCACATAATCTTTATTATCATTCTCATGGACACTTTTACAAACATACCATTGTTCTCCTAATTTTTTTCAGTGAATACTTGGCAATGCTTTAAAACTACACTGTTGTGGGAGATTGTGTTGTTTCATTGTAAATAATTATCCGACCCACTGGTTTAATAAAAAGCGCTGATTGGCCAAAGGCAGGCAGGAAGTATGGGTGGGGCTACCAGACTAGGAAAACTCTGAGAACAGGAAGCACAGAGCAGAACGCCAGAGAGAAGCTGGAAGAAGCAGAGGACAACCATGCTGCTCTGAGAAAAGGCACCGAGCCCCATGGCTGAACAGGATGAGTCATGGGTTAGTTTAAGGGTAAAGGCTTAGCAAGTTATATGCCTGGGCCTTAGGCCGATCAGCCTAAAGCTTCTGTGTGTCTCTGTGGGTCTGTGGGTCTGTGGGCCTAAACCTTGAGGCTAGGCCTGAAAGTCCGGACCAGAAACCTCCTACTACACACTGTGGAGAAAGAAGATATTTTTCTAGTACAGATGGATTCCCAAGCTGCCTCAAGTCCACTATGTTTACGACCTCATTCTTAGTAGTCGCCACAGCTTTAGGGTTTTCCACGCAGTTTCCACCATCTGATTGCTAAATACCTTTTATCAAAAAATTTCTAGTTCTTTATTCAGGGGAAGTGAGCCAGAGTCTACTGCTCACTTTTTTTTTTTTTTAAAGCATTCTTGCAGAAATTAAAGCTTGCTCATTCTTCCCTTTTAATGTAAGGCGTGAATAACTAATTATAAACTTAATTTACTTAAAAAGGAATTTCCTGGTTTCCTAGATTAGAATCAAAGGAGAAAAGAACCACATTGTAAGGAAGAATTCATTATATTAAAGATTTAATACTTAAGAATTCTTAAAATGTCCAATGCTTATAGTTTATTTTAAATTCCACATGAAAGTTTTTTGTTTGCTTGTTGCTGTGTGGTCCAGGTTGCATTCAAACTCAAGATGTTCTTGACTTAGCCTACCAAGTGCTGAGATTAAGGGCACATCATACCTGGCTATAACAGCACCTATACAAACAATCCCTAATGTGAAAATGTGGATGCTGGGGAATACATACCACAAAGGGCTGAAGATTCTGCTAAGAAGTTATGCATTTGGAAAATAATGAACCTGTCTACATAGATTCTGGAAACATACAGGAATGTGGGTCAACAGACTTTAGCCACATTTGCAGGTGAATCAAGAGGCCACATGATAAAACCTAATGGACTAGGATTGGATTTCCTGAAAATCTTTAAATCCTTACTCCAAATCACACTGTGCCATGGTGGGATGCTCTGAATTTCTCCTGAGGTTTGGAGATGTCAGAACGTTTGTTCTCTCAAGTGGATACAGGTTGCCGTTGCCTCCTTCTGTGTTAAGATAGAGCTGCCTGCAGGTTAAGTTCTTATAAACCTCTGGGCAGATTGTTTCATTTAATTAGCTGTTATTCTCTCCCTGATGACAGCTACTCAGTACTTCATCAATAAAGCAAGAAAAGGATTGTGGAAATTGACAAAACTCAAGGAAACAAAACTGTGTACTTTTCTAGTTTTGCCTGGGAGGGCTTGGGAGGGGGAAGGGAGAGGGAGCAGGGGGATACATTGATGGAGATGATATTTTTTTAATGAAAAAAAATAAAATTAAGTTAAAAATGAAATATATCATGATCTGGCTATAATTAGGAAAAAAAAAAAGAGCCTTATTGACCATTTGATGTACTGTTGTAAAATGTCCTGAAGACGATCAATTCTTTTTGGATCTGACAGTTGATCTAAAAGGTTGGCATGTTTGAAAATGATTACTCATGAATGAGTTGTGAGCAAATTAAAGAATTGGAAGAAAGTTCATGAGCTTTAGAGCTGGTCCCACGATCTAAAGCCAGCACTACCAACTTTGTGACTGTAGGAGAGTTTTCCTTCCTTCCCGCATTGCTATGGAGGAGAACTTAAGAAGATAAAAAGAAGTCCTCACAGGAGATACATCGAGGCAAAAGAACCGCATGAGGTCGGAACAGCTCATCCTATAGAGGATCAGTCCTTACCTCAGCCACCGTCTTCTCCTGCAGCACACTCTGGCACTTCCATCCCACATTTGCCCTAACTGGTGACTCTAAGCGCAGCTACAGTTTGCCTCACGGAGAACGAGCTTAAATGCAGTTGTTTTGCCTAGGATTTCAGTTACGACATCCCATTGCTGCAGAGCTGAGATTAAATATGCCTTTCTATTTTTTATTTTTTTTTTATTTTTAGAGGTGTTTCAGCATATAAGCTAAGGCTAGAGTTTTGCCATTGATCAAGAAACAAGACTGCAGTTGTGATGATAAGTGCCCGTTAACCACTTCTGTTGCTCTGTTTATCGTCTGCCTCACATTCCTTGTTGAAGAACTGGAAATCCTAAAACTTTTACGGACTTGAAATATCGTGAAAGGGGTCGGTCACATGCTTTGGCTCTCACTCTTAGCCAGTGGGATCTAGCCGTTGAGAGACGTTTCTGTAAGAAGAGGTGGTGACAGAGGGCAGGTTTTGGTATGCAGAGGTGGCCAATAAGTTTTATAGCCTGGAGGATATATATCCAATTAGTAGACTGAAGAGTACGGGTCCTCAAGATAAGAACAGGGTCCCTCAGGGAGGAGTAACCTCAGTTGAGGAGCCCCTTGAATGTTATTTTCCCAGAAAAACAGACTTGTTTGAGTCAGAACAGACCTGGGTATTGAAAGTCTTCAGGTTTCTTATGGGTACAAGTATGAAGAGAGATAACCATTAGGCTTAACTGTCACAAAATTGGAAACCATGAAGAGGAGATTTTCTGGAAGAAGCGTAACCTTGGAAGAACCTAATCTGTTCTGAGGTACCGGGCATGTAAGGAAAGATACACCTGGTTGCATTGCTCAAAGGCATTGCATGGTAATTTAGTAAGAGCTCCCACAGGGGTCCCATGTGTGTATAAAGCCTGGATGCAGAATAACATGAGTCCCAGGAGATTTATAGTAGTGAAGAAGGGCCTAAGGACAGGCAATGTTGTCCTATTTGAGGGACTCTTTTTCATAATAGAGATGTAGCTGCTTGTGTGATTAGATGACAGTCCAGATCTGGGCCCTGTAACAAATGAGATACAAAATGGCTGGAGTGAATACCCAGTTACATGGATCTGCTTGGTAGGCTGCTCTTTGGTCTTTAGGATTTGAATTTATGATAGCCATCAGCAAATGGCAGGATAAAAATTAGTATGACAAAGTAAAGGCTGGGACACTTGCCATAGTTTTATATAAATATACACCGATATGACAAAGAATGCTGGCTTGAGAAAGAAAGAAAAGCTAAAAGTGGATGCTATTGCTTTGTTATTGTGGGAACAAAATGAAAACTACAGAGGTGATAAAGATGACTTGCCCAGACACTGTCTTTGCATGAGGTCTCCCGAGATATAGTAGAACTGGGAAAAGCAAGAAACTCAGGAGGAAGATTACAAATAGGGGTGCATACCAACACTGTGGGAGGGGTTGAGAACACCTAGGGTTTGAAGGTACCCATTTATTTGAAGGATTTTTTTTTAAAATTGAGAAATCTAGGACCTTCCGTGGATCTGAAAAGGCAGTTTAGGGAGTGATTTCCAGGCAACCAGATCTCTGTCAGAGAATTGGATTTTACTCTAGAATAACGGATCCAGAATGACATTCCTGGTACTTTGAAAACTATAGGAATAGAGAGGATAGGATAACAAGGTGGGCTCCTTTCCAAAAGACTCACCAAGGAAGTATTATCTTTCTCCTAAAATTTGACAAGGGTTTGAGTTCCTGGGTTCAAGTTGCTACAAACACCCTTAGTTTTAACCTGAAATTTAATCCCATAGGCTTTTAAGACCTATAGAAATTCTTCTAGGATGTGATAAACCTGAGTCATTTATGGTTTTAACTTCAGTGATAAGATTATTAAGCATATGTCCTAGTCAGTGGTCTATTGCTATGAAGAAACAGCATGATCCAGGCCACTTTTACAAAAGAAAGCACTTAACTGGGGCTTGCCCATAATTTCAGAGGTTTCACACATTATCATCATGGTGGGAAGCATGTTGGCACACTGGGAGAAAAGGATTGGCATGGGCTTTTGAAACCCGGTGACATACTTCTTTCAACAAAGCCACACCACCTAATCCTTTCAAATAGTGCCATTCTTTGGTGACCAAGCATTCAAATCTATGAGTCTGTGGGGCCTACTCTTATTTAAACCACAACATCATGCCTTCATAAAGTGATTGAGGAAGGCACAATGGAGTTATCTTGTTACAAAGCAAAACCAGTAATAATGAATTTTTTTTTTAAGCAAAGAGTTTTTTTTTTTTTTTTTTTTTTTTTGCATCAACTTCTTTAGAATTCTTTTAGAATACAGTCTCTCTCAACTGGCTTCTTAGAAATAACTTCTTAAAAATGTCAAAGAAGATATTGGAAGATACGGATTGGTAGAATTAATATAGTAAGACTAGCTATTGTAACAAAAGCAATCCAGAGTCAAAACAGTCCTTGTGAAAATGCCAACACAAGTCTTTACAGATCTTGAAAGGACAATTTCCAGCTTCTTGTAGAGACACAGCAAAAACATAGCAAAGAATGAAAACACACAAAAAAGAAAAAATCTAAACAAACAAACAGCCTCGAGTAATAAAAAGAACTGCTGTATCGCTGTACCTAATTTAAAGTTGTACCACAGGGTTATAGTAATGAAACAGCATGGTATTGACATAAAAACAGACACATTGATCAATGCAGTTGAGTTGGAAACAGAGCGATTAATCCACACACCTGCAGATAACCTATTTTTGATTAAAAAAAAAAAGCCAGAAATATACACAAAACAGACATCATCTTTAACAAATTGTGCTGGTTACACTGGACAGTTGCATGTAGAAGAATGCAAATAGATCCATACTTGTTATCCGGCACAAAATTCAATTTGAAATTAAGGACTTCAACATAAGAGTAGATACCTTGAATCTGATAGAAGAGAAAGCAAGGAACACCTTTGAGCTCATTCAGACAGGAAAAGACTTGGTATGTACAGGCCCTAGAGGCTTCTAGGGGCCTGGAGGCTAGCCTGGCCTCAGCCAGTTCAAACTGGTACTTAAAATGTGTGCTCCCAGCACTTCTTTATAGCCACGAGGGCCCCCTGAGCGGGTACTTCCTCATAAGCTAACCTCGGGTCTGCCTACAGCCTTGGCAACAGAGGTGGAGTCCTGATGTGAGATGACCAGGCCACAGCTGCAGATGCCAGCAAAGCAAAGTCTTTCCCCCTGGCTGGGAGGACGGTATAAAAGGTTTGCCCCTTCCTCAATAAATTGGACTTGTTTGTTTCAAGTAGTTTCTGGAGCCTGTGTTGCTGTCTCCATGCCTTCTTGTACCCTCCCAAAAGGGTTAAGTAGCAGGACCCTGAGCATAGACAACCCCAACAGAGCCTCCCTGGGTATATAAACAACACTTATGGGTAACAGTAGAAGGCCAATACAAAAATAACTCAATGGCATTTTTTCTAGAGTTTTTGTCTCATCTTGCTTTGCTTGGGCATTTTGTCTTACTAGTTTTTCTTGTATTTTATGGCTTATGGCTTTGTACTTTTATGGGTCTTTCTCTTTATCTCCATCTATCTCTCTCTGTTAAGCTTTTATTGATTTTTAGTTTTTATTCTGGTTTTTGTTTCTCTCTCTCTCTTTACCTGTTTGTTTTCTAAAGAGAAAGAAAGAATGGGCATTGAGTTGGCATGGTGGGGATATGGTAAGCATCATGGAGGAGCTAGATGAAGAGAAACTGTAATCAAAATATTTTGCATAAAATTTATTTCTAATAAAATATAAATTATTTCTATTATTTTTGAGATTATAATATAATTGCATAATTTCGCACTTTTCATTTCTCTCTCCATACTCTCCGATATACTCCTCTTTGTTCTCTTTCAAATTTATGACCTTTTTAAGTTTATAAGTTTATTGCATATATATGTAATAATATATATATTTATAAATATGTGTTTATATTTCTAGATACAACCTGATCTATTTGTATAATGCTATATGTATGTTTGTTTCCAGGGTTTTTCATTTGGTGTAGGGTAACCAATACATGTCATTTCCTTGGGGAAGACTGTTTTTTCTCACTCTCAGCATCCCTTAGTTGTCTGTAACTCTTTATGTGGGGCTGAGGCTGCATAGGCTTTCACCCATTTATTGTGGGATGTCTGTTGTCGTGGTTCAGCATATCTTTAGTATGACATGTTAGTGTGACTTTATAGGTGTAGCTTCTGACATTTCTAGGTGATACAGTCTCACAGAGAACTCCCTCTTACATCCTTTCCAACCTCTTCTGCAATGGTCCCTGAGCCATAGGTGTGAGAGTTGTACTGTAGTTGTATCCATTGCTACTGGGCTTCATAACTCTACATTTTTATCAGATGTGGTTTTATATGCTGGTATCCCTCTGTTGCAAAAGGAAGTTTCCTTGATAAGGGGCATAGATTTAATTTGGTCCGGCTAGACCCTGGAGAAGGATCTTTAGAATATTTTTCGAGGTTTTGATTGTATTTTTTTTAAACTATTTCTAAGAATTGTGGTTGCCTAGAAATATTTAAAGGACATTTACTGCTCATCATCTTGGCTACTGCATTCAAAGCCTGTGAGGTAAAGTGTGGGTCATTAGGATTCTCAAGGTCCTTAGACTTCCTGTAATAAGGCTTTGACTACCTTTGAGATCTTTACTGTGAAGATTGAAAATGTTTCAACATACTTGGTGAAAGTATGGATAAAGACCATCAGGTCTTTAGTCTAGGCAAGGAGGCAGTTCTTTAAAGCACATTAGCCAGTCTTCTCCAGCATAGTCTCCTAGACAGGGAGCATCAGTTAATATGAACAGTGTCCCCTGTGGTTATAGCTGCCATCTGTGTGCCTTTGTCTTTTTGTCTTTGTGTCTTCTTTGTGTTTGTGGCATTCTTTTACTGACAAGTGGACTGATCTCTCGAAGCACTTTACAACGTATTGTGACTTCAGAGGGCTTTTGGTTGGCCTGAATGATAAATAAAATCTGCTGCACATATTTGATGAGATGACTTTAGGGTGTTGGTGCTGTAATTCTAGCTATATTGAGATGAAAAGGAGACTTTAAGGTTTGGGTTGGAAGAACCTGTACTTCCATGGAAGGTAACCTCAGGCTATACAAGACAAGGCATGGGGAAAGCCTACTTGATGACAACCAGAGATCCTCTAGTATAGATTCTAGTATCAACATTTCTAAGGAAAAATGCTGATATGGGGTGTAAATAGTGATGAGGACCATGAGTAATGTTAAATGCTTTCTAATCCGGTAGCATTGAAGCTTCCAATAGTGGGGGGAGCATCTTTGGGCTATAGAGTCTCATTGTTTAGGTAGACAAGCAATAGATTGTTTGTGTGGGTCCAGAGGCTGGGAAGAAAATGCTACATTGATTCCTTGTTTCTAAGTAATGTGTAACTGAAAGGTTTATATCTTTGGGGTGGTTTCAAAGTTTGAGCCCCATTAAGGCTTGCTTGCTTATTCATTCATTCATTCATTCATTCATTTATTTACTTATTTATTTATTTATTTTAGTTTAATAGAGGTTTATTTTGGTCTTCCATTGATATAAGAGGCATAAACTCTAGGTCATTTTTTTTTTTGTTTGTTTCTCAGTGAGCAACCCAGATAGTTCCTCTGGGTTTTGTCAGGACCCATATTCTTGGATACCTAGTTAATCCCAGGAAGATCAAAATTTACCTTGGGAAGAGGGCAAGTCCACAACAGCTGTGGCCCCATCTGCAGACAAGACCAATGTTCCAGGGACAAAGAAAACCTAGATAATTGGCTTTTCCTTTATAAACCTCATATACCTTCATAGTCCAAAGGTAAAAAGCTTGTTAGCATGCTGGCTGGTGAGCTCCTCTAAAGAGGAGTGGAAGAGGATGTACTGGATGACAGTTTTAAAGCTCTAGGATCATGGGAAGACTGAAACAGTGAGGGCTGTCTAGTAGTCACTTAAAATGACTACCTAGGGCAACTGCTGAGCTCATCTTCTGAGGGTGGGACATTCAAAAGCTTGGCCCTAACCAAAGCACTTACAATGCCCCCCAAAACTCACGGAATGTTGAGAATAGAGGGAGTAGAAAGAATGTAAGAGACAGGAGATAAGGAGATGGGTAACAAAATGATCTTTGCAAGAGCACCTCCTTTGCAATCGTGAACTCAGAGCATTGCAGTTTCTATTGGGTCCACACAAAAATGGCTTTGTCAGCAGTCAGATATGGATGGAGAAGAGAGGCTAATGAATCCTATCTTACTTTCCTTTCTTTTGCTGCGATAAACTCCATGACCAAAATTAAAGAGAGACAGAAAGGGTTGTAGTTCATCTTGAAGGAGAGTCAGGGCACAAACACGGAGGCAGGAACTGAAGTAGAGACCACTGAGAACTGCAGCTTACTGCTTGCTCACCATGGTTTACTTACTTTACTTTCTTACAACAGCCAACACCACCTGTCCAGGATTGGCATCATCTTCAGTGAACTGGGCACTTACACATCAATCACCAATGAAGAATGTGCCCTATAGACTTGCCTACAGGCAATATGATGGGGAAAATTTTTGTAAGTGAGGTTTCTGTCCCCAAATAATTCCAGCCTGTGTCAAATTGACAAGAATCTGACCAAGAAAGGAACATACCTCTCACCGACAAACTATTTGCCTTTAATACATTCAGAAGATGAGGAGTCATTGCATTCAGCTGTGAACCCACTGGTGACCCCACCAATTAATAGTTCTAATCCAATACTCGTATAGATGTTCCTGGTTAAACTAAATGAGAGACGAAATCTTCAAAAATGACAGGTGAGGGTAGAGGGTGATTGGTAAGGAGGGAGCTGAGAGAATATGGGGAAAGAGTGATCAGAATATATCAGTTGTATTATGAAACTATCCAAACTAAAATTGGTCAGTGTTAAGACCTGTACAAAAGAATTCAATAAAAGGCATCCTTTAAGTCTATTATTTAACCGCAAAGTCTCTGGCAGTATCAGTTCTACCAGGCACAAAGGATGCACTGGAATGATAATCTTCTTCCTTGATAATTTTTATTTTATGTTATTCTGTGAGAACCATTCAAGTGTTGAGTACAGGAGAACTGTAGGTAGAGTTACAAAGTGCAGGGAGTTCATACTTAAGAAATTTGTCAAAGATGAGCCTAATGACAGCCTTGGGCTTATGAGGTATTGTCTTCTAAGAGGAAAATGAGCAAAGTTCCTCTTACATAGGTTAAGATAATGTTATCTGGCTTAGAATTTCTGTTTCCAATACACTTAAACTATAGGTAACTGCTCTATCTCTTTTAAGCTACTCCAGTGTTTTAAAACTCCAATCAAAGGTGTTATCTTTTGAGTCGTGGCTAAATGCAAGAAGAGCTGCATTTAAAGAATGCTTCCTTGTAGTCAGAAGATCCTGTGTCCTGCTAGAAGCTTTCAAGTATCTGGCAGCCACTTCCCAAATAATTGACTTCGAGGCTTAATTTTATAGTAAATGCTGGGCCAGTAGTTCAGGCATATTACTGACTAGCTCTTACACTTAAATTAGCTTATGATTCTATTTATGTTTAGCCACATGGCTTGGTACCTTTGGTCAGTGCAACATTCTCATCTTCCTTTCTTTGTGTCTGGCTGGAATAAGCTGCTTTGCCTTGCCTTTTAGTTTTGTAGCCCTACCTTTACTTGCTGCCTGCTTACTGGCCAATCAGCATTTTAGTAAACCAATATGAATAACAAATATTTACAGTGTGCAGGAGTTTCATCTCACACTTTCTAACACATAGTGAGACATTTTAGAATGTAACACAAAGAAACCATGTTCACTGACTAAATCTTCCTAGGTATATGTTAGGATAGGTCAGAAATGTCTTACCTCAGGGATTTTCGGTTCTTAAGAGAACAACAATCAATGCAATGTAGAAAGTGCCACTGTCCAAAAGAAATTCTCTACTATTACTTTCTACCATTGGTCTAAATCTAAGTGTTGATATGGCGCTACCAGATGTTAGCAAATCCAGGGGCCTCTTTATTTGTGAGATACTATTTAGAAGAATGGCCTTTGGACCACTGGGCTCTAGGACGGTCCTTATCACAGTGATTCATCCTTTTATGAAGAAGAAAAGAGGTTCATGTGACCACATTAAAATATCTTTCTTAGAGTATAAGAGTTGAGAAACAGGCTGTCCTAGAAATAGCTTCAAAAGCAAGACTTAAACAATGGCAATATCAATGGATATGTCAATATAGAAGAGGGAAAATACCATGTAGGATTGTTTCTATAAAAATAACTATAGGCAACTAGTGGCTTCTGGGAGGAGAATTAGATTGCCCCAGGCATGAGCTCCCTAATAGGTTGTCCAATGAAAACTGGTCACTCCTGAAGCCATATATACAAAACCCCAAAAAATGTTTAGCAGGGTTTACTTAGATATTTGTGCATATGAATATAAGAATAATAATTTTTAAAAGTGTCATTTTATTTCAATTAATATATATTAAAATACTTCCTAGTGTAATATATCCATTATATGCACTAATAGGTTTCATCATTTCATTTTTATACATGTCCATTGAGCATTTTGCCCCTATTTACCTTTCTCATCTCCTTCCTTGCTCGGTCTCACTAATTTAATCTCATTCCCTTTCCTTGTAAGCCTCACTTCTGCATTCGTGTATTCTCTGTGTGTGCGTGTGTGTATCTATGTGTGTGTGCACACACATGCATGTGTGTGTGTGTATGTGTGTGCTTGTGTGTGTTTCAATGAATTTCATTATACTTGTGTATAAAAATGTGATTGATATTTGTTTATAGGACTATGGGAAGCTTCCTAAAAGTTTTACTACTAGAGAAAATATTTCTATTGAGAATTGAGGCTCTTGGGATTAGCTGGCATCTGGCAAGGATCAAGTTAGGAGCACAAAATCCACCTTATAACCCCTCCTCAGCTTTTTACATTTTTTATGATCCTTTTTCCACAGTGGTTCTTGAGACTTATAGAGGCTGATATATGTCTCCCACTTATGGATTAGCTGTGCAACAGTTTATTCTGTGTATTTAACCAGGTCTGAGTCTCTGCAGTCAGAACGGAGCCCCTTTGGTCAAAACTAATAGCAGTATTATTCTATTGACATAAACACTGTTATTTAGAAGTCATTTGACAGGTACATTTATGTACATTTGACAAAGGTACTCTTACCACTGGTTTTGTTGTTGTTTTGGATTTTAAATTAAGTTTGCAGTACCAGATGTAAATTTTTTTCTTGTGGAGTAGGCCTCAAATTCAATAAGAAGGTTTTTGGTTACATCTATAATGGACTTATCATTATTGCTCAGTGGGCTCCTATTTTTTGGTGCGGTCAGCTGTGTAGCATGCAGAGTCCAGAACTGAATGGTACTACTGTAATGTGGACCGGGAGAGTCCAGCCCCCATGATCCACTTCAGAGTAACAAAGGAATGTCTCAGAGTAGCAAAGGGTTTGGATAAAAACTTTTTTATCTGGGATAATGATGAACTATCTAACTGACAGGTAAAATAAGGAAACACATGGTAACTTTCTATTTCACTTCTAAAAAATGGTCTATGTCTCCATTCCACTACCTATTTTCATATTGCTGCATTCTATAATACAACTATATATCTTAGCATATATACATATGGTCATATGCCTCTATACACATCTTCACATCTTTCTTTTACATACACTGCTTTTTGCATCTCCTTTTATACAGTTTCAACTTCCTTGCCTCCACAGTTGCAAATCTCCATACAGCCACAGCTATTTTTCTCATATACATCACATAACATTTTACATTGTTCTTACACATTCTCATACAGCTCTTTGCATAGTTCCTATGTGTGGCAACACCTCCTTCACATACTCACACACATATGCTTCTTCTACATCATTCACACACTCTTTGCTTAGTCTCTCACGCATTCATTCATTTATCTCTCACCCCCTCTTTCGTCTTCTTCATCTTTTATTCAGCACACACACACTCACATTCTGCATAGCTTCTTCCCTACATCATTGCTGCTGCTCTTAACACACACTCATTCATACAAACTCATTTCTCCTCTGTCTTCCCCTACATTGCTGCTGCACTGCCCCCCTTTTGTTCTTAGCCAAACTCTGGACAATTATATGGTACATTTTCAGGGCCCAACCTATTCTCATAACATATGAAGTCATACAGCTTTTCTCAGGCTAGTAAGGTCACAAAAACTGGCCATTGTGACTATTGTGAGGGGTGTGTGTTTCAAAACAATCTGGCCTTGATTTAGCAATAGACAACACCTGGGATTTACTCTTTGTATATTTTCTTCAGGAGTAGCTTAGTCTGTCTGAATTGGTTCTGAAGTCTAAAATGAGTTGTCTTTGAGACTGAAAATACTTTTACTTTCCAGTGTCAGTAAAGAAAAATATTCTGGTATATTTCTTTACATAAGACTTGACTATTCTCAGCTATACATATGCCCAAAGATGTATAACACACTACCAAAAGGCTATGAAAATAACTCAACAGCTGTTATAATTAGGGAGGTATAGGAGAGACACTGAGAAAGTTAACAGAAAACAACCTGTATCTATAGCCAGTTACCCCACAGGCTTTGCCTAGTGAGGCCAGTTGATGAATATCCCCACAGACTTAGCCTAATGGGGCCATATCATGAATGTTGTTTTAATGGAACTCCATGGGTTTTGCCTAATGGGTTCTCAAACACAGAATTCATGTGGTAGATAGACCCATAAAATACTGGCTGTCATCTGCTGTATACTCCCATGACCCTCAGCACTGCTGATTACAACTACCCTCCAGCACTCTGAACAATACCTTCTAACAATATGAAGACTAGTCAGAATGGACAAAGTTGCCAACCCAGCTCAAGCTTAATTTCTCTGTCCTGTGGCTGAGGCACATGCCATCTTCAACAATAGAATCTTTTCATTTAGTCTGGTATGAAGCTTGACCAGAGTTTAGACAGCCACATTTTATATGTGCATTCTTTTCCCCAACATTCTTACTACCATTGCATGTGACATAACCAGTGAAGGCTCCAGAGTACATACCTATAACTTAGTATAGGGCCTGACAGTCTTCATCTCTTTTCTTCTGGACATAGAGAAGATGAATGTGTAGTCTCTGAACTGGAAAGAATCAATGGTACCAAGATATAAATAGAAACTACTGAGGAAGCCGAGGAAGTAACAGGGTCCTTCTCCTTAGGAAAATTCAAACTGAAGAAAGATTACCTGAGGAGGATCCTTCGGACTTCTGGGAGAGTCCATGGAGTAGATGGCATAAAAGCTAAAGTATAAAGTCAAATTTTCATATACGACAAAGATCTTTGTGGTCTCTAAGGAAGAAAAACAGTTATGCATAGAGATCCCAGACCATCTCCTCTCCCCATTACAGAAGAACTCAAACTGGAGATTGGTGTTATAGTTAAAGCTGCCACTAGATGGCCACACCTCCACATCCCCTAATGGTACTAAGGGCAGGCAGGATCTCTAAAGAAAATTAGGTATATTTTCTTTAAAATATGAGCACAAACTGGTCCTAGATTTTTGGAACATCATAAGCTTAGTATAGAGAGTTGTTTTCCCATTTGGAAAAGAAAGTAGAAGACAAGGTCTTTGTCTTCTCTCTCCAGAGGGACCTGCCTGTCCTCTGGAGGTGCCTACAGTGTCCACTGTGAGCCACATGTTCCCTTTATTTTCTGATAGCAGTATGTGAAAGATAATATGTTGGGGCAAAATTTTTATCCCCATTAATAAAGCGTTGCATTTCATGCAGTCTGTGCCCTTGATCATGCTACCCTTGTAAAGGTGTCTATTGGGATGGAACACCATAACCCAAAAGCAAGCTGGAGAGGAAAGGATTTATTTGTCATTCACTTTCATATTACTATTAACCATCAAAGCAAGTCAGGACAGGAATCCAAACAGAGTCAAAACCTGAGACAGGAGCTGATTCAGAAGCCGTAGAGGAGTGTCGCTTACTGGCTTGCTCCCCATGGCTTGGTCAGACTCATAGAACCCAGGACTATCAGCCTAGGGATGGTACCCACACAAAATGAGCTGGGTCCTCCTCCATCGGTCAATAATTAGGAAAATGCCTTAGAAGCTTGACTGAAGCCTGATATTATGGAGGCATTTTCTCAGTTGGGTCTCCCTCTTCTTGAGTTTGTGTCAAGTTGGAATAAAACTAACCAGCACACAAGCTGTAACTTCTTAGTTGTGTTCTGCATGCTTTCTCTTTCAGTATCACAGCTCCCTTAGCTCCCTATTCAGGCCTTGAAAAGAAAGGATCATGACCTCTAAGTCCCTCAGGCCCATATGGCTCTGAATAGATTTCTATACTGTACCATGGGGAAGGGACTGAGGGATAAAGTTAACATTTGATCCTAACCTAAACAATTAACAAATAATATGGCAGAGGAAGGTAAATTTTGACAAACATCCAAGGTGACCACACCCCATGACTCCCTTGGCAGGACTCTATCTTCCTTTCTTCAAAATGATGATCCAAATGGTCAGGATCATCTTCCTAGCCTGTGGGTAGACTAGCCAATGGTCATTCAGAAGTTGGCTGAAAATGCAGACTGAGAGGGCTGATATGGGATATTTGCACATTGTGAGAAATGTCTTGCTGTGATTGGTGTAATAAAAAGCTGAATGGCCAATAGCTAGGCAGATATATAAGTAGGACTTCCAGGCAGAAAGAGAGAAGTAGGAAATGACTCTAAGAACACATCAGAAGACAACAACACGGAAGGAGTTGGGAATATAGAATGAAAAATGTAAAAAAACAGGAGGCCAGGAGGCAAAACATAAATTAATATAAATGGACTAATTAAGTTATAAGAACTAGTGGGACAAGCCTAAGCTAAGGGCCAGCTTTTAGAATTAATAAGTCTCCATGTCATTATTTGGGAGTTGGCTGGTGGGACAGAGAAAGACTTGTTAAAGCACACAGTTCTTAGAACTCCATGTCCATCCTTCAGACAAAGGACACAAATACCTGTGGATACAGAGTAGAAGCAGGAGCCTGTGTTGCTGGGTAAACAATGAGAATGCACATTTCTCCAGAGTAGTGTATCATTCTCAAGGATGCTTTGAAATGTAGAAAATGGTTTTGACCTGAAGCTCATAGGGGAATGAGAAATGTGCACCCATGGTATGACAAATCATAGTGAAGAAGAAGCACTTGGGAGAAGCATGTAAACGGTCAGAGCAGGAATCAGGATTGGCTGACACTTAGGAAAATAGAAGTATGAGAGTCAGAAAGAAGCCAGGGGACAGGGAGGGCAGATGATAAAGAGGCCAGTGGAGATCTGGGATTCTGTGATTGAATACACGAAGAGGAATAACAGAGAGGCAGTCATAGAGATTCCATTCCTAATATGTTTGGGATCAAAGCACATGATAATTATTGACAACAGCACCTCTGAGAGTCACTTCAGAGTTGGTTTTTCTAACAGCTCTTAAAAATATCATCTGCCTTTATCCAAGGCCAAGAGACTCAGACAGTTGTGAGCCAGGGTTGGTATACTCACAGATAACCAGGATTGTTTCTCTTTACCTTGTGCACCTGAAGGATATGTCCTAATCTGGGACTGGGGCAATTATTAGACACTGAGATGACTTTTTTCTGGGAGGATGAGAAGGAGAGGGGACAGTTTTCAGGAAAGGAAATGGAAGGGAATGTAGAAAAGAGAGTAGGAGTTCGTAGTTGTAGGTCAGTGAGTAGCTCTTTACTTGTGGAAGGGAAGAACTCTTACCTTCAGATACTTCCAGTATAGCACCTAGATGTTCTCTGGGTTTCCTTGGTTTTTGCACCCTCAGCAAGAACATCTCAGCAAAACACAAAGAAAATAACAGCAAGCAGATATATCCAACTATAATCACACTTACAAGGGACATGCACAGACCATCTAAGGGAGGCCAAGCCCACATGGTCTCATGCTATTGTCTTCTTTTTTCTTCTGTCTTCTGTTACAACTTCTGGTGAATTCAGAAGAGTCTGCTTCTACATTTTACCCCGTAAAAATGGTTCTTTGTATTTTTTGTCATTCATGCAATGACTGAGGAAAGCTAACTTTCTTAAGACCTCAGCAAAGTGAATGCTTTGTCTAGCAAAGGTCGTCTGACTCTCTTCTTTCTTCAGGAACAGCCTCTTGGAAATAGAGCATACAGTGAGGAAACTGATAATGGCCATGTTTAGAGGTAGCTGACCGATGCATGTCAAGAGTGGTCAAATGCACTAAGATGAGCCTAGGATGATGATGTAGTTAGTAGAGTGCTGGTTGTTAAAACATAAATCCTGCACCACCGATTCCCTACCATCAATGTATAAGCCAGGTGTGACTGTAATCTTAGCACTGGGGAGGCAGAGACAGGAGGATTTTTTGGAATTTGCTTTCCATCCAGTCTAGCTGAGTTGGTGACTTCCAAGTTTACTAAAGAGACCCTGTCTCAACAACAATCTGGCCTACACGCACGCACGCACACACACACACACACACACACACACACACACACACACACACACACACACACACACACACACACAGAGGCACTCAGGCATTACGGTCATCAGAACCCTTTTTGAGAAGAACCCATCTTGTATTCATATAAAACCTTTTATCAGGCAGGACACTTTTTCCCTTGTATCTTACTTTTAGATAACGGTTGTACACCTTGAATAAAGCAAAAGTAATTGAGTAGTGATAGGTGGTAATCAACAGGCTTAGGCACAGTTGAGGTGAATAATGGTGGCAGTCTCAAGTCAATTGGTGACCCTAAGCTATTTTCTGAGTTTTTAGGTGCTTGTGCTCAGCATACTTAGTGGCCCAAATTTATATAGGATGAAACACCCCCCGCCCTGGAAAAACCTAGTAAATTTTTAGCTCACACACTTGCTCTAAATTTTAGGCACTCAAATTTTAATTGGAGCAACAATAAAACCCTAACATCGTTTTCACAGAGAATGTCATGTACAGTTGATTTGACTTTCTATTCAGAACAGCCACAGATTCCTCTTATCTGGTGTTTTACCTGCTACTAACAGCAATAAAAGGTTAATCAATTTTCACCAAGAATGGAAATCATATGTGAGAAAACAGGCTGTGAAGGTAGTGGTGATCTTTATAGAGAATGTAAGGAGACATTTATTTTACTCAATACCACTTTAATTTTTCATGTTTTGTATGAGGAACTCTAGGCTTTTATTTGTTTGTTTCTTAAAGTTGAAGTACTTAGCTTATCAGCAATGCATCAACTGCCTTGAACACCCCCAGTGTCTAAAGAAATAAAAGAGATTTACAAAATACTCAATAAATATTATCCTTGCTGTGTAATTCTTAGATACTAGAGGGGATTTATGAATAGAAATACCTGTTAGATATAAATATTTTGTCACATGATAACAATGGTGATAATAATATACTAGTAAAACCTGGATTTGACTTACTGTGTGAGTGTGGGTGAGGAACAAAAATGTGAATGTATGGACATGGCCTGCAGAACCCAGAAGAGGCCATGAGGTGTCTGTCCTTCTCTATCACCTTCTGCCTTTTTGCCTTGGCACAATCTCTCAATGGACAAGAAGACTGCTGTTTTAGCTAGGCTGGTCTGAATGTTCCTAAAATCTGCCTGTCTTAGTTAAGGTTTAATTTCTGCGAAGAGATGCCATGACATTAATAACTTTTTAAAAAGAAAGCATTTTATTGGAGTGGCTTACAGTTTCAGAGGTTTAGTCTATTCTCATCATGGCAGGACATAGTGGCATACAGGCAGACATGGTGCTGGAGAAAGAGCTGAAAGTTAATACATCTTGGTCTACAGGCAACAGGAAGGGAACTACCCTGGGCATAGCTTGAGTGTAGGAGACCTCAAAGCTCACCCCCACAGTGTGCTAGTGTCTAAAGCCACTCCCTCCTCTGAGTTCTGACGTCTTATTGTGAACTGAATAAATGAAAATATGTGTTGTAACTAGGAAAATTTGACTATGTACTAGGTATTAGCCAACATTAACAATTCATTGTTTATTTCCTACTTTACATTCCTCCTTTGAATCTTTAAGTCCACATTGTCTCTTTATTGCTTTACACTTTAGAAAAGTTAGTTATGGTGTGATTATTTGAGTTCTATCAGATGTCATTTCTAATAAAAGGCCCAAACAATGATCATACATCAAAAGAACATCCATCTTCATTTTCAGCTATGTGTAATTGATATTGAACCTGTCTACTTCTGCCTTTAATAGCATCTACCAAGAACATTCAGAACATTTAAATTTTTAGGTTGAATGATTGTGAAAGTAATACAAAATTCTGAATGCATATTAAACATTTTTTGAAAAGAGCTTGGAACTGTGAATTGTTACATAGCTTTGCCCTATTCAAACTGTCTCGGGAATGTCTAAATTACAGGTGTTATTCTATAAGGCGATTGTTTTGTGTTGTCTGATATAGCTTTGCATAATTTCTGTAACTTTTTTGTTTCCACAGTAATAATCACTCAGTAAATAAAATATTTATTTGTGTCTTCACTATTTTCACTAAACATGTTGGCTTGCTTTCTAAATTCTGAGGCTTGTATTTCAAAGGTAAAATTTTATAGACTTTCCATGGTCCTCCTTGAGAAATTAGAATTACAATTCCCCGACTTGATTGATTCCTGTCTTTCAAAGCATGAGGCACAATTTGACCTAAAATTTGTGAGGATGATACACTGTGTTGAGCATGTCATTATTTAAGTAAGACATGTAGAAGCTATGTGTCCCCATGAAAGGTCTGGAGCTTTATAAAATTCAGGTACATAGATCCCCCAATCTTAAAGGTAATATATCTCCCTAAACACCATTCTCCTGTTTTCATCTTCCAAAATTTCATTTTATGAAAAAATATTAGTTGACATAACCAGGTGCCAGAATGCACTCATCCAACTAATGAAAAATTTAGCTTAAGTTTAGCAAAACAGAAAAATCACTTATGGGGGAAATGCAGTCTGATAGGTGACTATTATTATGAGGTAAATTATTCATATCTCACCAAGAAGCAATCATTTGGAAAAAACTAAGTCTCTTTTACATATTGGCAGAAAATAGGAGGTAGGAAGTGAGCATGTGGAATGAGTGAGTGGTGTTGCCACATAGGACACAACCAAAATACTCCCAAATTGCAATAAAAGTCGAAGTGAATCCAGGCCATATATGACAGTTAACTTGTAAAGCAGCCACTGTCTCATCAGCTTATTGGTGTTTAGGGACAGAGATTGAATAGACAAAAAATTGAGAGTCCAGAAACTACACTCTTCCAGAATCTGAAACCATTAGATACATTTACATTAGATACGTGAGCAAAGATTCAGAGCAACTGTATTCCCCAAAGTACTTAAAGAGAAAAACAGTTATAAATTAGAATCATCTTCACATAGACTGCATATTCCAGTGATTTTCAAACACTGCCTGAATCCCATTAGACATTCCATGTAAGTCAGAAAATACTACAAATTAGATGATATGACATGTAACTTGCTATGCAATGATAGTATCTGTGTGCACTTTGTGAAATTTCATAATTGCCTAATATTCATCTTTACAACTATGAGGGAGAGACCTTTATCTTTAGAGCACACGTTTCTCTTTATATTCTCATGCAGGCATATCTGTAAATGCTTGTATCCTGTGCTGTCTAATTGTATTGTGTTAGTTTTGAAGATGAGTCACAAAAAGGCTGATTCTGCCCTCTCCTGTCTCCACACAGTGGAGAGGAGAAACTAAGATAGAAAGGTCACCCATCTTAACTGAAAACCCAGACGTTTTTCTTCTAGCTAGAAAATAATGTCCTCATAGCTTATCAGCCACAGCTTAATACTATTTTCTCTCAGGGTTTGCCTGTACCATAGAGCTATTGTATGTCTTACAGTCAAGGTACAGCCAAGTACTAGTTTATTCTCAATGTGAAACTCAACTTACACCATTTATTTGAAAGTGAGTCGTATTAAGACACATGTATTATACTCTGTGCACCATCCACACTCCACAGCCTTTACCACTGTTGAGATCCAGTTAGGGATATGGTAGGCAATGTGTTCTTCATAAAAAGAAAACTGAGATACCTCATCATATTTCAATAAACAATAATGCATTCTAGGGGAAACTGTAGCATACTTATTACTCAGTTTCTACAAAAGTTTCAAGAGCAAACACTGCAAAGTAAAATTCTGCAAAGTAACAGGCTGCAGGAAGCTGAAATTTCAGTTTAATTTTCTCCCACACACTCTATATTATTCAACTTGGCCAAAATATGCTCTAGGTTTACAGAATCAAAGGAACAGGGGTAAGAGTTGTAAAAGCTGACCTGGCCAGTCTTCTCACCTTGACATGGATTATAGTAAAAAGGCTAGGTGAAATTTGGGTCTATAGGAAGGTCATTATAGAATCCATCTCCTATAAATGAGTGCTTACAATCACAAAGACAAAGGGAAATGCTGCCCTGTAGGACCTTGGATTTGCCTTTCTTTCTTTGCATGCCTTTTATTTCCTACTTTACATTCCTCCTTTGAATCCTTAAGTCCACAACTAATAGCCTTTCTTTTCTTAATGGTAATTTTGCACGTGGTTGGCCTTTAAAAGAGTTTTAGACTCTTTTACTGAAAAGACCCAAGTGCGTACATTTATTGACACTCTTGACATTGAAAGTAGCCAACACTAGATGTGGATTAACATTTAGGAATTGAATAGTGAGGGTAGGGAAGCCCATGGAAAACTCTCTAGACAACAGGGAAAGCTGGCTGGAGTTTGGAAAGCAAGGTAGGAACTAGCTGGAGGTCACATACCACAGCATGGTCTCAGGAAAATGTTCTGTCAAGTATTGTTTAGTTTTTACAGAACATAATGCAGGGAAAAGTTTTAAGAATGAATAGCTGAAAGCATAGGGGCAAGTCAAAGTGACCTATGGGCATATGTTGCCGACCCTAGCCAACCTAGCCTTTTATAGAACATTTTTTATTTGGACTGAATACATTGCATTTCTGACCTGTGTCACTTTAACTCTTTGGAAGGTTCTTTTTCTCAAGATCACCTAAGACCTCTTTTTCCCTCTCTCCTTCCTCTCCGGATCCTGTTTTTTCTTCAGTGTTTCTCCTTCTGCCTCTTTTTATTTTTCGGAGCTCATGTAGCCAAGGCTAGCCTTTAACGTAGTCAAGGAAGAACTTGAGCTTCATATCCTTCTGCCTCTCCCTTTTATGTCTTGAACTGCTATCTTCATTTCATTGCACTTTCTGTTTTAATTAATGGATTTACTCATGTAGTTTAATTAATGGATTTACTCGTGTCATGTTCACGAATGTATTTATAATAGCTATTTTGAAGTCATTGTCTTATGTTTCACTTATATTGCATTTCTCAGAGACTACTGTAGTGTGGTTGCTGGCTTGTACTAGAAATATATTGTCCTGGTTGTTATTGATTTTGTTTTAAAGTTGGTGTCTAGGTATTTTAGTTTGGGAAGATTGTAACTCTTAAGTGTCGATATCTGGTGTTGCCTTTGTTGGATGGGCATTCAATCCGTTGGATTCTGCTGCCTTCTCTGGATCTTAGTAGCATGTGGTGGCTGTGGTTTGCCTAATAGAGAGTACTTCGGCTTCTTTGCCAGGTGTGGTCATTGGGAGGTCCTTGCAGAACGTGTTTCTTGGTATTAGGACCTGACACATATGACTGAGAATAGCCTAGAAGGAGGGATGCCTAAGAGTGTTCACAGGAGGAAGGAAAATGATCTTCCATCAGGATCTGCAGAGTTCCAAGGGAATGGAGGCCCAGTGGAAAGACAGGTCGCTAAATGTGTTCTGCTATAGGGCTGCTAGAGGATGAGACTGAAGGTTGAAAATGGAGAATCAGAAGCAGAGGGAAAACCACTAATTCCCAGGCTGGTGTGTCCAGTGTTACCAGGTAGAGAGTGCCTCTGGTGTTGGAGGCTGAGAGATAAATAGATAGTGCAAGAGAAGAAGGCTGAATGAGAAGGTCTGAGGACTCTCTTGGGAATAGAGGGAGAGGACCCACTAGATAGTCTCTTACAGAGCAGCGGCTAAAATTTTGAAATTGGAGACAGAAGGAAAAGTAAAAATCACTTACTTGATTCCATAGCCAGCATGGCCAGCTAGTTTCTAGGTAGGGAATGTTTCTGGGTATTGGTGGCTGAGATGAAGGGATGAGGAGGATGACGAAGACTAAATAAGATCTGTGAGTCTTCTAGAAATGAGGACAGAGGGGAAGGAGAGGCCCTAGGGGGTAGCACGCTACAGGGCTGGGCATATGTTTGGGGAATTTGAATTATCATTGGATTTTTAAAAAAATAGTGTGAGAATAATCACTGAAGAGTCACCTTTCCGATAAACTCATTCCTCAAGCACTACCCACCCTTTTTTTTTTTTGTGACAAGGTTTTTTACTCACCTGAAACTCACAAACTTGTACAGGTTGTCTGCCTAGGAAAATCACAGGAACTTCATAGGAAAATCACAAGTCTCTCCCTCTACATCACTGAAATACAAACTACCACTAAACCACAGTTAACGTTTTAAATGTGGGTGCTGCAGAGTGGATTTGGCTGTTCTTACTTGCAAAGCAAGTGCTTTCCCAGGTGAGTCATCTTTGCCTTCTTTTTAAAATGTTAATAGACACTGTTTCCATTGGACTAGGTTTTACATTTCACTAGACGTATTACTTTAAAGTCCATATCTTTCCCAAAGCAGCATGGGAATTAGGACTTTAACATTAATTTTGGGAGAACACAGTTCAGGCCATGCGGTGCCCCAAGTGTCTTCAGTGATCTTTCCCTCCTCAAACTTTGAAGGTACTAAGTCTCTCTCTCATCCTAGCCAGCTCACTGCAGCAAACTTTTTATTAGATAATCTCTTGTTCTAAAATCTTCATACTGCCATTGTTTACCCCAGTGCTGATTTAATTTTAAACATAGCTAGCAAAATAGTTTAAGGTGTAACAATTACGGCACATGCTTTAATGACAGCACTTGGGAAGCAAAGGCAGAAGGATCTTTGAGTTCTAGGCTAGCTTGGTCTGCACATTGAGTTCTGCACAGTCAGGGCAACACAGAGAAACCCTGTCTCAAAACACCAAACCAAACCAAACCAAACCAAACCAAACCAAACCAAAATGAACAAAACAAACAAGGAAATAAACAAACATGTTCTCAAGGACAGTGTTCAATTAGGTTTTGTTGATAAACAAATCACAGTAAAACTTAGTAACTTGCAGAAGAACAATACTGTTACCTTGGATTACTTTTATGCATAAAAAAATTGGTGCAGGGCTACAGGTGAGGTTCTGGCTCAAAGATTTTATGTTAGTCCTTTAAAACTTTCATGATGAGAATGCTGGTGAGATTGGATTTTGGTATAGCCTCTTAACTTTTTATCTTGTCTTACGCGGCCTTCCCTGCATGCATGTGTGGAGGAAGAGAGAGCTCTGCTACCCCATCCTCTTCTTACCTTGACATAAGTCCTAGTAGATAGGCAATATTGTTTTTAAACCTGAAGGCCTGGACTCTAAATACAGTCACTTTGAAGTACAGTGTGGGAGATTATGTTGTTCCATTGTAAATAATTGTCCCACCCACTGGTTTAATAAAAAGCATTGATTGGCCAAAGGCAGACAGGAAGTGTGGGCGGGGCTACCAGGCTAGGAAAACTCTAGGAACAAGAAGAACAGAACAGAATAACAGAGAGAAGCCAGAAGAAACAGAGGACAACTATGTTGTTCTGAGAAAAGGTACCGAGCCATGGGCTGAACAGGATAAGAGTCATGGGTTAGATTAAGGGTAAAGAGTTAGTAAGTTATATGCCTGGGCCTTAGGCCAATCAGGATAAAACTATCCTAAGCATCTATATGTCTCTGCAGGTCTGTGGGTCTGCGGGCCTAAACCTTGAGGCTAGGCCGGAAAGTCTGGAACAGAAACCTCCTACTATAGTACAGGATAGTCTATAACTATCCTTCTTCTCTTTCATACTTTCTCATCCTCTCCTCCTTTACCCCCTCTCTCTTCTTTCTCTCCCTCTTTTTGTCTCCAAGGAAATAATTCTGCAAACCCTTTACTCTCTTTTCTTATATTTTTGTATGTGATCCTTCCATGTAGACCTATTTGGACTTGTTGGTTTGAATACACAGCATTGGACATCCCCCAGAGCGAAGGGTTTGGAAAAGTAAGCTAGAAAATCATATTAGTGTTATGGCTTTGTCTTTAAAAGGGCACATTTAATAGCTTTGAACATAGTGTGTTAGATGAAGCAAAGGTCTATCTAGCTTCAAGGAAAAGAGGCACATAGTCTTCCCCCAGAGGAGATATCAAAGTCACAGGGGTTAGTCAGTGCATAGCTGCTGCTATTTGGGGGAACATGGCTTGCCATGGGCAATGAGGCCCCTGTGAGTTTCATATTCCTCCATCCCAAGGCACCCTTTGTGATGGACTTGTTGTTTATGTCAAGGGCCTGAAACTGATTGGACAAAGCTTACCTACACTCTGAAAAATAATCTCCTGAAAATCTACCTATTTAAAAATTAATTTCAGCTACACAATGCTTCTGCATCATCTATATGTAGTTAACTTAATATCTAGTTCCTTGACCTCACTAGCAGGATCTGATGTGGTTAAATTGTGCAAGTGGAAATGACAGCAATAACTGTAGTCTTTTCACCGAGAACTGTAAGCAACTCTAAACTCAGAGTGAACATATTTTACTTATGAAATTGTCTTACCACTAAGAGCCTGTATCTCATAAACTTCTTTTCATTTGATTGACTGTGCAGGCAAGGGCTTCAACAAGGTGCAATTAAATACATTTAGGCCAATAATAATCCCCAACCTCAACATGAAAGTGGCTGAACTTATCAATGGCATACAAATCCTAATTGTCATAAGGCAAATCAGCTATCAGGTTTTTTTAGTTATGCCTCTCCTATTCTCTCAACTTTCAGAATCTTTTACTCCATTTGAATATGAAGAAAGGGAGTTGAAGGAGATATGTGAGAGGGAGCTCATGAAACCTCTCTTGTGTCTTAAAACATCTAACAAGTTCTAGACATTGTTGAACCAGCACAGGCTGCAACATAGGTAGGTCACTGTCTAAATTGCTTTCATTCTCCAAATTCATTTATTTTTCATTTTATGTGCGTTGGTATTTTGTCTGCATGTGTATCTGTGTGAGGGTGCCAGATCCTGGGACTGGAGTTACAGACAGTTGTGAGCTGCTATTCAGGTGCTGGGAATTGAACACTAGTCCTCTGGAAGAGCATCCAGTGGTAATTGGAGGATGGTCCTTTGGGAAACAGGGTTAGATGATGTTCATGAGCATGGAATCCCCATGATGGCATTAGTGGCCCTTTTAGATGCATCAGAGACTACAGTTAGCATAATTGCTCTGTCTTGGACTGTATGGTTTGCTATGTTGTGGTGCCTTCCAGTAGGATATACCAGTCCTACTGAACCAAGAGCTAAACAAAATTCTGTTAAAAAATAAATTATTCTGTCTCTAATATTTTCTGATCACAACAGAGAAAGCCCAACTAAAGACAGTTCATATTCTTTTAGAGTGCCCTGTGCATTCCCAAGATCTCACTAAAAAGGTGCTACTATCTATTTGGTAAATATACATGAGCAATATTGTTTATATTTCAACCAAACATTTTTAAACTTACGTCTTTAAGAGGAAAAAGATTCTATAAAATTTCTCTTTGCTGGGAAACAAAAGATGAACAGTAAGACTGGGCTTTAGATCAATCACGGGTTCCATCTGGTGAATATTCTTTTTGATGGCCTCATTTAGAACTTCAAGAGATTTTGCTCAAATTTAAAATTCTCATTATAGCCTTTGCCAAAGCATCTTAAATAAAAAACAATCTAAAGTTTAAAATATTTAGGAATTGCTTAGGGAGACCTATCAAGAACGGAAAGTCCAAGATGAAACAGGTAGGGAAAACTCTCTAGCACATTCTATGCGACTTCTGCTCTCAGAAAATAAAGGCGATAAGACCTTCATTATGATTCTTAGAGTTTTTTCCTATCTAGAGATACATTCATTTTTTTCTCTGCTTTGTAGGTCCCACCCCAATTTATAGAGAGACATGAAATATAGTCGATACAGACTTTTCTGAACATTTGCCATTTCCCTGGCTTTGGAATGAATCCCAGATGGACCTGGTTTTATAAGTTACATGTTTCTTCTGCTCTTCAAGAATATTGATCTCCCCCCAAATCATGTCTTATTTCTTCTAGAAAATAGATGTCTCTGTTTTTGTAGAGTATCCATATATGGCCATTTTCAGAGGAAAATATCCCCAAACACATTTGTTCTTGTTTCCCAAGAACCATTAAGTTTTATCATTAAATTAACCATGGCCAATCTTCCAGCTCAAGGTGATGATGGCCTTCAACCTCTTTTTATTATAAAACTTATTTTAACCTGGTTTCTTTTTTCTTCAAAAATCTCATATTTTGTCTTCCATAACATGTAATGTTTCCAAACTTTAATATTTAATGACTACACATATGCATACATTCCCATAGATATTCCTGACTTAAACAATGTGGTATTTGTTTAAATAGAACATAAAGGAGAGAGAAAACAGAAAGTGAATGCCCAGAGCCATCATAGTGATAGATTAGCATTATCTTTGCAATTATTTCTGCCATAACTCTTCCATGGAAGCACACAATGGCTGCAGTAGAAGATATATGTACTAAGTTTTCTTGGGAATGTCAAGCACAGTATGCTAAAGAGGCACAAGGTATATTGTTGCACATTTCTAATGCCAACAAATTGGAAATAACCTGATTTAAAAATGTCCTTTCAATGAAGATACTACATTCACTCTATTTTACTTTTTAGAAATATGTGGATAAAATTCTTAATCACCAAATTTGTGATGAAGAGAAGTAAAAAGAAACAGGATTAATGTTGAGTTTAACACTGTCGTTTCATGTAAGTTATTTTTTAATTGATTCTCAAAACCATATTCCAATTATTCCCTGTACATACCTTTTCTGTCTTATGTATGAAGAAATGAATACTGAAAATAATATTATTAGTCATTTGTTGGAAACAAAGTCTCACTCTGTTGGCCCAGACTTGTTATCAACTTGCAATCCTCCTGCCTCAGCCTCCAAGTGCTTGGGCTCAAAAGTTTGAATTGCTAATCTAATGAGTTGGCACATAGAGACATTGTGCCTGGGTCTTAATGATTCCGATACTGTGCTGCAGAAGCGTGTAGAAATATCTAGTGTTTGAACATCTTAAAAAGTCCCTTATGCAAATGATATTCAGATGAATTTTAAAATATCCATCACATGAAAAATGAAAGATGAGCAAATATTATTTAATTGGTCATGATGTGTCTTGAGTTTGAAGTGACAATAAAGACTACACATTTGAACTTAAGCACACATTCATGATTTCATGGATGACTAAATTAAAATAGCTGAAGGGTCATTAAACACACAGATTGATTATTACAGCAGCATGCTAGATTGTTTTCTTTGGCCTTCTTCGAGAACAAGAGAAAATGAATTATCATCTTTTTCAAGTTAAGCAGGTAACAGAGCAAATCCCTTTGCCCCAGCTTCTTCAGCACCTAGTTCCTCTGAGAAATCTACCTTAATGAATAACCCTAATAATTGAATCTTCTATCCCGTGCTTCCTCAAACACTTAATGTACCATAATACTTTGCATGGTAATTTATGTCTGGTCACTTTAGGCTCTGCAAATGTGTTTGGAACAAAATGTATACTACCCAGTGAACTGGTTAATAAGCTTTTTCAGAGGAGTGATAAGCTTTTAAGCATTTGTACTGGGGTACACACAAGAGATGGAAATGGAAGGCAAGGGCGGGGAGGAAATCATCTTAGCAGGATTATAAATAAATTAGATAGCTAATAGATAAATGAGGCTGTTTTGAATGTAAGTAACAGGGAAGTCAGAGAATGATATCACATGTCAAATGAAGCTGAGGCAACAGGAGAATCAGGGTCTGTAGACAGGCTCTACAGCATTTGATCGACATGAGTCTACTTGTTTGCAAAGTGATGATTATAAAAATTAACATGTAAGGCAGACTAGAGAATTAGTGACTGAGCTATAGATGAAAAAGTATCAGCAGAACATGTATGCTGTCGAATTTGATGATAAATGAGATGCAGCCACAAGAAGTCTGATTAAAAAGGAAATGAAAACCGAGTGGAGTTTGTTGTAGTGAACAACTGCTTTTGCAAATTGAGAGAATGAACAAAAGGAAGACAGGACAGACAGATGGAGGTGAGCATTTGGAGGAGGCACTGTTGGTCAGTGTTAGTCATAAATGATCTCTTAGCAATATACTTGAATTTATGTTTTGTTAACTGTGTGAATTTGAACAAACTTCAATTTAGTAACTTATTAAATGACTACAATTAGGCTATATTCTGAGGATTAAATGCTGAAATAGTTTAGAATGCTCAGTCTACTGGCTGGAACATGGTGAACATTCATTACAGCAGCTGTTATGATTAGTGCTGTTAGATTTTAAACAGAAACATACTGAAAGTATTGTGGCCCAAAGGATGGTTTTCCTTTTTGAGAACTACAGGACTGCTGATGTTGTCATTCACAAATAGCAGGTAATCTAGCAACAACAGCACAATTATTTAATGACTCAGTTTTTGAGAACAAGGTCCTTAAATTGTCAATGACTCTTAAGAAACTCAACATATTAGGCATGGAAATATCTTTGTTCCATTGACAAAGAGAACTATGTGATAATAGTGTACAACCTGATGATGTTTGCAGAGGCTTTGAAGTTCAAGTGGGCTTAGAGGTAACTGGAAAGAGGTAAATATGGGAAACAATCAGCCATGACATTAATGAGGCAGAAGCAACAGAGTCTGCAGAAGGAATTAGAAGACTAAGACAGAATGGTAGAGGGATGTGTTAGGCAACCACAGAGACACTATTCTAAACCCCCAAGACATTTTCTGGTATAAAGAACCTAATTCCCTGAGCAGTTCTGTGGACATTATCCTCTGTAAGTTATGGGTGATGTAAGCAGTAGCATTATGGAACTGTACTCTCTATAAAATCAGGGAAAATAATAAGGATTGGGAATCATAAAATTCAAGTTATCACTCAAATATTTGATGCAAGTGGCAACATTGGAAAGTCAGGGGTGTGGGCATGTGTCTCTGTGTGTGCTGACTCACAGTACACTATGGAAGTCGTTAATAGAATATGGCATATCTAGTGGTGTGATTTAAATTTTACTAAAACTCATTGGATCATAAGACTATCTAGAAAGTAGTCTAGAGACTTCTGAGGCATTGTCTCATAATGTAGGATAAAATGTTACAACTTATATTTTCTACTAATTGGGAATGCTACTCTACATCATTCACAAGTGATTGGCAAAAGTAATCTTTCACAGGTTATTCAGCTTTGGCTCTGGGGAGGTCCAGAATGAAATAGGTACATTCTAGGACTATTTACATTGTTTCTAGGCCATAGATAATTCAGTTATTCGTGTAATAACAGTTGGGGATCATCTGATGTAGTACTAAATGACTCGCTTTGCAGTCACCAAAGTAATGTACCACCACAATGGTTATTGACTGTCAACTTGATGGCATCTGGAACTACTTGAGACAGACTGCTATAATTTTTTTTGGTTTGTTACTGAAGGAGTTTATAGATTGGGCTAACTGAAGTGTGAAGACATGGTCCAGGGTACAAGACTAAATAAAAGAGAGAGAATGAACTGATGCCAACATTATCACTGTTTGCTTATTGTAGACTCATTGGGACCGGCTTCTTCACACACTTTTCTGCCAGGTGGGTTGTCTCCTCAAACTGTGAGCCAAAACACGCAAGCAAGCAAGCAGGCAAGCAAACAAAATATTCTGACCATTATGCTGCTTTGGTTTTGGTCATAATAATGAAAAAAGAAATGAATATAACTACTCTACACAGTTTACCTTGAAACTGTTGGTCATTTTTGAGTAATGTAACAGCTATGGCTGAGGTACCAAACTGAACATGGTGTTTCTTAGGAATGTTATATTTCCCCATTTTTCTACAGTATTCACTCAAAGGTAATCATTATTTTAGAAATAACAATATTATAGAACTATAGAATTCATTAGCTCAGGAGCCAGGGAAGAAAGATGGGCTCAGTTATCACAATTCATTTTCCTCATTCCCATGTGAGATTCTAAGGAATTGTTATTCATTTCCAGGAAAAGGCTTTATTCTAAGCAGTAGCAGTTACTTTTGGTACCTATGGCATGAGAACAGACAGAAGGAAAGAATTCACCCTGTGTGAAACATAGTGAACCTTGATTGTCATGAAGAATGAAAGGCTGCTGTCATCACAGAGACTAGAATACAATTGTATGCTTGGTGTCCATCAGGACTTTTGATATCTACTGGACAACTGTGTGTGTGTGTGTGTGTGTGTGTGTGTGTGTGTGTGTGTGTGTGTGTGTGTGTGTAGTAAGAGGTTTCTGGCCCAGTCTTTCAAGCCTAGCCTCAAGGTTTAGACCCACAGACCCGCAGAGACACACAGATGCTTACATTAATTTTAGGCTGATCAGCCTAAGGCCCAGGCATATAATTTGCTAACTCTTTACTCTTAAACTAACCCATGATTCTTATCTGTTCAGCCATGGGGCTTGGTACCTTTTCTCAGAGCGGTATAGTTGTCCTCTGCATCTTCTGGCTTGTCTGGCAACTTTGGAGTCTCTGAGGCATCTCTGCTCAGTTCTTCCTGTTCCCAGAGTTTTCTTAGACTGGTAGCCCCGCCACACTTCCTGTCTCCTTTGGCCAATTAGCACTTTTTATAAACTCATAGGTAGGACAATTATTTACAATGTAACATCATAAATCCACTACACGTGTGTGTGTGTGTGTGTGTGTGTGTGTGTGTGTGTGTGTGTGTGTAGCAGTTACAGTCTGAGAAAGATGTAGCATTTAGAAACTCAGTCAAGTATAAAACTCCAGACTTGTCTCACAAAGTGACCCAGCAGTAATTGTTCTATCTGAGGGTGTGAACAATTAAAAATGGTTGATGGAAATTAGCACTGGTGGGAACTATATACTATCAGAAGTCATCTTGGAGATGTAATGTTTCCGTTCATTGTTCTTATTTCACTAAGAAAACATTTGGGCAATTTCTAAGTGTAACACATTTATTATAGAAGATATTGCACACAAATTATACAAAGTGTTCATTATAAGGAACATGTGATTAGTTGCTTAGATCTGGTTGACCCAGCTGTTTTTACTCCAACTGCAGGAGTTCTGGCTGCTCTAGTCTCTGTAAAGTCTCCAGTCTTTATCCAAGGTGTGATTTACAAAAGGCCACGATTTCTCTAGAGTTCGAACTGCACTTATGACCCACTAGCATAAGTTTTATGGACTTAGTCCTTTGTTCCCAGCTCTAGGCACATTTATAATCTCATCTTCAACATGGGGTTGCCTGTGTGATCATGTTAGTCTCCTGATGCCGCTGTGCCAATTTTCACCTCTGTTCCACCTGCTTTTTACTTTACTTTCTTGTGTTCTTGTCCCTAAGAGGTTTCTTCAAGAAAATTTCCATTTGTGTACAAATATTTGTCTCATATTCTGTTCCCTGAGGAGCAAAAATGAGACAATCGATTGGTGAAAGAGAACACACAGGCTCTTAAGGAGTTGGTTTAGATGGCCAGGACAGACCTACATTATTTTTTCTTGTAATACTCCATTTTTTTTAACTTCCAAATCTGGTGGTCTCCAGTTTATCAGGTTTGCTTGAAAATCTGAGGACAAAGCCATCAGTAGATTTATTCATGAAGGTCTGGGTGTGGTGGCCCAAACCTTTAATACTAGCATTTGGGAAGCAGAGGCAAAGCTCTGTCTGGATCTCAGTGAGTTCAAGGCCAAACAGAGCCAGGCGGTGGTGGCTCGTTTTTAATCCCAGCACTTGTGGGCCTCTGCTTTCAGTACTTGGGAAAAGGTGATTTTAATTCCAGCACTAGGAAAGTTGAGCCAGGAAGTGAGATAACTGGGCAGAGAAAGAAAGAAAAAGTGGGCGGAGGCAAGAGTTCTTCTCTTCTCCTGTGACCCTTCCCTCTTGGCTCAGGACTCAGAGGCAATCAGTCTGAGGATTCCTGAGGAGTTGGCTAGGTGAGAACTGGCTGTGGCTTGTCCTCTGTCTCTCAATATTTCAGTATTTCCCCAATAGTTAGCTCCAAGTTTTAATTATAACACTAAATAGAATTTGTGCAATATATGGCTGTTATGAACTCACTCTGTAGACCAGGCTGGCCTGGAACTCAGAGAGATCTACCTGCCTCTGCCTCTGGGATTAAAGGTAAGCACCACCACCACTCAACAGAGAGATTATTTTTTTTCTAAAATGCCAAAATATTAGGTCATACTTCAAAAAGACTCCACAAAATGGAAAATCTAACAGAAGTCTTGTCCTCTGTCTCTCAATATTTCAGTATTTCCCCAATAGTTAGCTCCAAGTTTTAATTATAACACTAAATAGAATTTGTGCAATATATAGCTGTTATGAACTCACTCTGTAGACCAGGCTGGCCTGGAACTCAGAGAGATCTACCTGCCTCTGCCTCTGGGATTAAAGGTAAGCACCACCACCACTCAACAGAGAGATTATTTTTTTTCTAAAATGCCAAAATATTAGGTCATACTTCAAAAAGACTCCACAAAATGGAAAATCTAACAGAAGTGGACAATTTTCTAGACAGGTACCATATACCAAAATTAAATCAGGACCACACAAACAATTTAAATAGACTTATAGCACCTAAGAAAATAGAAGCAGCCATTAAAAGTCTCCTAACGACAAAAACAAAACAAAACACACAAAAAAACCTAGGGGCAGATGGTTCCAGTGCAGAACTCTACCAGAATTTCAAAGAAGGGCTAATCCCAATATTCCTCAAATTGTTCCACACAATAGAAACAGACACAAATTGCCAATTTCTTTTTATGAGGCTACAGTTATCCTGATACCCAGATCACAGAAAATTGCAAAAAAGACAGAGAATTACAGACCAATCTTATTTGTGAATATTGTACAAAAATACTCAGTAAAATACTGGCAAATCAAATCCAAGAACATGTTAAAAAAATCATCCGCCATGATCAAGTAGGCTTCAACACAGAGATGAAGAAACGGTTCAAAATATAAAACTTTGTCAATGTATAAATAAACTGAAATAAAAAAAACACATGATCATCTAATTAGATGCTTAAAAATTTTGACAAAATTCAACATTCCTTCACAATAAAGGTCTTGGAAAGACCAGGGGTATAAGGAGTATACCTAAATATAATAAAAGCCATATACATCATGCTGACAGCCAGCATCAAATTTAATGAGAACTCAAGTGATTCAGCTAAATGAGGAATAAGGCAATGCTGTCCACTCTCTCCTTATCTATTCAGTAAAGTTCTAGCTAGATCACTAAGACAACAAAAGGAGATCAAGGGGATACAGTTGGGAAAGGAAGAAGTCAAACTTTCATTATTTGCAGATGATATAAGAGTATACATAAGTGACTCCAAAAATGATACCAGGGACTCTAATAGTGATGAACAACTTCAGTAATGCTGTGAAATACAAGATTAAATTAAAAAAAAATCAGCAGTCCTTCTATATACAAATGATAAACAGAAAGAAATTAGAGAAATAACACTCTTTCCAATTGCCACAAATATAATATATCATGGGGTAGTTCTAATTAAACATGTGAAAGACCTTGTCTTTGAAGAAGTTATCAGAAAATGGAAAGATCTCCCATGCTCTTGGAGTGTTAGGATTAACATAGGACAAAATAGCAATATTATCAAAAGCAATCTACAGATCCAATGCAATCCCCATCAAAATCTTAACACAATTCTTGACAAATGTGAAAGAACAATATTCAGCTTCATATAGAAAAACAACAACAAGAACATAAACAAAGGATAGCTAAAACAATCCTGTACAATAAAACAACTTCCAGAAGCATCAACCATCCCTGACTTCAGGCTCTACTATAAAGCTATGGTAATGAACAACAGCTTGGTGTTGGCATTAAAACAGACACATGGATCAATGGAATCAAATCAAAGACTCTGATATAAATTTACACACCCATGAACACTTGATTTTTGACAAAGAAATAAAAACTGTACAATGGAAGAAAGGAAGCATCTTTAACAAATGGTGCTGGCATAACTGGATATCAACAGGTAGAAGAATGCAAATAGATCCATATTTATTGTCATGCACAAAACTCAAGTCTAAGTGGATAAATGACCTCAGCATAAATCCAGTTCCACAGAAGCTGATAGAAGAGAGAGTGAGAAGCATCCTTGAATGCATTGGCACAGGAGACTACTTCCTGAATTTAACACGAGTAGCTCAGACTCTGATATTGACAGTTAATAAATGTGACCTCCTGAAACTGAAAAGCTTTTGTAAGGCAAAGGAAATGGTCAATAAAACAAAACAGCAGCCTACAAAACAGAAAAATATCTTCACCAACTCCATATCTGACAGAGGGTTGATATCTAAAAAATATAAAGAATTAAAAAGAACCGTAGACATCAAATTACAAAATAGTACAATTAAAAATAGAGTACAAATCTAAACAGAAATTTTTTTAACAGAAGAATATCAAATGGCTGAAAGACATTTAAGAATTGCTCAACATCTGTAGTCATCAGGGAAATGCAAAACAAAATGACTCTGAGATACCATCTTAGAACTGTCAGAAAGGGTAAGATCAAAAACATTGATGTCTGCTTATGTTGGACATGATGCTGAGTAAGGGGAACACTTCTCCCTTGTACAGCCATTTCTGAAGTCAATATAATGACTTCTCAGAAAATCAGGAGTGAATCTACCTCAAAACCCAGCAATACCATGTTTGAGCATATAACAAAAAGTTGCTCAATCATTTGCTTCACTATATTCATAGTGACATTATTTGTAATAGCCAAAAGCTGAAAACAATCTAGATACCCCTCAACAGAAGAATGCATAAAGAAAATATGGTAAATTTACACAATAGAAAATTATTCAGCTGTATAATCAATGATATCATGAGATCTGGAGACAAATGGATGGAACTAGAAAAAAAAAAAAACAGGAAAAAAAAATTATCCTGATAGAGGTAACTTAAAACCAGAAAGACAAACATGATATGTATTTACTCATAAGTGGATGTTAGATGTAAAGCAAAGGATAACCAGGCTGCAATCCACAGTCCTAGAGAAACTATATAACAAGGAGGAACCTAAGAGGGATGCATGGATTGCCCTGGGAAGGGGAAATAATAGATGAGATCTCTTGGGTAAACTGAGTGCTGGAGGATGCAGCGGGGAGGGGTTGGGAGGTGGAAATGAGGGATGGGGTGGTTGAGTTGGGGGAGGGATGGAGAGGAAAAGCAAAACAAAAGATGTTTTGATAGAGGGGGACCATTATGGGATTAGGGAGAAACCTGATACCAGGGAAACATCCAGCAATCCATAATGATGACCCCAGCTCAGACTCCTATGAAGAGTGGAGAAAGCACCTGAACTAGTCTTCTGTAATTAGACTAGTTACTACTCTAATTATCATCATAGAACCTTCATCCAGTAACTGATGGAAGCAGATAAAGAGATCCACAGGCAAGCACTGTGCCAAGTTCAGGGAGTCCAGTAGAAGACAGGGAGGAGGGATTATATGAGTAAGGGGATGGCCAAGATCATGATGGAGAAACCCACAGAGACAGCTGATTCGAACTCATGGGAACTCATGGACTCTAGCCCAACAACAAGGGAGCCTGCACGAGATCGATCTAGGCCATCTGCGTATGGGTGACAGTTGTGTAACTTGGTCTGCTTGAGTGGACCCTGGCAGCAGGACCAGGATCTGTCCCTGGTGCATGAGCTGGATTTTTGAACCTTATTCCCTATGGTGGGGTGCCCCTCTTAGACTTCATGCAGTGAGGAGTAACTTGATATTGTTGACTCCCATGGGAGCCCTTAGCCTTTCTGAGGACTAGATTGGGGGAATGTAGAAAGGAGGTGGAGGGAGGGAGGGAAGCTGAGGAGGGAGGGGAAACTGTGGCTGGTATGGAGTATTTTAGCCTTCCAATTGTAGCTTCTTGCCTTGTAAGAATTAAAATAATGACATCAGAACATAAACATATAGCAGGGGGCAGTAAACATGAGCATAGATTTCCTTCCTGGGAACAATCTCACATTTTAATTTCTTATCTCTTTTGACATATTTGAAATGTTATACTTATTAATGTTATTTTAGTTAGGCAAATTTTCTATCAACCTCATCCACTGAAGTTCTTAAATTTCTTTCCTGATTTTCCAAACAGTCTTAAAGTTATTGGAAAATTCTAAGAAGTCTTGGCTCAAAATGCTCTCATATCTACAAATTTTGTTCCCAGTTAGAGCTCAGCTTTACTCATGATGTGCATTCTTATGCAAAGAATACATAAATGATCCAGGCAATCCTCTCCATTCTAGAAAGCAGAAGCTAGACCAGCGGGAATGAGTATCTTTGTTCCCCACCCAGGTTCCAGCTGAACTCAGCTTTGGAGGGATAGTGCTCAGTTTCTTACTGCCTATCTGTGTAATTGAAAAATAAAATAATCAGCCTAAAAAATGCTATTTTTTAAGAAATACTTTTATTTCCTAAGGAATGTGTGTGTGTGTGTGGTTGCTTTATGGTTCTCATGTGGATATTGGAGGACAACCTTTAGGTATCAGTCCTTAATCCCCTCATCTTTTTAAAACAGTCTTTTTGCCAGTGCGTATGTCAGGCTTGCATTTGGATATTCTCTTGTCTCTGCCTCCCATTTCTTTGTAGGGGTGTATCGGGATTACAAATGCTTACATTCTCTATCTATGCACTTTTATGTGGGATCAGAATCCTGATCCCATTTTCATCACGATTGCATGGTGTGGTGTCTCAGTCACTGGTCTATTGCTGTGAACAGACACCATAACCAAGGGAATCTTATTTTTAAAGGCATCTAATTGGGGGGTTTGCTTACAGTTTCAGAGATTTAATCTATGGTCATCTTGGTGAGAAGCATGGGAGCATGCAGTCAGATGTTGGAGCATAGTTGAGAACTATATCCTGATCCATAAACAGAGAAAGAGAGAGAAAAGAGAGAGAGAGAGAGAGAGAGAGAGAGAGAGAGAGAGAGAGAGAGAGAGAGAGAGAGAGAGAGAGAGAGAGAGAGAGAGAGAGAGAGAGAGAGAAATCCTAGACCTGGCATAGTCTTTTGAAACCACAAAGGCTACCCTACAGTGACACTTTTTACAACAAGACCACAGCTCCTATTCTTTCTAATCTGTTCAGAATGTCCACTCTCTATGACTAAGCATTCAAATATATGAGCCTATAGAAGTCATTCTCATTCAATCCCCACAGATATCTGAACTCTTGTATTTAAGTGGTTAAAGTATTAAATGGATTAGTGCACATTTCTATAGTATCCATATTGTTCTAAGAAGCACATCATTTTTTGTTTCAGTCTGTTGATTTAGTGAAGTTAAGTAAATATAGGACCTATATAAGTGGGCTACTGTTAAAATGCAATATTAAGTACAATTGTAATTGCTGTTATTGTTGCCATTAATTTGGGTGTTATCTCTATGCTTATTTGTTTCTTTCATCCCTAGAGGGCAGCGATTAACACAGTAATCCTGTTAAAGGTGATAAAGATTTATAGGTATAGAGATGAAGGAGAATTGAAATGGATTTAAATAGAATTATTCTGCTTTTTTCGTCCTGCTTATCTAAAATATTTTGATATTAACATGATTACTTGGTATGCTAGCTATATTTTATGTCACAAAGAGAGAAGAAGCATTGAGCAATGAACAACTAAGAAATGGAATCTACATCTCTCAAGGAAAAACAGACTTATATTAGATTTTTTTCCTAATAGAAAGAATACTGCATTCTAGGAGTGAGCCTACTCCAGAGTCTGACTTTGTGTGTTACAAGGTATCCCATAAGAGTAGCTCTGCCCAGTGCTTGAAGGAAATAAGATGCTCATTACATAGGACCAGAGTAGGCTCTGAGAACCTGAAAAGGAGAGCTGGGAAGGGATCAGGAGAACGGTTTCCAGCTTTCTCTTTTTCTCTCTCTGTGTCTCTGTCTCTCTGTCTATCTCTCTGTAGGGGTAGTACTGGTGATTGACTCTATGTTGTCACACATACAGGCAAATGCTCTACCACTGAGCTTTGTCTTTGGTCCTAGAGGAGGTTTAATATCTTGAAATCTATTGCTGATTGTTCGAAGAAGACTTAGCAGCCTAAGGCCAAAGCAAGTCCACTATTTTCTTTTCCATTTTAAGGCTTCTGTTCATTTTTTTAAAAGATTACATTGAGCCTTTTTTGGTAAATCTTTTTCAAACGTTTCCGTCCCTTAGTTACTTGAGATATATCCATTGCCCTCCACAGCAAACAGCTCATTTTACTCCTAACTCCACTGCAGGTCCCCTTGACCATCGCCCCTTAAGCAGTGGGTGCAACTCCATTCTTTATAGCCTACATTTTAGCAGAGCCACACTGTTTCACTTTCCTAAACTCAATACTGCTTAGCTTTGGGCATTTTCAGAGACTCTCCAGTGCTCCTCTTCTTCCTTCTACCACATTTCTTTTTATGATTTTTTTTTCATCCTTTTAGGCTCATGCTGAATTATTTTTCCATAGTGGGCTTACCAGGACCCGGGGAAAGTTGTGAACAGGATGCTATAGATCACTCTCCTCTATGAAGCTGAACACGTTGTTTAGTCTCCAATCAAATATATGTTCACATCTTTCAAATAGATGCATATAATCAGAGTGGATGCCCCGCCTGCTTGTAACAAGAAGTTTCTGGCCCAACTAGCCCCATGGTCCAGATCTGCTCACGGCTGTTTCTTCCCCCTGAAAAATGACTCAGATGCTTATATTAATTTCATACTGTTGACCTATGGCTCAGGCACATTGGTAGCTAGCTCCTTCATCTTAATTCAACCCTTTTTCATTTACCTGCCCTGCCATGTGGCCCATGGCTCACCTGTGTTACCTTACATGCTGAATCTTGGGCGACTCCATCCTTCTTCTCCTACCTATGTTTCGATTCCCCGGCCTACCTCTATGGTACCTGTCATGGGCCAGAACAGTTCTTTATTCACACCATACAGAAAGACATTCCCACATCAGCTACTTATTCTCTTAATATCATGGATCACTAGTGTAGTATCTTCTCCTTGAAAATTACCAGTACCACTCAGATCATCCTCTATTTCAGCTTGTGACCTCGGATTAACTTCATTTCTGATCTGAATTCCTATTTCCCCTATGTTGTACAGTCTTTTCTAGAGAGATTTGCTGTTTCCTGAAACACATTAGCCACTCTCACCATATGGCCAGGTCATTATCTTCTGCCTCTGATGTAACATGGTCCTCATTGGTCACTCCTTCCCTTTCTCTAAGATTTTAATCACATGTCACTTTCTCAATCTAGTCTAGCCTTACCGCCTACTTTAAAACCAAGCAGACTTTTAATTCTGCCATATCCCATATCTCTGTTGTTTTCATTTTAAATGATACTAATTATTTAATTCTCTATAATTTCTTTATGAACTATTTATATAGTACAATATAAACTTTATAAAGTAAGAAACACTTTGCCCCTTTGTTCTAACCTATAGTCACAAATGATGATTGGCACATAGTATGGCTTCAAAAATCCATATTAAGTTGAATCTCCATAAAAACACTACTCTTAGCACTGTGCTTTAGAGGTGGTTCATTTATCTTCCACACTGAATTGCAAGCTCCGTTATACAGAGCCTATCCTATTCATCATTTCTGTAAACTGTATTCTTGAGGTAGAACATCAAGGTCTTAAATGTTACGTTCTTTTTTTTTTTTTAATTTAATAAAATCTTCTTATTTCCTTGCACCTACACAGAAAACATATTTTAAAAGAATGAGTAGAAAAATTAAAAATAATTCACGTTTTATTTGTCAACATTTTAAAAATTATATTATTGAAATTTTTTAAATTTATTTTTTCTTTATAAATATGTCTTTTTTTTTTAATCCATGTATCCTCCTGATCCCCATCCCTTCCCTCCTCCCAGTTCCTCCCAGTCAGCCCTCAGCTTCCCTCCTCCCCATACCCCCATCCACTCCTCAAAAACAGCAAGAAGTCCCAAGGTGGGTGAGCTCATTGTGGCACATCCACTCCGGGCAAGTCCGATTTCCTCATCCCAAAGTCAAGACTGGATTAAATGTTCCTCAGCAGGGAATGGGCTCCAAGGTGCCAGTCCACACACAGAAACACAGTCTGATCCCACCCCTTAAGGCTCCACATACTGTCCATGTCAATGAACAGTCACTTACTCTTGGAGGGCCTAGCTCCTTTTTCCAATGGTTCCCCAGTGGCTGTTTTTGATTCAGTGAACTTCCCAGTGCTCCAGCCAGCCATCTCTATGGGGATTTTCCTCACAATCCCTATCCCTTTGTTCACCCAGACTCTCTTCCTCTAATCTCAGCTGGACCAGGAGTTTGGCCCAGTGCTCAGCCATGGATCTCTGCCTCCAGCTTTATTGGTATTTAGATGTAGGTTTTGTGATGACACCTAGGGTGGTTATTCATTTGATTATAGTAGAAGTCCTGAGTGAGAGGAGTAATAAAAAGGGAGAAAAAAAGAGATGGATATCTTGATAGAGGAAAACAATGTGGGGTTCGAAAGAGACTGGGTGCTAGGGAAACTTCCAAGAACTCACAACTTGTCCCTGGCTAGGTCTCCAACCAATAATGGAAGGGGTGCCTAAATGTTGCGTTCTTAAAGCAATCAGTCTTCTTTTCTTCTCTTTGGTTGTGAAAAGTGAACCCACTTATGGTCTTGCACATTCTACTTAAAGGCTCTACTATGTGCTAAATCCAACCCCAACAGTGAATTTTGATGCATGTTCATGACTGTGTAATTGTTGCTTTAACCAGAAAACAGAACACTTCTGTTGCATGAAGGATTTCACTCATGTGTTTTTATGGCTAATCTTTTCCTTTATTCTTTGAAACAGCTACTCTTACAAACTTCACTTTTGCTTCTTTCTTTTAGTGCCACATAAAAGGAACCATGGAATAGACAGCCTTCAAGTTTAACTTCCTATTTTAGCATATTTTGTCTGTTTATATGTTTGTATACTACGTGTGTGCCTAGTGTCGAGGAATGCCAGAAAGTGACAGATCCTCTGGAACTAGATTACAGGTGATACATGTAGAAGCTGGGAGTTGAACCAAGGTCTTCTAGAAGAGCAGCCAGTGCTCTTAATTACTGAGCCATCTCTTTAGACCCTGTCACTGCAATTTGCTTGCATAAGTCTCTTAGTGGTGATCTTGGTCATCACCTATGACTTTCTCCCCCATACAGTCTCTCATCTGTATTATATAGTCTGAGGAGTTTGTTTTGCCATCGTTAATGATTCTTCCCTAGGTGTCAGCTCAACTTTGCCTCATGTTTTGGGAGGGGAGCTGGTCCTGTCTACCATAGCTGGCATTTTCTTTGATCCACCAACCAGTTTCCAAATAAAGACACAGAGATTTATTATTAATCATAAATGTATAGGCTTAGCTTAGGATTGTTTATAGCTAGCTTTTTTTATTCTTTAACTTGAATTGACTATCTTTTTATTAATCTATGTGCCACCCTGAGGCTTGTTTACCTCATCAACATACTGTCCATCCTGTTCCCTCTGTAACTGTCTGTTCCCAGGCTGGCACATAGGCAAAAGAGCAATACATCTTTACACAGCTAAACAAATGCATCATAAACAAAAGCAACACATCTTTATTAAACAAATATTCTATTTCACAACAGTCTACAGCCAAGCTGTCTCCTCTTTATTGCCTCCATCTCTGCTTTGTCTTAGCATTGGATCATGAATTTGAGTGTATTTCCTCATCTGGCCACAGACTTCCTTCTTCTCCTCCAGACATTTTTTTCTGATGAGGGTCAAGTCTCTCTCTCTCTCTCTCTCTCTCTCTCTCTCTCTCTCTCTCTCTCTCTCCCTCCCTCCCTCCCTCCCTCTCTCTCTGTAATTTTTATACTACCCAGCAACTAAAGATGTCTTTAAGGGTGGGTGGGGACAAGAGTACTTTCTAGTCTTTCCCCAACATCATATGGTATTTGAGTCTGTCTATAATGATCACCAGCATTCATGTGGAATAAAAATTTTGGTTATAGGGTTTTATTTTTAAGAGACATGAGTTTTATAACCTTCTTTGTTTGTTCTAATGATGAAGTGGATTTCCACCTTGATGCTCATTCTCAGAAAGGGACTTCTGTCATCTGGTCCACAGTCATTCTTGAGAACAATTGGAAAGTGGTGTTAAATTGCTAGGGATTGTGACAGATTGTCCATATGTTTGAAACTAAGAGTTTAGGGAGAGCAGGTGCCACATGAGCATACAGTTAGCCTTTAAGATATTACACCTCCTACCTCCAAGGTTTTTGAACCATTGCTGAAGAAGGAGAAGAGAAAGTTTAAGAGACAGAGGGTTTCTGAGAAATAGTGTTTTTTGGGCTTGTTGGGGCTGTTGCACATGAGCTCATAATAGCTGTTACTGCATAGTCAATTTCTATACAAGATGAAGCCATTCAAAATCCCAGAATGGGTAGGTGGGACTCGTGAAGTCCTATCTCTGATTGAGGAGGTTTAGACAATTAATGCTGCTGGGAGAGTTTCCTTTAGGACTGCAGGTACCAGTTGCCACCCATATTCCAGTGGATGGCCCTCTACCTCTGTCCATAATTTCACAATAAATAGACTCAGTGGGTCTACAAAAAGTTCATGGGATTTGAAAGTAAAAGCTGTTGGGAGCATATGGAGAAGTTGTGGGGTAACTAAGGAGTAGGGTTTGGATTTGCTCAAAACACACACACACACACACACACACACACACACACACACACACACACACACATACACACACACACACACATACACACACACACACACACACATACACACACACATAACACACAATTCTCAAAAAAAGTAAAAAGAAGTAGTTGTGTCTTTTTATTTCTGTGGGTGGCATCTTTTTCTTTTATGCTCAGACAGGGCAAATCATTTGGACTTCTCAGTTCTCCTGGGATGAAGTCTCATGTTTTGAAATGGCACAGCCATATCTGAATGGAACAGCAAAAGTCATAAAGCCAGCACAGCTGCTTGGCAAAGATCCAGCAAATATGAGTTGCATGACGGCAACCCTGCCACCTTTGGTTTTCATTTCCACCTGTTGCTTTTAGGGCACTCTTAATATTTGCACAATTTGGGGGTATTGGACTGATGAAAAATTTCTTATGAATTACTTGTGTCTTCTCCCAGGAATTTTGATTCTCATCTTCCCCAGGACATACTATTTCTTCTGCTATTAGAGAGATCTTATCTACTTGAAGGTCTTTCTTATGCCTTGGAAGTTGTTACACACATAAAGAATCTGGAGTTCTCTTCATTAGAGTATGAGGCATTTTTGAACCATCTGTTCCTGTACTTACTCAGGAACAAGATAGTTAAAACAAAGTAAACTCAAAAAGGTCAACAAGATTTTGTGGGCTAGAGGAGTTGTGCACAGATCAGTTTACAAGACCCTTCCCATTATATACTCAGACAATTACACAGCATATACAGTAACAAAGTTCAATTAATTAAAGTTCCTCTGTACCACACAAAGACTTATATATATGGGCACGAAATGATGTACAAAGATAATAAATGTATGAGATGTCAGGACTTCCCCTTCTTAGAAAAATTAGTACATGCAGAGCTACTGGGATGTCTTATGACCAAGGGACAACAGAATGCCAGGATTAGACACACAAACAAGTTCTATAAATTATAATCATTATATTCTACCAAAATTTAAATAATAACTGCAGCAGCTTTGGCCTGAGAATTTTTCTTGAGCACTCTCATCATTAAGAGTTAATAATTCATTGCTTAGGACATGACAATATGCCCAAATATTTTGTTTTGATCTAGCAACCTTGAAACAACCAAAGCTACTCACCTTAGAACAGGACATTATATGCCTCAAGATTCTTTAAAATTGGATTATAGGGTTAATGAGTAAAAATGATAACTTTGTTTATTAATGATGTTAAAACTTGAGGGAAAATGATTGAAAATGAAAGCTCTGTTTTGCCATAGTTTATTAATGATGAATAAAAAGGCAAAAGGAAGTGAAACACATGTCCATAAACAGAAATGATATGATCTATGTTTTGAAGCATCATGAATGTATCCTTGCTTACTACATTCTGTATAAATAAAGAAGCACCACGGCTGCTAGTCAGTCAGGCTGCAAGACTCTCCCAACCACCATTGAATTGGCTCATTCCTTTTTCCATCAACTCCTTACATCTTCTACCGGGACCGTCCACCACTGGGGGTGGCTCCTGGCATCTGGCTTTCTCTCTCTGTATTTCTCCTAAAAAGAAGCTAAGAAGTGTCCTGTGTCTGATTCCTCCTGTTGCTGTTCTTGCATCCACCCCTCTCCAGACCCTGTTCTCATCCGGAGTTGGACTCCAGCATTACAATTCTTCTAGTAAGTTCTTTTGAAACCTTGGATATACGGCATGCAAGATTATAGTTTTATAGACTGAATTTCCCCAATCATTAGATTGTAATAATACTCTATTAAGTATGTGTCTATCTTTAAAAAACTATTATTTTTATTTTATATGTATCAGTGTATATGTTTTCGTGTGCATTATGTGTGCAGGTGCCCATGAAAAGAGGGTGTTGGAACCTCTGAAACTAAAATTACAGATAGTTGTGAATTGCCCCGAGTTGGCACTGGAATCTCAATCAAAGTCTTTTGACTGCTTGGTCATCTCTCCAGCTCAGACTGTATGTTCATCTTAAAAGGAAAGAGAACTATATATTTTTTCCTTCTTCTATCTTGATTTGATACTTCTAATTCTAGAGGGCTTCTAACAATCATTTAGAATATTTTTTAGAAATGCACTTTATTTAAGAAGTCCACTAGAAAAAAAAAATCCTGAGCTGCAGGTCTAAAGTTTTATTTGGAATCCAAGTCTGAAGACCTCAAAGAGTGATCCTATGTTCAATGATACAGAAGATTTCTGGCAAGCCCTAGACTCCCTTTGAGGATTTCACATGCCTAATGTACTCGTTCTCCTTCAGACCCTTCACATGCTTTGCCTTTGTCTTCGCCTCTCCTACTGGCTCTCATTACTCATACAGACCCCATTTCATCGCCTCACATCTTTAATTATACATCAGAAATGTCTGAACCAATCCCAGTCTAGGCGACTCCTTCCATTCTCTGCTAATTTCTCACACGGAACCTCATATTCCTTTCTTTCACTGCACTAACCCTACTATGCAACTCAGGGACACATTTGGTTACTTGTTTAATTAGCCTCTTCCTTGTAGGTGTGCTGGCTCAGACCCCATCTGTGTTATTCACTGTGGTGTTGGCACAATTTAGCTGGTACTTTATACTTTGCTTAATGCAGAATAGTTGCTCAAATTTTGTTGAATGAATAAAACTCTTATGAGGAGGTGACTGGGAAAGGGGGAACAATTATATCTAGGGGAGAGGAATTCAAGGCTGGTTTCCAAGGCAAGTTTTGGCAAAGGAAAAACTGAAGGGCACTTCTGAGAACTGGGATCCAAGGCTAGATAGAGTTCAAACAGGTTTGTGTGTAGGTATTTTCTTTAAATCAGCATGCCTGTCTCTGAGTGAGCAAGAAGGTAATATGGATATTTGCTTTGGGTTTATTTTTATGTGTGAACATGCCGAATGAAATGCCCACATTAATTACCACAAGGTTACCATGTGTGGATATGTTTCATGCATACTGACCTCAAGAATTCCGCTGATCTGCTCTCTCTCTCTCTCTCTCTCTCTCTCTCTCTCTCTCTCTCTCTCACACACACACACACACACACACAGGAGTAATATAATGGCCTTCTATGTGTTATGTAACTAGCATTTAATCACAGGGCATGTTACAATTACCATTCCATCTGAAGCAAGAGTAGCTTATTCAGTAAATAGTTTATAAAAACTAGATCACTCCATGGAGAAAATTCAAACACAGTTTTCACCTAAGCATGCCGAATTGTAACCCAGGTAGACTAGTCCATAGTAATTATTAAACTCTCTTAAAGGGAAACTGATTTTGTGTATGAAGATTGATAAGAAAGATTTTTCTGGAGAGGTGATGCGGGAATGCCTTTCTGTATGCTGTGAATCTCAATCTTTAAATAAAGGAGCTGTTTTGGGCCATGGCAGGCACCATAGAAGAAGTAGGAGGAGAAATCAGAACATAGGTAGGAGAAGCAGGGCAGAGTCAGGCAGATCGAGCTGAAGCCCAAAGGAGCAACATGTAAGGAACACAGGTGAGCCACGGGCCATGTGGCCAACAGATTAATAGAAATAGGTTGATTTAAGATGTAAGAGCTAGCTAGCAATGTGCCTGAGCAATAGGCCAAACAGCATGAAGTTAATATAAGTGTCTGAGTAATTTCTGGGGGCCTGGGCGGCTGGGCGGCTAAGCGGGCTTGGGCAGCAGGTCTGTGGGTCTCGGCAGCTGGGGACCCAAGAAACCGCACTACTACAGAGAGGGGCTGGGAAAACGGCTCAGGCAGTAAAAGCACCTACTGCCTGAGCTTGAGGATCCAAGTTCAGATCCCCAGTACCCAAGTAAAAGTGCAGGATTTGGTCATGTGCATTTATAACCTGAGCAGAGGTTTGGGGGATTAGAGGAAAGTGACATGGTGTGATGAGGTAGACAGAAAGATCCTTAGAGCTTACAGACCTATCTGCATACCCAATGGGTGAGCTCAGCACTTAGTGAGAGGCTGTCCCAAAGAAATAAGGTGAACAGTGATGAAGGAAAACATTTGGGTACATATTGTGGCAATGAGGTTTCTTGGTCCCAGGCAGCCAGAGGCCCAGACCCACAGACCTGCCATGCCAGACCTCTTAGCTGCCAGCCGCCCGCTGCTCAGGCCCCCAGAAATGACTCGGACCCTTATATTAACTTCATGTTGTTTGGCCTATGGCTCAGGCACATTGCTAGCTAGCTCTTACATCTTAAACCAACCCATTTCTATTAATCTGTCTGCCACATGGCCCGTGGCTCACCTGTGTTCCTTACATGTTGCTCCTTGGGCGGCTTGCTTGATCTGCCTGACTCTGCCCTGCTTCTCCTACCTATGTTCTGATTTCTCCTCCTACTTCTTCTATGGTGCCTGCCATGGCCCAAAACAGACCCTTTATTTAAAGATTGTGATTCACAGCATACAGAAAGACATTCCCACATCAACATATACTATGCACATATCAGTTATCTTAGAGCAAAGAAGAAAAGTATAAATCATGAGATTAAAAATAGATTTAATTATGTAAAAATTGAACAATTCTTTTAAATTGCAAACATTATTATCTTTTAAAAGGTTTATTTATTTATTATGTATGCATTGTTCAGTCTACATGCAGAAAGAGGCACCATACTGAATTAAAGATGGCAGTGAGCCATCATGTGGTTGCCGGGAATTGAACTAAGGACCTCTGCAAGAGCAGCCATTGTTCTCACTCACTAAAGCCATCTCTCCAGTCTATTTGTGGGTATTATTAACAAGAATAACACTGATATAAAAGTATAAAACATTTAAATAATGTCTAGAAATGACAAGATACTGTGGTGTGATTCAGGTATCAGCTGATAAGGTCAGAAGACACTTATCCAGGGTCCCGGGCTCCTGAAGGGGGAGTGACCAGCCCCATTCAAAAGGGACTGCTGAGATATTGGAGACCCCATTTTTTGGTTCCTTACTGCTAAAGAGACCAATTCAGCATCCATTGTCCATTGCATAGATAATCCAGTCTATCAAGCACCTATATAAACTGTTGCCTGTATCGTGAGTGTTGGTTTATATTTCAATAAATATTAATCTTAGATTGGTGTATTTTAAGAGAGATTTCCACTTTCAAGATATGTCTACAACATGAAATATCTAGATGTCTACAATAATATATTTACATCATGTTTTTTTCCACATAAATAAAAAATGAACAGAAAAGCTTAATGAGATATAAACAGGGCAGCAGATTGCTCTATGCAAAAGGATAGAATGACAACATGTATAAATGAATCATGGAAGACAGACTCTGTGGTTGTTGCATAGGAAAGAAGCCAAAGCCTGGATGCACACATTAGAACTGGTGGATCTTATGAAAAAATACTATGTAGAAAAAATAGCAATAATGTTAATATAACAACACTTAGGAAGTATTACTGCACAGCAGTCATTATATTGGGCTCACACTAATCCCAAAACATATGAAATATGAATGATGTGATATTGTAAGTGCCAAGATTGAATGTGGACCACCCAGTTTCATACTTTATTTTCTAAAACAGTTGTTACACACACACACACACACACACACACACACACACACCATGTGTGTGTGAACTACAGTATAGGCTGTAGCATCATTTAATAGAAATAAAATTTCATGCATACCACAATGCATTATCTTGTAGGATACATTCGTGATGTATTATATTGAAGAATGCTAGACTACAAACATAAAGGAGTAATTATGTTGTAAGGTGTCTACCAGATAAGACGACTTGGAAACAGGTTCAGGACCCCAGTGGGATCTCAAGCCTTTCTCAGGTTGAGCTTAAGCACAAAAAAAAAAAAACAAAAAAAACAAAAAACCACATCTTGACAGCTTAGTTGGCAAGAACAGTTAGCTAGAAGCAGATCTATAGAAGCCAAAACAGCCAGGTTTAGGGACATTTAGGGACTTTCCCTGCAACTATGGACTTTGATGGATTAGGTCTTTGTTCTTGTTTTGGCAAGCATTGCTGCTGCATGATGAGGTGCAGGGCCAGAATGGTACTTCCATCTCTTTGTGAGGAGCAAAAGTCTTGGGATTATTAAGGTTTGGGGGTTCTGTAATTATTAAATACAGCATTAGGGTCCTTGCAGATTCAACATGAAGAAGAAAGTTAGATTAATTTTTTTAATAAATGAGAATAATTTGACTTCTAAAAAAAATATGGTACTTATACTATGGTTTCGAGTATTGATATCAGGGAAGAAGGCAAGAGCCTAAAGCTGCTGCCATCTGAGGTACTGACACTGGTGAGCAATGCAAGACCCGAAGATGGGTCAACAAGATGACGGCAAAACAAAATGCTTTGGATACCTCGGTGAGAAGAAACTGAGCTTTTCCTTGGGTTTGTCTTATTCAATGCTCACCACTTGTTCGTGGTGAAGGTGAACTGCGTGGTGGGGATAAGGCAGGATTTACCGTTTCTGTGTCTGATGTCAACCTTATTATATATATGATCACTTTACGTCTAACTCACATAAAGCATTGCTCTGTGTCTGCATTTTTTTGCTGTATCTCTGATGAAAAGTAGGTTTTATCTGAGCCAACAGGGGAAAATTCCAGCGGGGAAAGAACTGGATACAAAACAGGACTCTCAGCTTGAAATGAGGGGAACGGTTGTGAATGGTTGGCTGACTTTCCCACCTCACAAACAGCAGCCACGGGAGGTGAAGCACTGGCTGGTCCCGGATGTTTTTCAGAGATGACTCTTAGAAACATATTAAATGGCCATTACAAAGCAAAAGAATATACCGCAAGGGCGATTAGCATCCTCAACCTTCTTACTCCACTCAAAAACCAGCATTAGAAACTGCCTTGCTCAATTTTAAAGTACAGTTATGGGGAGGGGTTAAAATTATAAAACATCTTTACACGACAGGGTAAAGGAACCCAATTTTTCCTTCATAAAAAAAGCCGCATGTAATTAAAGTGTTGGTGGATGAATGACAGATGGGCCTGTTCAGGCTGCAGATCTTCAAGTCCGCAGGAGAAATTAGAAGAAACGGTCATCTCTGTCAGGGATTTTCCGTTCTCTCCCAGTTAATCCCCATTTTGGCACACAATCTAGCTCTTCTGATTTGGAACCGTGTTCAGCCTCAGTTTCCTCTCCATACTTCTTTTCACAATTTAGCTCTTCCTTCATCCCTGTCGCGGGATTCCCAGGCTTGCATACACATTTCCAGACAGAAGCAATACAAGGAAAATTCTATCATCTTAGAATTTCTTCAGCACTTACTGTGCTTTGGATGACTGTCCCCCAAACTAAAGACATAAGTGCACTGTTGGAAGTAGGAGAACCTTTGAAAGATGCGGTCGATTGAGATGGGGTTACATCATTAGGTGTAGATTTGAATGATGTAATTGGATTTCCTGATTCGTCTTGTCTTTCTGTGTGAGAGAGTGTTTTAGATGCCATGAGATGAATATCTTATTTTGTTACTATTATCCTGCTTCCCCACAGGCCCCAAAGCAACAGATCATGGACAACCCTTCAAAAACTGAGGTAAAACAAACATTTCCTCTGGCTGATTATTCCAGGTATCTTCCTATAATCATAGAAAGCTGGTTAACATAGCATAATATTTATTTTTATTTGACCCATCAGTCTGTCTTGTACTATAATTTGTATAGGCATGTTCTTTACTTATTTTTACTTATTTATCTGTTTTATTTTTACAACAAAGTTTCACTCTGTAGCCCAGTCTGTCCTGGAACATACTAAATATCCCCCATTCTACAGATACTTTTCTTCTCCAGTTTTATTCATTTTTGCTTCCTTGTTAATATTTATACTTTGATGTCCTCATTTAGTGAATACTGAATTGAATTAGAATGTTTCAAACATAATGAATGCAGTTTTTTTTTTCTTTTTGAAAAACAAGATGACTCTGATGGTCCTTTTTATGAGAGATTGGGGGCAAACAGTCCATAAAGCTAGAAAATATGTTTACAAATGCATGCGATGATATTCAGGTGCCAGGCAATGAAAGTCTACAAGGACAAGGCTTGTGTTGGGAGGCGAAATGGTGATTCATAGGGAGAGACTGGAGGCAAAACGACAGATTGTTATGAATAATGATGAGGATAATGATCACAATGGCAATAAGGATGCTTGCTTGTGTTTGTACAGTGCTTTGCAGTTTATGTCAATGATTCCAGAGATGAGGGTGAGGATTTGACTCCTGAGCATCAAGTGAAGCGATGTGATAAATAATCATATGTTAAAGAGAAGAGACGCAAGCCTGGGAAAGGCTTGTTGCCATCAAACTGGGTGTTGGGAGTGGGGATGGAGATGTGGGGTATCACATATGTTGGCAACTTAGGATTCAGAATATAAGTTGATTTAAGTGCTGCCTTACTACCCTTCTCACTAGGGGGTATTCAGAATATTTATCCTAGAAATGGCCTATAAAATCCATTAAAACAAGTGTCTCATAATGAATTCCAAATGCCAGAGTTTATTTTTAGCAAACATTTATTTAACTCCCATGGATGTTATAAGAGCTGTTAACCCTCAAAGAGATACAGCAAGAGCCTTTCCCATACGGGAGCCATTCTAACTTGTTTTTTTGTTTTTTTGTTAAAGAAAGGTGGAAGCCAGTGGGTTTGCTTCCTGAGGTCAAAGGGCACAGGAAGTTGCTAATGGGCTGCCCTGGCTTATTTGTGCGTCTACTGTTGTGATGTAGAGATACAGAGGAAACTGAATGTAAAAACATAAGGGGTCAGGACTCTTGTTATTGCTGAGTTATGTTTCTTGAAGGCTATTAATGAATGTCTCTTCATCTTTGTAATCAAATTAATTGTGATACAAATAACTGTGTCTTTAACTGGTTCTCCTTAGGCGTTTTCTCTTATCATTAAGAAATTGAACATGTACACATATTTAACAGAACCAGTTCTATATTGCTATAACAAAATGCCTAAGATAATCACCTTAAAGGGAAGAAAGTATTATCTTGGTTGAGGGTTTCAGAGACATTAGTGACTGTGAGTTTACTTAACTTCATGTTTACGATGGAATGACAGGAATGCTTTATGTCAGGAAATCATGACAGTAATACATGGCAAATGAGGCCTATTCATAATGGCCACAAAGCCAAGAAAGAGCTGAATGACCTAGGCTTCCAATAACTTCTTTACAGGTGTACTCCTAGTACCCAACTATCTTTTTCCCATCAGCCCCAGTCTCTTAAAGTCTCCATTTCTCCTTAACAGCATCATCTGGTAGCCAAATCTTCTATATGTTAGCCAATGGCTCTGCCTCTGACCCACATGCTTAGCCTTTTCCTCCATTTGCACTTTTGAGAAAGGCTTGAACATTTCCTCAGAATAATAATTATGTTCAGCTACAGATTGAGACCATCATCTTTGGTCTTCCCAACACCTTTATCATTGACGGTAATAAGGTTGTAAAGAAAATGGTTCAAAGACACAGGTCTAGAGACAGTCAAGTTTTGGAGAACAAACCTGTGTTCTGGCTAGGTTTTTTTTGTTTGTTTGTTTGTTTTGTTTTGTTTTTCATTTGGGAAGGTTGAACTTCAGTTGAGAAAAAGCCCCACCAGACTGGCCTCTGGTCAAGCTTGTAGGGGCACTTTGTTGATTAATGACTCATGTGGGTGGTCCTATCAGGATGTCCTGAGCTGTACAGGAAAGCAGACTGAGACAGCCTGGAGAACAAGCAAGAAAGCATCTCTCCTCCACAGCCTCTGCCTCAGTTTGTGCCTCCAGGTTCCGGCACTGCTTGTAAAAATAAGGGGAAAAAAAGCCCTTTCCTTTACAAGTTGCTTTTAAGCATGGTGTTTTATTACAGCAGTAGGAGCAGACAGCCTCCCACACCTAGCATCCATGGGAGAATCAAAGATTAGAATCGAACTTGAGCCTGAGTAGGGCCAAAACTTCTCTTCAGGTGGCCCTTTCTGGAGAGAGGGGCCAGGGCCAGGCTCGAGTGTAAGTGGGAACTTGATGGGGGTGATTAAAAAGGTGATTTTATATTAGACTCAGCAAAACAAGGAAACCATGGTTCTATTTGGGAAGGACAACCCTGGTTTCTACAACCTGTTGTCCATGGGGCTGCTAATGTATTTGGAGGGAGGAATGTAATTGAATATGGGAAGTACTCATTAGCAAAAGCTTCTAAAGAATCTCATTTGGATTTAACAGGGATGCACTGATTGCTGTTGTTGGGGAGAGGGAATAAGCTTTGTCAGTATATGGTGGGATTGGCAGGAAGCTGATAATCTGAGGTTATCCCTGCAGGTAACACTTCAAAGTATTTGTATAGGAAACCTCATTTTATACTTCTTTTAATGGGAGCAGGAAAAGACCTTCTAAAAACATGTCTTAGGCACAAAATATTACTTTAACAGAAAGAGAGGAAACTATAGAGTTGACCCAAAGGGTAAGGCTTTAAGGAATAAGGATGGGGGAGCAGAAAGGACCCCCCCCCCCCCCGTGAGGATTGACATGGTTCCTGTTCATGAAATCAGAGAGGAAGCAAAGATTCAGGCTGTTCAATGTGATGTTCAAGGAAAACAGAAAAGTGGGTACTGGGATTTTTGCTATGGTTGATGGAAGCTTTAAAGTCTGTGCCCTTACAGTCCCTGAGTGCAATTTTCTAGTTTCCTGATCAATATGTTATGTGAGTCCAATCTCCGCTTCAGACTTAGGGCAATCTTGTTGTTTCTGATAACCGTGACCCAGGGGTTACTACAAATTGAGTTTCATACTTGGAAAAATAAATAATGGAAAATATTTGGGCGAAAGAATTGAAATAATGCATACCAGAGATGATGGGATTGAGTCCTGCTATAGAAAGGGATGCAGAATCAAAGAACGTCCAAAAATAAAAACACAACAAGCTCTATTTCCAAGATGAGTCTGAACTTTGTAGTGTCTTTTCCAATGATAGCTACATTGTAGTAGACACCTGGGTGGACTGCTCAGAAAAGCCTGAAGGTTAGGTAAAGCTACTTTTGTTTCTATAACTGGTCTTACTAATAATGTACTCTACTCCAGAAGGATGAAATAGCATGACATATGCAATAATTTTGACCTGGAAATAATGATATTGGATGTTATTCTTTGCCTGAATGCTTATGATATGTCAAATTAGGCAGGAACTTTTAGAGCAGATAACTTAGAAACTTTGTGTGGGGGGGGTTAACCGGGGGTGATATTAGTGGCATGCTGCTTTATATTAGCTTTGTGTTGATTTTCTTATATATAAGAAAATATTTTCACATATATAATATGATATATATATATATATCATTTAAATTCAATTTCACTGACACCTTAACATAAATGATTTTAATCCAATCTGGACACAAAGAAGCTGGGGTATGATAAAGTTGATAATGTGCTGAAATGAGAAGTTTTGCTTCACTTGACCACTTTTTAGTATATGTGAGTGCCGGTAAAATATAAGAGGAATGATAGAGTCTAGAATGCCACTACCTTACAACCGTAATCATTAAAAGCTAATTTAGTCAATAATAATTAGTGGATTCTAGGGACAGAGAATTTTAATGAGGAGCATGTATCTATATAGTCCCCAAACAGCTTTCCATAAATTACTTACTCATTAAAAAAATAACCATACTGTGAAGTAAACAAATTATGGTCACCAGAAAACTAGCATTCTCACCAGGAGTTGACGGGAACGGCAGCCTCTGATGAGACACCATGTGAAGAACACCAGTGTGTATTACTATGTCAAGATATCCAGGTCTGATTGTGAAAAAAACTCAGAAAGCACACGTTTAAGGAGAACACTCTGTCACATAATTGCCTCTATGCTTCACAATTGGCAATGTCGTAAACATACACACAAAAGAAATGGCCAAAGGTAAAGGGGGCTTCTTTAACCTGGATGGTGCAATGTCTCCCCAGAGGCTGGTCAGTGAGAGTGTTGAGTATGACCTTTGTCCTGCCTGCCACACTGTGACCTCTGACACTTTAATCCAACCAATGGGGTTTTAGATAAGCATTACTGATAGTAAGTCCCAGGTGAAGGACAGAGTGCAAGCCAGAGACTAATTTTTCTCAAGATTCTAAGTTTGCACTAATAAAATAATGCAATTTAGAAGCCAGTACTCATTAAAGAAGTGCACGTTATGATGGGCCTGGAGACTTTACTCCAGAAACACAAGTCAGAAACACACAACTCAGTTTATTAACAACTCCAAGGAAACCTGAATTAGTTTATTGATACTAAGCAGACTTGATAAAATTTAATTTCAAATCCTGATATAAACATCCTAAAATGTTTTTGACACAATAATGCAAACCTTCTCATCAAAACCAGAACCTCAATTCTCTCATCCAACAATGGATATTATGATGTTGCCTTCCAAGGCTTCTGTAAGATGACAAGAATGATTTCTCTTTGTTATTTATCTTTTTCTGTTTTTGTTTGCCTGTTTTCCAAGTATATATATATATACACACACACACACACATACGTACATATATGTACATATGAGAGAGAGAGGACAAGGAATTAGATGGTGGGAAGGCAGGGGGCTCTGGGTAGAACTGGGGGAGGGGAAACACATATTAGAATATATTATCTGAAAAAATTTCAATAAAAAATGTGAAGGAATGTTGAAATAGTTAATAGGTATATTTGAAATAAGATGGTGTGGGAGGTTGTATTGTTTCATTTTAAATAATTGTCCCAACCACTGGTTTAATAAAAAGAGCTGATTGGCCAAAGGCAGGCAGGAAGTGTAGGTGGGACTACCAGACTAAGAAAATCTCTGAGAGCAGAATGCCAGATGGAGCACCAGAGAGAAGCCAGAGGAAGCCGAGGACAACTATGCTGCTCTAAAGAAAGGTACCGAGCCGCATGGCTGAACAAGAGACATGGGTTAGATGAAGACTAGAGAGCTAGCAAGTGATATGCCTGGGCCTGAGGCTGATCAGCCAAAAATGAATGAAAGCGTCTGTATGTCTCTGTAGGACTGTGGGACTGTGGGACTGTGGGACTTTGGGTCTGCAGGTCTGTGGGCCTAGACCTTGAGGTTAGGCCTGAAAGTCCGGGCCAGAAACCTTATACTACAAGATGGAAAAAGTAAAAAATATACCAGCCATTCTGCTGTGTGATCAGATAAATACTTTCGTTAAACATATGCATGTAGACACATGAATATACAAACAAGGACTTCAATTATCACTAATTTATTGACGTAAAACACTATGAGCTAAAATAAACAAACCATATTTCAGAATGTATCTCCTATAGTAAAGACTTAATAAATTTTGTAGTATATAAACTCTTCAGGGCAAAAGTATGTAGTCATTTAAATGGATGTTAAATTATGGGACATTTTATCATTATTGTTGTTATTAAGATTATTGGTGACCTAAGCAGAAACACATACCACACCATAGAAATACTAATGTATCTTATTATCCAGATATATGTGTAATATAGTATATAATACCCAAGTGGAGACCTTTATTGGACTAGAGAAATAATTCCTCCAACATTTATGCTTGATGGTGTTACTAGAATTCCATAGTAATACACATACAGAGTGAATAGTTTATAACTATTGCCCTATAAAATGCTAGATGAAAATCTTATAAACTCTTAGGTGTTGGGGACAAAATTAAAAAGCACTGAAGGAAACAGAAAAAAATATGGAATGAAGAAAGTCTGCACGAAGGAAGAATGGCTGTATGGAATGGATTTTTCAAGAAACTTCTCAAAGAAGCATATACTTGTAAAATATTAAAGTTCCTTCAGAGATGGCATTGAATCCCTTCTATGACCAGCGCTGCATTCTGATAAAAGCCAGCTCTACCCACTCTTCTTCATAGAATTTTTCTTATTGGACTTATCATAATTCTAGCTTATTCTTGAACTTTGCTTTTCTCATGCCTTTCTGCGTCACTAGATTCCGAATTTAAAAAGAATATGCTTAGTCTGTATATAAATTTTACCTCAAGTTCAGCAGAGCAGTTGGCATAGAATTTGCTCCATACACATTTTCTAGTGAGTTCACAAATCAATATGCAAATGAGTTGCCAGTGGATCAAACTGTCAATGCATCCAATCAATTAATTTGATTTCTCCTCAGATAGTCTTTATTGTTATTCTTTTTAATCCAACAAATTAAAACTGAAGTGATCGGTATCCGCTAAGACTGAACAGTTATTGGTAGCGAGGCATATTATTCTTTTTTATGTTACCTGGATTGATGAAATGCCTCCGGCATGTTTAGAAGATACTGTTATCATAACTACATCCACCAGTTGAGTTCATTATAGTCGTTTTCTTCAAGCCCTAAGCAATGGATTATAACTGAAAGATAATTAAGTGGGCAAATTCCTGTGGTAGAAAAACTCTATTTTGTAGTTACAGGTCAATTTAATCTGATTCTGGCATTTTCTTACCCCCATTCAATCAGAGTCATGGGTCTGTACTGGAAGGGATAAAGGTTTTTCCCCAGATTTCAGAAAGAGTTCTTCCTTCTTTAGTTACTTTTATACTCCTCATAGATATACTTGTGAGTTACTGTTGTCTAGTGGCATAAAGGCTTATGTACACATTTTAACAAATTCTTTGTCATATTTTTTAATGTTTCAATTCACATATATTAAGTTATTATTACTTAATTCTAAATGTCACTAGTTGAAATTGCAAAAACATTTGTGGCAATTGGTGATATTCTGGCAAATCTGTGCACCTGGCTTTGTTTAGGAAAAACTTATCTTTGCTGTGATTCCCTTGGCCTACCTCTTTCCAGGCCAGTGTTCTCTGTTGGAAAAGTAGAATAGGAAGACATTTTCTTCTTAGTTGATGGTGAACCTGTCAGTTTGGATAGGCCATGGAGTGTTCAGGTTGAACACGGTCTCTGGATCTGCTGTGAGGGTGTTTCTGGATGAGGAGGCCATTGGAATCTGTGGACTCTGTGAAGTCAGTCATTTTCCTCCATGTCTACGGGCTTCAGTCAGTCTGTGCAATCCCTGAGCCAAAAAAGGCAGAGGAGCAAGGAATTTGTCTTCTTTCACTGCTTTGTGCTGACATATTTTATCTCCTCCTATCAGCAGCCTGGGATTTTGGCTCCCTTGGCTCTCTGCAGAGTTGGACTCAGTAATACTCCTGTGTTGATTGATTGCTGACAGCACAGATTGAATGTCCCACCCTTCTCAACTGTAGGAGCTGGCTTGTCATACTGTGTCTCTGTCTCTCAAGTTGACTGAACATTGCTCTATAATGAACTGTACTAGGAATTTAGTTTTTAATCAGGTACAGAAAGGCAACTGATCAAGAGATGACTGCCTGGAAAATGGTATCTTTGTTATTTATAGTTGCTAATAGGAGGGCTTTATCAGGCTGCGTGAGGTCATATGTAGAAGTCAGAGGTTCCCAGGAGGCAGAAAGAGATAAGAAGTAGCATGTCATAGGGATTTACCATGATATTTATGAGTAAGAATAGGTAAAGAAGCTAGAAAGCATAAGATTGGGGAGCAGGGAACATGTGCAGGCTGTGAACTATAGGAATTATTATCTAGTCTGTAGTGATTTAGGGAAAGAGAATGTTACCATGGTAACACAGGCATGACTTGTTGCTTGATTTTTATCAACTTGATATTATATCTATAGACACCTGGGAAGAGAAAGCCTTGACTGAGGAATTGCCTCTATCAGATTGGTCTGTGGGCATGTCTATGGGGAATTTTCTTGATGGCCAACTGAAACAGGAGGGCTGAGCCCATTGTGGGCAGAATCACCTCTAGACAGGTGGCCCTGGGCTATGTAAGTACGGTAAGTAAACCCAAGCCTGAAGGAAAGCTAGTGAGCAAATTTCATCTGTGTTTTTGGTATTGATTCTTGTTTTGAGCTCCATGCCTTGGTTTCCCTCAGTGATAAGCTGTGACATGGAAGCCAGATAAGCCCTTCTCTTCCTCAAATTACACTTGGTCATAATGTTCTTATCTCAGCAACACAGAAGCAAACTAATATACTTGAGAAAAATAATATTCCCTTGGCATAATACTGAACTGACTAAGAGAAGGAGAATGTTGGCTTGGATTGACAGTGGGTGAGTGTGGAAAGGAAATGTTTGCTTAAGTAACAGTGAGTTGTCTTGCAGAAGCAGAGTGGTGATTTGTTATGTGAGGGCTAAAAGATATGATTGGGGGTTATGAACTCTGAATTGTTTGGGTTGCCAATGAGAACAATTTCTGTGTAAGCCATTTTATTTTCTATTCCTAAAGTCTGCTTAGGTCTGGGAGGGTATCCTGTCTCAGTGAATCCCAAATATGTCATAGTATAAAGAATACAGAAAAGAAAAAGTTAACACATGCTACTTTATCATCAAAATAACTAGTTGTTCCCAGACTGCAGCATTTTGCTACACAATTTCCTGTGTGTCATGTACACTGCTATCTGGTGAAGAGTCTTGCTGGTTACTCATCCATTGTGCATGCTCATCCATTGTGCATGGGATCCATGTTTAAAGTTTAATTATGAAATAAATAGATCATAATTTTATGTAGACAGATACAAAGTTAATCAAAAATAAATTTTAAAATTCTACATTTAAGTGATAACAATAGCAAGAGTTTAAAATTAGCCAAAGCCACTTTAGACTTTAAGGATTGTGTAAGAGCTGTGACCTATGGATCTAAAGAGCAACTATTTTCCTAAATTAAAAAATAATGATCAATTTAGAACAGGTAACACAAGGGCAGGCTATTTACTATATGCTATATGCCATATGCCACATACATATACCACATACTAAATACCATATATTATATGCCATTCTATATATTATACTATATACTACTTTATATTACTCACTGAAACTTACCTTTCAATCTTATTAATTCTAATATAAATATTTTTAATATCAACCAAAGCAACTCATCTGGTATTCACTCTGAGATTAGTGCCTATGACTACTGGAAAAGAAGATATTCCACAAACTTAGGAAAACCAATCTTTTGAATATTTTATATACTGAAACATCTTGAGAGGAGAGGAATTTTGGCTACTTCAGAAGCTAAATATGTTTATGGATCAGAATAATTGCCCCACTTTGGCTTCAGTGTCATGTGCATTTACAGTGTAACTCCTAGTGTCTTTCACACTGATGAGCAACTTAATGAGTAGATACTAATTATGCACTGACTTTGTCTCTTTTGTATTGTAAAAATAATCTAGACATGGCAGGGAGGAAAGATATTAGATGTCTGTTATGCCTTTCAACACTATGACCCCAAATGCTCATTTTACTGTAAGTCAAGTGGTGAATAACTGCTGCGCTTAGTCATCTATTTGCAGTGGCAAATTAGCTGGTACAAAATCAACATTTAGCCACCTTTGAATAAGCTGCTTTAGTCTTTAATTTTAACTGCAATGAAATAGTGTTAGAAGTAGAATTAAATTTGATCATTGTTATGAATCCTACCCCCGAGGTTTGGGAGATGGCTTGGCAGCTAGAACAACCCATGCCTTTCCAAGGAAACAGAGTTCAGTTCCTAGCACTCAGGTCATGCAGCTCACAACTGCTTGTTACTCCAGCTCCGGGATATCTGATGCCCTCTTCTGGCCTCTTCAGGCCCTTCACTCACATGCACAGCCTTCCTACATGGCCCCGTACACATAATAAAAATTAAAAGTTGGAAAAATTCTGCCCATCAGTCCATGTGCTTAGGGGATTAGTGGAATTCCTCGAGTCCACAAGACGTATTGTTTATGTAGCAGCTCTCTAGTAAGAAAACATGACAGACATATTGGACCCAGTGAAGTTATGGGTCAACCTAATGCATCTACATATTGTTTTAATTTTTATGATTTAGATTTGAAGTATCATTCAAAGGTACTTGCAATGAATAAAGGTTTGGTGGCCATGTCAAAGGCTTCAAGATTTGGTAGGTCACTGGATTATAAGAGTCTGACTCTGTCAAAGCACTAATCTATTAATGGATTCATGATTTGATAATGTTATTAGGAGATAATGAAAACTGGAGCTGAGCTGAGCTGACCAGAAGACAGTGGGTCACTGGAGATGAGCTTTTGCAGGCCACTTGTCAGCTTCCTGTCCTCTCCTTGCTGCCCCAGTGCCAGGCAGTGAGCAGCTTTCCTCCATCATACCCACCACCACTGTCTAAGCTTCTGTTCAATTGCCATTATGAGACACATGAACAAGGAACTAACAACAAAGCATTTAATTGGGAGCTTGCTTACAGTTTTGGTCCATGATCATTACAATGGGGAGCAGGGCAGCAGGCATGGCACTGAAACAGTAGCTGGGAATGTACATCTGATCCTCAAGCAAGAGGCAGAGTGGAGACTGGGCCTGTTATGGGTTTTGAAATTTCAAAGCCCACCCCCAGAGACTAACCTCCTCCAACAAAGCTATACAACCCAATCCTTCCTAAACAGTTCATCAACTGGGAACCAAACATTCTAATACATCAGTTTATGGAGACCATCCTCATTCAAACCACCACACCAATGATAATAGTAACTGTGAACTCAACTCCCTAAAACTGTGAGATAAAATTAATTTTTTACCATTCAATAGGTTGGTTACCTTATGTATTTTTCCTTATGCCACAGAAATGAGAAACTAACATATCACACACACAGTACACAGAAATTCATTGTATCTGAGTCATGGCCTATGATAAAACTTCTGTTATGCATAAATAATAAATACTTCATGTCTTAGAATCTTGTAAGATCCTGCAAAATAAATTTTATGTAGACCTTTTCCCTTAAACATCATTATTATATGCTAGAATTTTGGAGATAAGTTACTATATTTATCATCATCTTCATCATCACCATCACCATCAGATATGTGTATGTGTGTGTTTGTGTGTTTATGTGTGTATGTGTGGTGTGTGTATGTGTGTCTGTGTGTGTTTATGTGTGTGGTGTGTGTATGTGTGTGTCTGTGTGTGTATGCATGTGTCTTTGTTTGTGTGTGCATGTATTATGTGTCTCTCTGTGTGTGTTTGTGTGTGGTATGTGTATATGTGTGTGTCTCTGTGTGTTTATGTGTGTAGTGTGTGTCTGTGTTTGTGTGTGCATGTATGTATGTGTTTCTCTGTATGTGTGTCTGTGTTTGTGTGTGCATGTATGTATGTGTTTCTCTGTGTGTATGTGTGCTTGTGTGTTTATGTGGGTATGTGTGATGTGTGTACATGTGTGTCTGTGTGTGTATGCATGTGTCTGTGTTTGTGTGTGTATGTATGTATGTATGTATGTATGTGTTTCTGTGTGTCTGTGTGTGTGTGTGTGTGTCTGTGTGTGTGTGTATAGATGCTTGAAAGCCATGGCGCATATGTAGAGATCTGAAGATAACTTTGGGAGTTAGCACTCTCTATTCACCCTGTGGATCTTAGGGACCTAAGTCAGGTTGTCACATTTGATGGCAATTGCTTTGCTCACTAAAGCCATCTTTCTGGTAGCCTTGGAGACACTTTTAAAAAAATAAACGTGAAAACTAACTTTTTAATTTTTTTATTTGTCTCTGTGTGTTCGTGTGTGTGCATGATATGTGTGTGTGTGTGTGTGTGTGTGTGTGTGTGTGTGTGTGTGTGTGTGTGTAGGTTATAGGAGATCTTGTGGGAGCTGATTCTGCCTTACAATATAGGCTCTGGCTTGACAATTATGCTCGCCCCATATGAGATGTTTTCTTGGTGTACAAAACTCCAACTTCTAACTGCCTCCTCCCCCCTCCATCTGTCTTCTTGTGTCTCTTCCTCTCAATCTCATTGTCACCTGCTCTTTGTCTGATACTTAATGGCAAAATAAATAAACAGAAAGGACTAGAATTTCAACTTTATTTTTTAACTAAAATTTTAATTTCTCTTTATTTTCATTGCAAATATTGCCTAGTGATCCATTTTACAAATGAAGTGATGAACAGAAGATGGACTAGGCAAAAACACAGCTAGTTAAAGACTGGGACCTTCAGTCCCGTGGTCTAAGTAGCTCATTAGCCCAGTGCTTTTTTGCAGAGCTTAGAGGATAAGGAATCAAGAGATTCTGCCATTTATCTCAGAGTGTTGGGCTATGTGGTCATGAAACTAAAGTGCATGAATCCGAGCCCAGTGCTTTTACTGAACTCAATTGTTTAAGTCACCACAACTTGACAGTGACATTCATAGAGAGGAGCTTACCCTCTGTGTTCTGCGATAGTGAGTATAGCTATTTTAGGCACCATTGTCTATTGAGGTAAAATGGGGAGCTAACCAAGTTTTCATTTAGTTTCCTAGTAAAGAGTTCTATTTTTTTTTTTTTTTTTTTTTTTTTTTTTTTTTTTTTTTTTTACCAAGTGCTGTTGTCACACACTCAACAAATTGTACCATTTTAAAGGTTAATTTTCAGTGCAGAGTTCCATTTCTTATGCAATTTATTTCAGACTAGTCCTCTTGGGCTTGTCTTTAAAACCATTAATAACAAAATTTGCATCCCTCTTTTCAAGCTTCCTAAATATCTAAAGCATTTCTAGTTCAATGCTATTGAATAATATGTTCAGTACAATAAAAGAATTCACCTATGATAAACTCAATAAAGTGTTTTATTTAGTGATTCCTGTCACCTCTTAATATGTTAAAATATCTATTATTAATGTGCTAGTGTGTGTGTGTGTGTGTGTGTGTGTGTGTGTGTGTGTGTGTGTGTGCGTGTGTGTGTGGTGTGGTGTGTGGTGTCCACACACTATATTGTACCTTTGTAGAGGTCAGGAGACAATTTGCAGAAGCTGGTAATCTCTTTCCACAATGAGATCCAGGCACTGATCTCAGCTGGTCACACTTGCATGGTGAGCATCCGTACCCAATGATCTGTCTTTCTGCTCTTACTCTTATACCTTGTAAGACCAGAATTACCCTTTAAGGAATTCCTGTAGTGTATGGTGGCATCTGCCACAATCTAGTCTGTAATCTCAGGAAAGAAAGCAGAAAAAGAAAGAATTTGAGGTCAGCTAGGACTAAATAGTGAAACCCTCCCAAGAAATACAAATCAACAACAAAAAGAAATGCTTATTTATTTTCAAAATACAGTGTAAAAATATACTTTAGAAAGTCTGTGTTGTGGGGCTGCCAAGGTGGCTTAGTGGTTAAGGACATTGCTCTTCCAGATGACTGTGATTTGAGTCTCAATACTCACAATGCAGCTCACACCTGTCTGTAGCTCTAGTTCCAGGAGATCCAATGCCATCTTTTGACCTCTATGGGACCAAGGATACATGTAGTACACAGACATATTGCAACCGAAACAGACGAAATAAAAATAAAAAATTAAATTATGCATTGTAATCTGTGTTTGGTCATCCAAAAATGCAAATAGCAAAATTATTACTGCTTATTAATTAAAGGACTTTTAAATAAACTAAGAAAAGAAAGACTAAATTATGTCTAATGCCATTAGGAAATGCAGTGTAGCCAGTCTAGGATAATTCTAAACAAATCACCCAGATTGGAAATTATAGAAGTTTAGACCCATATAAATAAAATATTTCTTCCTGTAGAAGTTAAACCAGAAAAACACCCAGATTATTTTTGTTGTCTTTCATATTTAGTTATTTTTAGCTTTAATTTTTTGATTGAAAAAGAGGAGCTCTCATCATAAACGTTAAATGTTAAGATGCCCTAGAAGTAATTTCAATCCTCAGAAAATTTCTCAAGTGGACCATTCTATAGTGAAAACATCAGAAGTGGGAAAAGAACAGAGAGAGAGAGAGAGAGAGAGAGAGAGAGAGAGAGAGAGAGAGAGAGAGAGAGAGAGAGAGAGAGAGAGAGAGAGAGAGAGAGAGAGAGAGATCAGGCTCAGGAAAGTTTTCTACGAAAAATGCAAATAACTTTGGATAGAAAGCTTTTAGCTGCTATGCAATCAAGCCATGAAATTCAATATAAAACCTCAGCTTCAATAGATCTCACACAGTTCATGCTAAATTCCACTAATTGCCAATGAATGGAATGCTCGCACACAGAAAGCTAGAAAGGGCATGGGAAATGACACAGACTTGCGTTCTGCAAATCCATTACACCTTGTGTTCCTGTCTTGTGCCTGCTCTGCAGTCTTCTGAACTTTACTCAACTTTACCACCTGCTGGTTATTCGATTCTAATCAATAGAAGCAAATATTCCTGGGTCTGACCTTCAGAAAACTCTAAGAAAGCTGTAAAGGCAAGAGAATTTAGAGTAGAAATCACATGGAGGCCATGTCTTATAAATCCTAGGAATACATTTTGATATTTTTTAATATAAATTTTAACTGTATGATAGAATGAATAAATGAATTATAATAAATAGTCTTTTACCTTGAAAACATGTTATAGCTCTAGAAGTCATCCAGAAACTAAAAATTTTATGACTGTTTTCCAAGAAGATTAGAGTGAAACATGTAGCTCTAATAATAAGTTTTTAAAACGAAATAATGACAAAAATGTATTATGCTTTCCTCTTTGGTTCTGTAATAAACACTAGGACCACAGATGACTTGAGGAGGAAAGAGTTTAATTTTTTTATACAGCTTACAAGTTCATCAAGAAGGGAATTCAGGGTGGGAACCTGGAGCAGGAACTGGGGCAGAGGCCATGGAGCAGCACAGCTTACTGACTTGTTTCTATGGATTACTCATCCTACTTTCTTTTTTATATACAGTCCAGAACTTTCTGTCCAGGAGTGGAACTTCCCACAGTGGGATGCACCCTCCCACATCAGTCATCAATCTAGAAAGTGCCCCAAAGACTTGGTTATCAACTAGTCTGATGGAGGCAATTCCTCATTTGAGAGTCCCTCTTCCCAGATGATTTCAAGTTAAAAAAAAAAAAAAAGTAGAAAGAACAAGCAATCCCAAACCCCCAAACCCCCAAATCCCCAAACAAATAAACAAAGAGAATCCAGATAACATTATTTGAAATAAGCAGGATATATATATATATATATATATATATATACATATACATATATATATATCCTTGTGTGTGTGTGTGTGTGTGTGTGTGTGTGTGTGTGTGTGTGTGTGTGTGTGTGTGTGGTCATGCAATAACAATTAGATAAAAAAATGAGGACATGAATCTGAAAAAGAGTGGTGAGGTATGGTATATGGGAGGATTTGGGGGCAATAAAGGGAGAAAGGCTGTAACTAAATTATAATATCAAAAATAAAAAAGCTCTCTCCTCTCTCTCTATATTTGTATATATACAAATTACATACACACATACCAGAAAGCTAATGCACATATCTGAGAGTGGCTCCAATAACTCTAGGCATCATAGAAGTGCAATATTTCTTTTTCTTTTGATTATCAGAATCCCACTTCGAGACCACCTGTTTTATCTAGAAGTCTCAAAATGCAAATGTAAGAGAACATGTCTAGCCTGCTGTTTCTTAACTTACTCTATAGAACATGCTGGAACTCACAAAGATCCCAAGTGTTGGGATTAAAGGTATGAACCACCAGCGGAAACATGCAGATATTAACAGCACAATGAAAGGAATAGTTTATACCTAAGACACTGGGGAAGAAAGGCAAGAGAATGGCAGGCTTTATTAGCCTTTGCTGGAAGACCATGAGGTTTATTGTTAGAGTTCCTCTCCTGTGGCCATTCTCCTTCCTCTCTTTACATCCTCCAGAGATGGAGATTTGGCCCAGAGGTTAAGATCTCATACAGTTCCTGTAAGGAACTGCTGTTCAGGCTCAGCACCCATGTCAGATGGTAACTCCATCTCCAGGGCATCTGATGCTCTCTTTTGGACTTTATGGGCTCCTGTACTTCTGGGACAACAGACATATATAAACATATTAAAGTACAAATAAATCTTTAAAAGTATTGGTTTTCAGAGAGGCTCACAAGTCGCACCCTTAAACTTTGAAGGGTATTGAAGTTACATTACTACTCTTTTCTAATTTCGTTTTCATATCTCAAGCTTCATCTATACTGTAGTGTAAGAGGTCTGACTTCTGCCAAAGCATTTCTGGATGTGAACCAGTAACCAGGTGCAGATTTGTCATTAGGATTTTCTGCAGAAAAATGAAAATATGCCTAAAAACCAGAAATGAATTAAGTCATAAGCTGATTTACCTCATTTGTTTATGAAGTTAAGGGCTTATTTTTTCCCCTCTGGCTCACTTTTCCATTTGTAATATCAATTTATGGTTTTAAGAAGTCAGTACTAGGCAAAATAAATAATAGAATTGCAAGAGAATCATTATTTGAAGAGATTTCAGCATCTCTTGGAAATGTCTATACTGGCAAGAGGAGAATTAAAAATCAGTGTTGATCTCCTGTGTTGGATATTCTCTTAGACTCTTTTCTACATATTAATACTGTTTGACTATAGTAATTATTTTTTTTAAAATATAACTTCTGTATTGTCTTTAAAGATTTAGCATATCAAGATTTTGAAGAAATACATTCTTTTAAAATTTTATTTACGGTTATTATATATGTGCATGATGTTTGTGGAGGCTAAAGGACTATGTGGTGAATCTTCTTTCTTCCTTTCTTTATATGGATTCCAAGGACTGAACCCAGCCTATCAGAGTTCCTGCTGACATGTTTAAGAACACACACATGCACACACACACACACACACACACACACACACACACACACACACACACACTTAACTTTTATGAGAATCTGCAGCAAAAGTCATAAACTATGCATAGTCAGACCTATTTAGAACATCAGGTGCTTTCTGGATCCACTTTATTGACTTTTTGAGTAGAGAAAGGTACATGCTGGGCAATGTTCTAAGAACCTGTGTGAAAGCTGCAATCATTTTCATTGTTTGGATTTAAATTCCATTTCATGTGTCTTGAAAGTGTGATTTTTAAAAGAGATTTATTTACTCTTATTTTTATGTGTGTGAGTGTTCTGTCTATATTAACAAATATGCACTGTGCATGTACCTGGTGTCTATAGAGGCCAGAAGAGAAAACTTGATCCTTTGGACCTGGTTTTTAGGAGGTTGTAAAGTGCCGCATGGGTGCTGGGAGTGAATTCAAACCACATTTCCTGTAAGAGTATCAAGGGCTGTAAGCTGCTGAGCCATCTATACAGCCATTAGAGTTATCTTTTTTATTTATTTATTTTTTTAAAGAAAAACAATGTAATATATTCAGAGGGACACTATTCCTTATCTCCCTCAGATATTTTTGATTGCATTACTCTCTTTGGTGCTTGCTTCCTGGCGTATTATATTCATTTGTGGAGTTGTGTGCTCTGTTGATTTAAGTAATTTTGAATGACTTCATACACAAGAACAAAAGTACTGAGACCAAAAAGATCATAGGTATTTTATATATAAGATGATGTAATTCCAAATGTGTTTAGCATCAGTAGGGTCGATTTCAAAATGTCAGAGACTTTGAATATATGTTATTTTGGAAAAGGGAGCCACTGCTCTTTATGGCGGATTGTAAAAAGAATTAGCCATATCTTGACTCCATGGTCACCCGGTGTCATAATTGATAGCCTAATTATACCTAGCAAGAATATACTACTAGTTTAGGTTACATATATTAATAAACATAAAGTATGTGCATTCAAAGTGATAGGCACTTCCAGTTCTCATTAGCTTCAACATTATTACATGGGGTGCATCTTTAATACTCATTACCATTGGCTGTGAGGTGGATGCTACATTCATCAATAGCTAAACTCTGGCAGGGTATTTTCTTGAAAAGGAACCTGTCATCATCTGTAGACATGGAGACATGATAGCTGTGTCCATGATTCTTTAAGACCATCAGACTTGTTTTTGCAATGCAGCAAAAAGGTCAAAGACAGGAAGCTCATTTTAATAGACTTCCCCTAACCTTGTTTCTCTCAAAAACTGATATTAAAATGCAGCATAGCTTTTTTTCTTCAACTCCAGATATTAATTATTTTGACAAGCCATGAGGAGATGCCAAGAGTATGTGAGCTGCGGAAAACAAAAGCAGTAATGTTTCTGAGGATGCACCTGACAGCTCTTAAGGGTCTAGAGAAGTGAGAGCAGAATTACAATGATTTCAAGTGCCTTAGTAATAGACCCAGGCCGTGGAGAATTGCCAAGTTCATTAAGCTTATACCGACTTGGATTCTTTCTAAATGCCAAGAAACGCCTTCTCATCATATCTACCTTAAACTTAAATTTAATATTATTTAAACATCCAACAAACTAACATTAACATTGTTGGACTTTATTTTATGGAAAAGAATATTAAATATGGACTTATGAAATTAAATGTAGTACTTGAGTTATTTGTATAAGTAGTTTCATCTTGTGTCTATGCTGTCTTGCTAGAATGACTAGATTGTAGGTTTGAAGAGTACATTTATCCTCCATCAACATTAGTTTTCTCTCAGAAAGCCCACAGACTTGTTTGATCAAGCTTACTTTTTTTGATATCATTTTCTAAATTTCTATATAGTATTTTAAATAAAGCAATATTCATTGTGTTCACTACAGTAAGCTCACCTTCTACCATTCCAGCTTTCCAAGTATTAGCATCAGGAGTTAACTTACTTCTTGCTTTGTTTGTTTGTTTTTGTTTAAGTAAGCATGGGGCTATCAACTTAGTGTAATTAATTTTCTTGTTTAGTTAGATGATGCTCATCCAATACTGGGAGCCCTAAGATTGTGCGTATATGTTCCTGTGTCATGTACCAGAATAAAATCACTACTAATTAATTTTCTCAGAGAAGGAATTCTAATCCAGAGTATGTTTAAAATGAATCCTATTTTCCTTTCAGTGGAGTGGAAGAATTGTACCAGGCTCTTTCTTTTAGAGATCACCAATCAGTTCCCAAACCATGACACAGAGACTTAATATTAGTTATGAATGTTCAGCCTTATCTCACCTCTTATTTTAATCTGTTTCTTTTTATCTACGTTTCAACTCAGGACTTCTTCCCTCCCTCCCTCCTCTCTCCCTTTCTCTCTTCCTCCCTCCCTCCCCCAATTTCTGCATAGCATTTTCCTGTTGTCTCTATGTCTGTCTGTCTAGGAGCTGCCTGGCTTCTGGACCTGGGCATGTCTATCTTTCTCCTCATTTTCGTCTCTTCTTTCTTTCTTTTCTTTCTTTCTTTCTTTCTTTCTTTCTTTTCTTTCTTTCTTTCTTTCTTTCTTTCTTTCTTTCTTTCTTTCTTTCTTTCTTTCTTTCTTTCTCTCTCTCTCTCTCTCTCTCTCTCTCTCTCTCTCTCCCTTCCTTCCTTCCTTCCTTCCTTCCTTCCTTCCTTCCTTCCTTCCTTCCTTCCTTCCTTCCTTCCTTCCTTCCTTCCTTCCTTCCTTCCTTCCTTTCTTTCAAGTCTCTTTGCCCACCAGCCTTAGCTATTACTCTCCTACTTAGCTGTTAGCTGCTCAACTTTTTATTATCCCAACCTGGTGCCTTAGGCAGGCAAAGTAAAAGAGCAGCACATCTTTTTATAACTAAACACATGCAGCATAAACAAATGCCACATATCCTTACATAGTTATATATTCCACAATAGAGAATACTTTCCCTTTTAGAAAATTATTTAACATGAAGTAGCAATGACTTTTTCTCTGTACAAGTAATATCAGTTACTAAGAAAAAACAGAGACGAACATGAAATTTCATGCCTAGAATCTCAGCACTACCTCATCCAGCGAGACTAGTTATTCGTGGGTCTTCGAAGAGGTGCCACCTGCAATACCAATGGGGGGAGAGAGAGAAAGGAAACCAAGCTAGGAAAGGAGTCAGTCTGAGATGGTGTCAAGGTCTTGTTTATTGAACAAAAGGCAGCATTATTTATAGGCACGTCCATGCAAATTAGGTGTATATGTGCACGGACCAATAGGGGCCTAGGGGGCGAAGCCCCCAGGGGGGAGGAGTTTAAGGGAAAGGTGGGAGCCAGTCTTCTTTGTTCTGTTCTCAACTCAGTGGGCAGAGCCCTTACAATCGCTAGCCAGGAAGGAGTGGGGAGTGGTTAGTTGCAGGGAGGGGTGAGTGTCTTGCTATTTTTGGCCACTGTGCTTAACAATACCAGGAAATAGCCTAAAAGGGACATCTTGTGGTTCTTTAGAGAACTGCCTTTGGCAAAACCAGGAAAGAATCTCTTGCCAGCAACGCAATGTGCTTAAAAACCATGAAAAGGTCACTGCTTTATACAATGCCTCCAACACAGCACCTTGGATGCGGAAGCAGGATGATCCCTTCAAACCTGAGGCTAGCCTCAGCTACACAGTATTTTTGAAGATATTTTGACCCATGTAAGAAACCCCTTTTCAAAGGAACAAAACTAAAAACAAAGCAGCCTATTTAAAACTTTTTTTGTCATTAAAATAACAGAGAGTGTACTTATTGCAAGTTTTAGACCCAGTTAATATTGTTTGTTAATCAAAGATCGTATGATTAACAACGATAGAAAATAGTTGTATTTCTGTTGTATTATGTATTATCCTAATAGTAAGAACTGTTGAGATAAACCATGAGTGAAAGGCTTGGATAAGAACAATAATCTCATGAACTTGGATCTGTGCCTTCCTAGGACTGTGTTCCTGGGAATGGGGCAGTCATTCAGGAAGGGTTCTCTCAAGTTTAAAGCTAGTAACCCATAAACACAGATTCTTTCTTCTCTGGTCAAAAGTCAGATCATCTTCTGCAATCCATCCCCCTCTCTACTTGTTTATAACAGTTAAAACAGTTAAAAAGATATTAATTTAAGGTCTTTGGATATGAGCTAGTGATGTGGTTCTTATTTGCCCAGTTAACTTTTTATTGTAGAAATTTTTTTCATGGAGAACTCTAACTTAGTATTATTTCTTTTTATTTTTAATTATAAAGTTGCTCAACAACATTTGGAAAAGATTATGCACCATGGATGACAGTATGAAGTCATACATTTTCAAAGATGCGTATGTTTGAGGAAGAAAGTATGTAAGCGTATAATCATACTAAAAACATATTTTATAGCTACAAGAATGTACACATATTTTGATCTAACAATAAGTGATAAAAATTAAGACAAGGAAGGGTTTGGAGGGAGGAAAGGGAAGGAAGAAGTGATGTAATTATATTATAGTTTCAAAATAAAATAATCAGTAAATTAGTGATGACGTGACATTTATTTTTTTTTTTTTTTTATTTTATTTTTTTTTTTTTGCTGAAACTCAAAACTGCTATAAAAATGTGTCTAATATGATTTTAATGGCTAGGGTTCCTGGGAGATATGATGGGAAAAGCATTTCAAACACAGGGAAAGTAAAGTAACAAAAAATATGTTATTGAGGGAAATCCATGTTGTCATAGCATTAAGGCTAGAAGATAAGGAAAGACTGTCTAGAGAGATGAACTGTGACCAGATCACGATGGTAGTACATAGCTAACGCATTGATTTGTAGTAGAATCAAGCCATTGATGAGCTTTAAACATGAAACACATTTGAGTTTAGAATCCTTCATTCTGTATTATGAAATAATGGATCAGAGGGAAAAATAAATGGATTAAAGAGTATTATATGGTAAATATTGTTATGCAGAAAAGAGATAATGAAGTTTAAATTTGGCCAGAGCCAGTGAGAAGTTGGTTTCTTGTGTGAGATCAGACACACACTACCAGATGCCACACTAGAGTTTATTCAGGGGAGCTGCCGAATGGGTCCGAGGAGAAAGCAGAAGAAAAAGAGAGACTTTCACATGGTGGCTCCTTTTAAGAGAAGAGGTGCACAGATTTATGTAGCATGTCCTGGGGGTGTGCCCTCTGTACACGGTGTGTTCTGCAGGCTCCATGCTTGGTTTCCCACGTGGCTGCCTTGTGCTGGCAATCCTTAGAAAGGGCATAAGGAAATAGTTAATTGCAGAAAGCTTTATGACCAATTATATCTAAAAAATGAAGAAGAGAGAAAATTCAGATGAATTCTTTGCTTAGAGGGAAATTTTAAATTCCATACCCTTAGCAAGTTAGAAAATAGCATTGTAGGATAGGTTGGATTTGGCTGGCAGAGACTGAGATGGCCTACGCCTGTGACACGGATTATTACTTGGATTGAGTTCTGGAGAATAGTGAAAGAACTGATACAGTCTTGGCAGTTTTCAGCATGTAAAGAGCAAAAGCTGTGTTGATATTTTTCACAAAGATTGAGTGAGATGCAAACACAGAAGTATTTGAGGAGAGATGTTGTAGTGTTTTAAGGTGTGTTACTTTTCTTTATGTTTCATTTGCTTAACTCTATGAAGCTGTGTTACCATGCCCATCTAAAACACCTCATGATCTAATAAAGAACCAAGTGGCCAATAGCAAGGTAGGAGAAAGGATAGATAGGGCTGGCGGCAGAGAGAAGATTAAATAGGAGAAATTTGGGAAGAGAGATCTAGAAGCCAGAAAAGAGTGAGAATGCAAGGAACCAGCCTCCCAGCTACACAACCAGCAACAGAGTAAGAAAGAAAGATTCACACAGAAATAGAAAAAGAAAAAAAAAAGTGCCCAGGTACAAAAGATAGACAGGATAATATAAAGTTATGGAAAGTTGGCAAGAAATAAGCCAAACTAAGGCCAGGCATTTATAATTAAGAAAAGATATCCATAAGTGAATTATTTGGGAGCTGGGTGGTGGGCTCCCCAAAGAGCCAAAGAGAAAATAAACAAGGGAAAGGCACCATACCTCCAGGAGATAGCTTAGCCCCAGATCCAAGGCAAGCTTTCTCTGTGTTTGTTTTTCTAGGGGTAAACAGCTGGCTATAGGAGTCCTGGGGAGTGATAAGAAAAAGAAGGAGCAAAGGTGAGGTCATAGAGACTCAGAGTGAAGTGCTACCAAGAATCAAGAGTTGGCATCACCCAGTGCTGTAAGGGGTCAAAGAGTGCTGACACTGTAGAATTAGAACGGGCTGCTCTTTTACATGACTCAGACGCATGGGTATCATTTTAATTTACATTTAACACAATTTTGATAGCCAGACAAATGCTGGGTTAGGTTTCCTGTAGATAGGTTTCTTTGGATTCAATCTCAAATTTTCTTTGTAACTTCCTGTAGTACATGTTTGTCAGAAACAACAAATGTGCACTAAAGAAAATGTCAAGAAGCAAAATGATGTTTTGTTGAATATAGTTTAAATTATAAACAATAAGATATGCCAATGTAAATACAAATCTAGAGGCCCAAGTATGAAAGCAAGAGTTTTATGTTTTTTTAAAGATGTTTCAATGTTCTGAGTCCTTGCATTTAACCATCAAGTAGCTAGACATGTTTAAGAAATGAGTCAAACGTATAAAAGTTCCTTGCCAAAGTTAACTCCTGATTAAATTCACCTAAAGTTTTCTTAAGTGAAGTAGGAAAACTAATGGTACAGGACAGAGTTCATTCACTCATCTGTTCATCCAAGTCCTCACGGAGTGGTTACAATGTGTCAAACACTGTCCTGCAGGATGGGAACACAGCAGTGAGTAAAGCTTTGAGACACAGCCTGTGATCTCATGGATCATGCAGTTATAGGTGATAGGAAATGCATATAATTAAGTAAAAGTTATTGGAGCACATGCATTCTCTGTCAATTAAAAAGTAGGTATGTTAAAAGAGTACTGTATAATAAAATAAAAGTTTATTATATGACTTCATAGCACTAAAGCATATTTAAATAGACAATTCATTTGCTTGATGAGTTAGAAGAGGATAAGATTGGGCAGATATTTTCACAGTATCAAAGAGGTTTTTCCAGATTCATAGGGCAGCATATGAGCAATCATTGTTCAATACCAAAGGTCAGCATCGACAATATACATGTACAAATAACATTATACAGAACAAGCAGGTTAAATATATAAATTTTATCATGTATCATACATATATGTATACATATGTACATATATGTTTGTGTGTATATATGCTCAATGCAAAATAGAAATAATGCTGGATTTTTGGTAGGACTAAATATGTAAAGTGTTTAATGTGATCTTCAGTTCATTACAGACACTGGAATGGAATTTTCCCTTCTAACTCAAGAAAAGTGAAATTAATACCTTTTCTATGCCAGGGGAAAGCAGGCTTTTCAAGAATATGACTTTCCATTCTCAGAACACCCTTGTGATGATTATTAAGGAGGAAAGTATAAAATACCATCAAAACATTCTTAATTGGTACAAGCTCATAAATGTGGCCAGAGTACCTAGGTTGTGCTCTGACTGAATAAGGGCTAAGTTTGATAGACCTCACTGTCCTCAAAACATACTCTTGTGATGATAAACACCATGATCAAAAGCAACTTGGGGAACATCTATTGTACTGCAGTGTTGATCCGGGAGCTTTGCACTGGGTTTAGGGGTTAATTAGTCTTACTTGGAAATGTCCCAGATAGTCACAGCATAGGAAAGTTTACCCTGCACTCTGATTATTCCATTTCATCAGGGTAAAACTATTTCAATCTAGAAATAAGAGTCATAGTGAAAATTTCCAGCATTTTATGTCCTGTTGGACTCTTTGCTTGCTTCAAAACAGAACTGATAAAGCTATTTTAGTGATTTATACTTTTGACATTTTGAATGATTAAAAACCAATGCAGTTCAAAGGCACATCTCACACTAAAATATAAAGTTTCTCTTTCTGATTAATGCAGTAAGAAGTGGTCTATTACTTAATGTATCAGTAGTAATGGAGTTTATGGGTAAATGAAAACTGATTCATGTCCTGGAGGCTTTAACTGACACTATGGGAGAGATGGTATAGACTTTCTTCCTACCTTCTGCTCTGAATAAATCCTGGTGAAGATGACTGAATACCGTTAAAACAAGTTATTTATTATGTAAATAAAGCAATAGCAAGAGCTGCAGACACTAGTATTCACTGGGATTTTTTTTTTTTTTTTTCAAAATGTAGAATGCTATTTTTGAGCAGGTCCTTGTAGGAAACACTCATGTCTGGGAAGGCATCTCTGTTGGAAATTAATCAAAACATGGTCATTAGCACTCACATTTAGATGATAAGCATTTCAGGAAAGTACCCCTTTCTGCTGTTTTCCAGGCTGTGAGCTGTTGATGTTTTGCTTTACTTATTACCTTGTTCTAACACAGACGTGTCAAGCAGCCCTCAGGACTGACCCTGATATTTGAGTTAATTGGAATTGAACCCAGTGGAAATTACAAAGTTTTCACACACTATGGGGTTTTTGTACTTTGGAAAATCTGGGAAGTAGTTTAAAGAAACTACGCTGTTGCAAATAAATAGATAAATAAATAAATAAAAAGTCGCTATCTGAAAATATGACTGAGAAAGGACACACATTTTTGCAAGATAATTAAAATAGTTCAGATCAAAATAAGTTTAGCTCTTCAGAGTGTGGTCCATGAGAGAAAGAAGGAGAGAGTTGATTTTAAAGGCACGTATAGCCAGTTGCTGTGGAAAAATGGAGAAGAAAAGCAGGACAGGAGACAGCCAGGGACAGAGTCACTGATTTCTGTCTCAGAGAACCTTCTAGAAACACTAGGATCCAGATGTTATCAGGATTTATTTTCTCCATATCCTCATCAGCAGATAACTTTCATTTATTATTATTATTATTATTATTATTATTATTATTATTATTATTATTTTAGTGTTAGGTATTCCAACAACTAGAAGTGGCATTTGTAATTGTTTTAAATTGCATTTCTCTGATGATTAGTGGTATTTAATATTTATTTTATGTCATGTGTATATTGTGGTGTTCCTGTGTGGATATGTGTCCACATGTGTGTACCCACATGTGTGTGCAGACATGCATGCATACTAATGTGCACATGCCTGTGGAGGCATGAGTCTAATCTTAGGAGTTTTGGTTCATTGCTCTTCACTTTATTAATTGGGAGAAGTGATCTAGTTTGGTTTCTTTTGCTGTGATAAAACCCGGATCAGAAGTTACTTGGGAATGAGAATGTTTTTTTGTTTGTTTTTGGCTTTTGTTTTCATGCCATAATTCATCACTGAGGGAAATTAAGGCAGGAACTCAAGGTGCGAACCTCGAGGCAGGAGCTGAAGCATGGAATGTGAAGGAAGAAACATTGCTTACTGACTTGGTCTCTATGGCTCACTCAGCTTTATTTCTTGTGAACCACATGCCCAGGGATGGCATTGCCCATAGAGGGATGGGCCCCCCTCCATTAATCTTCACTCGAGAAAATGCCAAGAAGACATACTCACAAAGACAATCTGATGGAGACCACATGCCAGTTGTGAGCTGCTCTTCCCTTTGTTTTAGGTATTCAAAAGCTGTGCTGCATAAGCAGGGTCTCTCAATTGAGCTCAGAGCTAATCAAGCTCTGGTAATTCCCTGTCTCCATATTTCCAGATCTGGATGTGCAGATTATCACATTCACCTGGCAGTCATGGGTTTGGAGATCTCACCTCCAACCCTCATTCTTGTCACTTGACTAGTCCTTTAACTGCAGAGCCATCTACCTATCTAACTGATGAATATTTTAAAATGTCAACCATCTATATCTCTCTCTCTCTTTTCTCATGAAATATATATCCAAGTATTTCTTTTTTCCCCCTTCCTTCCTTCCTTCCTTCCTTCCTTCCTTCCTTCCTTCCTTCCTTCCTTCCTTCCTTCCTTCCTTCCTTCCTTCCTTCCTTCCTTCCTTCCTTCCTTCCTTCCTTCCTTCCTTCCTTCCATTTTGTCTTCTCTCTCTCTCTCTCTCTCTCTCTCTCTCTCTCTCTCTCTCTCTCTCTCTCTCTCTCTCTCTCCTTTCTTGACATTTCACTGTATAGCTCTGGCTGTCCTGCAACTCATTCTGTAGACCAGATGGTCCTCAAACTCACAGAGATCTGCTTGTTTCTGCCTCCCAAGTGCTGGGGATAAAATGGTGCACCATCACCTCTCAGCTGTTTATTTCTTTTTCAATTGAGTTATTTTCATGTCATTGAGTTATTCAATAAGTAACAATGACCTCTTCACTCTTGATTGGGTAGGTTCAAGCATCCTTACACTCCAGGGACTAATTACATCTGATTCTAGTAAATGAGTTTATAGATGTTTAACTAGAAAGGTTTTATCTTTTATTTGGGAAAAATGTATACAAAATCTGAATAGATTCTGTTTAAAATCCGAAGTGAAAACCAAACTTACTTACCATTCTCAAGAGCATATGCTGTCTTTTAGCCTTCATGTATTTGTAGGGAATAACAAAGAATTTACATGTGAAATCATAAAAAAGTTCAAAGGCCAATTATGATCATTTTGTTTTCTGATTTGTTTATAATAGTCTTTAATTCTGAATTAAATACATTTGCCAATATTTAAAATGAATTTCAAAGTATTTTAACAGTAAGATATTTATGAACAAAAATTCTGTGAAGATATGTAAATAAATAGTTTTATTTTTGAAAGTTGGGTATCAGTGTGATGATTAATGGACACAGAAAGAAATGAGAATATATCATAATAAGAACAAGTCCTGTTTCTTCTCAGCTTACTTAAATCCACTGGCAAATCTATTATTTGCCAACTATGAAAGGCAATAACGTGCAGTGAAGCCTCTGTATTACCCTTGCCTAGAGGAGCTAAGACTGCTCTTAGATCCCTTGGCCCAGCGTACTCAATAAAGCAGAGCATCTGCGTGACATAACCACAGCTAGCCTGATAGTCCTTCCAAATCATAGACAACTAATACAAATGAGACGAGAAATTGAGATGCTGACCCTAAACTCCCAGGTGACAGTACATTTCAAATTCACAGTCTTCCTTCAATGTAGTTTGTACTTGCCTCTCCTAAATTCAGTGAAATCTTGAAAGGAATGAATATTCTTCCTGAAAATAAGATTCTGGTTGTGTTTGACAATTAATAGCCTGGAGGTTTTCTGAAAGGTGCTAAATATATTATGCATCAGTTGCTTTATGAATCTTTGGGGATGATTCGAGAAGTCTTAAGCCAAGCTCAGGATTTCTACATTGCAACCATTTCTTTCTCCTTTTCTGCCTTTAAACATAATACGTGCAGTTACTTGAAACAAACACCTTTTTAAATGTGGAGTCATTTGCTGACAATGACTTCTTAATGAGGCATGGTATCCTGAAAATTCACTCACATTTGGTCATCAATAGGACTCTTCAGTTCTTATATTAAGACTTTTAGAGAATTCTAATGCATGAGTTCACTTTCTATTTTACTGCAACCATTCACAGTCAGTTAGACTGAATGTAATTGTTTAGGTGGAAGCCTTGCTGGCACCATATACTCAAGGAGTCTGAGATGTTTAGCTGGCCCCACCATGACCCCAACTCTCTCTCCCCAGACCCAGCTCCAAGAAAGCCCACCAAGTGTCAGCTCCTCCCCTGGTTTACAGGCTATTGAAGATCTGATCGACAGACCTGCCAGGTGCTCACTCTCCTGCCTTCTTGAGAATCACCCAGAAGTTGCTTTGCTCTGTCTACTAAACCTGGACTAATTGATTCTGCTTGATTGGCTTATTGCTTCTGTTAAGGATACCCACTAGCCAGGGATATTTTTAACTTATCAGTAATGTAACCCTCTTGTACAATTTCAGAAATCACCCAACAGGCCTTTCTGTGCTATATTTGGTGTGCATTGTGAAACCCTAATAAGAATCTCTCATAACTATTCTTTGAAAAAATATAACATCAGAAGGAACAAAGTAGAAAGAAGTGAGATTTCATGATATCATTACCCCTAAAAGAAAGCAGCAATGTAATTTGACAAGGACCAATATTTTATAAAGTTAATTTATCTGTTTATGTATGTATGTATGTATGTATGTATGTATGTATGTATGTATGTATGTATGTGGGTATGTATTTTTTACATGTGTGTGTGTGTTTTGCCTGCAGGAGTGCTTGTACAACAGATGTGAGCCTGGTGCATGTGCAGGTCAGAAGGAGATCAGATCTCTCGAAGCTGGTGTTATGGCTGTTATGAGTCTCCATGTTGGATGCTGGGAACTGAAGCTGAGTCCTCTAAATAGTAATTACTTTTAACCACTGAGCCATCTCTCCATCTGTTGAAGGACCAGGTTTTAAAATAAGATTTATGAGCCCAATGAATACGAATCTTCTAAAAAAGTATAAATGTTGATAGAATATGCAATTTAATCACCTTCTTTTGAGAAAAGAAAAAGACTAAAGTAGAACAGGTAAATGTAGAAAAAAAGATGTTTTTCTTAGGGAGGTATATGATAATGGTGTATGGATCCCAGTACTGTTAGGGATGTATAGAGTTGCTGAGAATTTTCCACATAATTCTAAATGTAGAGCCCAAGAGATAACCTGGGTCAGGGGAGCAGGTTCACCAAGAAAATTGCAGTGTAGTGGGAGAACATCCTGGATGCTGGCAGCTGTGGGGAGCCAGCCAGGCAATTTATAGGAACAGCAAAGCTGAGGGCAGACCAGGAGTCACCTCTTACCGCCAGGCTCCCTCTGAACTTCTGGGCAGTGTAAAATTGATACCAACTGTTAGTTTCTGAGAGCATGAATGATGTTAGTAATTAAATTTTAGTTTTAAAAAATATAAAACACTTGGAAATACCGAGCCAACAAATAGAAGGCTCTGCACTCTCTCTTACAATGATTGCTAATGTATTATTATATTTCCTTTCAATAATTTTCTATTATTGTGGTTATATCTGGATACATAAATGGATGAGTACACATGCACATATTTTATCTTTAGAAGTAATGATTTTGTATAACCTTCCTTATCTCCATGTTAAAATTACAAAAGAGTCTTAACTCTGGGTATTTCCTGTCAAGAAAAAGGTGATTTGAAAAGATTTTAATAGTGCCTGAATATTTAAACCTGTGCTCCATCCTGGGAATATAAGTATACTTAAAAGGAAAAACAGACACAGATCAATAACATTCTAAGGGTTTTATGGCATGTAGGTATAAAATTTAAGTCCTTGGGTTTTGTTGTTGTTTTTCTGGTGTGGACTGCACGGGGACCATTGTTGCTTGACAAAATTCCAGCATTTCAACCTTGTGGGTCACAGTTTTCTAGCACCCTTTTGCTTTCATTTTTAATGAGTTTCTCTATGTGCTAGGGGAGTTCTCTCATGCCTTTTCCTCTGGGAAATTTTGTGCAGGTTTTGAAGGATGAAAATGTATACAATGGCAGCTTCTCTAAACAAACTAATTATCTAGAAGAAATCCCCACCACCGTGAAACCACAAACCAAGGCAACTCTGCCTACTCTCACACAAGTTACCACCAAGCTAATAGTAAGTAACATATGCTTGATACATAAGGTGTATTTGACAATCAAGATTTATAAATTCCCAAGGGCTACTTATTAGAATTCTGACCCACTTTCTGGAGCTCTGGCCCATGGGCAATAACCTGGCCCACTTAGTGTCCTAACTCAAGCTTGATTTAAGAAGACCCCCCTTCGTTCCCTTGTTCCCTCTTATCTCTTTACTCCTTTCTCATGCCAGAGGCAGCATGCATCTCTGATTGCCCCTCCCACTTACCCTGTTTCTTACTCTTTAATAAAGTCCCTCCATGTGAGCCCAGTCTGTACAATTCTTTCCAAGGGCCCTGTGTGTCTTACTGTGCTACTGGGCTGCATGGGGCCCCATTTACAGGTACTCTTGATATCATAACATAACACTACTCAGGTTCAAAGTAATGTTTGTCTAACCTTGTTTTTGTTCACATTTAAGGTTTAGTTTTTAGATAAATTAAGCCACAAAACAGAACAAAACAAATAAAAAACTTCAATGTTCTATAATGTAGTGTCTGATCCCCTAAGAAAGTCTTTTTCTCAAGTTCAGGCATTTAGACAACTGTTCCCCCATTCTCTCAGGGGCTCTAAGAAAGTTCCTGCATGCTAAAGAGAGAGGCATTCTTATCTCTGGCATGAGAAATTTGTGGTCCTGTCATTAACTTATGACTGTGGTGCCTATTAACATGTAAAGGTCAATGCTAGATCACAAGCCACACCCCAGCTCATAGGGCCCCTTTCTCCCATTTAATCCTTTGTGCAATTATAAAGAGGTGTGGGCCCTTTTCACCTTCCCGATTCATCTCCACAAGTATCAGTGTTGATGTGGGAATGTCTTTCTGTATGCTGTGAAATAAAGGAACTGTTTTGGCCTATTCCAGTCACCATAGATGGGGAAGTCGGAGCATTGGTAGGAGAAGGAGGGGAGGGTAGAGTCGAACGAGATACAATCTAGATGCCCATGGTGCAAGATGTAGTGAAATAGGTAAGCTAAGGGCCACGTGGCAAGACAGCATAATGGAAATTGCTTGAATTAAGTTGAAAGAACTAGCTAGCAATATGCCTGGGCCATAGGCAAAAGAGCATGAAATGAATATAAGTGTCTGAGTCATTTTGGGGGCCTAAGCAACGGCAGGTGACTAGGTGCCTGGATTGCAGGCCTATGGGTCTGGACTTCTGGCTGGATGGGGCCAGAAACCTCATGTTACCATAGTGTCCTCTTTCTCTTTGCAGACTCCATTTTAGGACCTGAACTCCACTGGAGCTAGACTCCAGCATTTCCCAAACCATACCAAACATATGGTTTAGGTAATTTCTTCATGTGCTCTAGCAGTCCCAACGATTTACTTCATATTACCATTGTTATGTTATGATAACATGTATACCTGTGTGGCTGACAGATGGCAATGGATGGAGGCCCCATGCCGGCGGTGGAAGGCTGTGCTGTGGGATACACTTAGAATGGGCCCACCTGGAAGACCATTATTTTGGAGAGAGGGAGAAGAATAGATGGATAGAGAGAAAGACGGGGAGGACAAGATACATGTAGAGAGAGAGAAAAGAGGGTGGAAGCCGAGGTGCACATCTTCTGGCAGGATGGGGTGAAGGTAAGGCTGTAACGTGAAGGGACAAAGGTGGGAATCGTTCTTAAATGAGCTTGAGTCAGAGCTCCAAGTGGGTCCAGGTTAATCGCCATCCACCAGGTGTGGTTTCAGGGGCTAAGACAGAATCCTAACAACCATGACATCATAATAACGACAAAGTTTTTATTTGATTGTAAACTGGACAGTATGAAAGAACAGCTGAGTTGACTTTCTCCATGCAGCATGTTAACTGTCTGTGTTCCTTGAGTGAAAGCCACATGGATTTGTGGGTTTTTAAAAAACATATGAATCAGTATCAATTTTCTTTCCGTCATAACGAGGCAGAACATAGTTCTCTGATTTCCATCCAGAAGTTGAAGTTGTTCTGTCCCCTTTCATCTGCTAACTCTCCAGCGACAGTGACAAAGGAGAGCTCCTAATTTGACTGTTGATTGAGAATACTGAGTCAAGGTTTCCAAGCGTAGGCTAGCTACTGCCTACACTTCTGATTCATGAGCAAGGTCAGGCGTGGCACTCCAAGTATGTCAGTGCAATTAGAAAGGTATTGGATTTGTCAGCTAAGTATAAAATACCCCGTGCTACAGAGTGAAGCCTTCATTTTCTAGGTAAATTAACTGTAATAACTATCATACTACAGCTGGTAAGCAAGCTAGCCATCTGTGAGAAGAGAATTCATTGACAGCAAAAGTCTTGTTAGACATTTCTTAGAGATAGGGAAAATTCAAACAGACAAAAAAAAAAGCTGTTTTTTGAGCCTATGAAAAGCAAAAGAGAATACAAAAAATTCACCCTATTACTTTACTTCTACAAAGAAAACCAGCTCAGAGACGAGAGACTGAGTGGCATAGCTCAGCTGTTCGTCTAGAGCTTGATGCAAGTAAGATGAAATAGGGGAGAGATGAGGAAATTTCAAGTTCATGGTCGTTTGAGACACATGAATCATGTGAGGAACTCTGAGCCAGTCCAGTTTGTACGGATTCTATCAATTGCTCAGAGCTTCATTATTATTTGCATATTTCAACAGTAGGCCACAGAACTTCATTTGTGAAGTATTTTTTACTTTCTAATTTTCAACGCAGAAATTCAGTGCAACACTTTGTCTCCTTCTTTATCTGGAAATGCCTTAAATTGATATTTGTATTTAAAGCTCTTTAGCCTGAAACAGACTCTAACAGCTTTGTAGAAACCTGTATTGGGGAGAAGAGGACATGCCACATTCTTATTGAGATACGTGAAGAGATTTCTTATCTAGCAAGTTAATGGCATACTCTACTAAAAGAAAGATTTATTTCAGCTCATGTTTCCAAGGACTTGGTCCAAGGCACAATTCCATCCTGTGAGGCTATACGTCCTACAGGTTTTACCACCCCTCATTCATGGTACATACTGGTAACCATGAAGCCTGTACCAAAGGGGCTTTTAGCAACCACAATTGACAACATTCCTCTAACCAAGAACACATGCCTCACCTAAAAGAACTTACCTAAGGGCTTTAGAGAAGAGTACAGACAGAGAACCTGAAAAATAAAGATCTCAGTTGACTCAGGTTCTGATTAGTTCAAACAGGTAAACTCATTGATCTTATTTCTAACATATTTTTTCCTATTCATGAAGAAAAGTCATACTTCTGCTGCATGGGGTGGGGATACTCAATGGCAAAATGTTTCAACTATCTTCTTTTGAAGACATGACATAGAAGATTAAATTTTCTCCCTCCTGGTATTTCCCTAGGCTGTCGTGATTCCAGGAGGAAAATTTCTGACTGTTCAAGTAAAGATGCCATCAGAAAGACCATTGTTAGGAAGGCATTAGGAACAACAAGACATAAGAGAGAGAACGTAAAACTCAAACCAAAGAGTTATCAAAAAAGAAAACATCTACACCAGTTACCAAGTGGGGAACAGCCTTTCCTAGAAACATTTCCAGATTCCATTTTATTAAGGGTGATGTATTTTCCACACACATTTTCCACTCTAACAAAGCTCTTTTGTTCTGCCTATATTACACGATATGCTGCAAATCAATGATTGAAAAAATTCCTTGAGGGGCAATAACACTAAATAAATACATAGTTATTATTTGGGGCTGTTTATTTCACTTGACAAAAAATGTTGACAGCTTCATTATGTCAGGCCTGTAAAAGCTGATAACTTATTCTGTGCTCTTTGAGGTGATTATTATTATGTTTTGGATTGGATTTTGCATGAGTTAATGAACGATGACTGGAAATGTTGTTAAAAGCAACACATAGTGAAAATTCCGTTTTCTCCATTAAGTTTCATGTACAAAACTTACGCAAATAAATAAATAAATAAATAAAAATGGCAAGATAAGAAGGCTGGCTGGGGAGCAGAATGGATGAAAAACATGTAGGGCTTTCGAAGGTCGCAAGACTGATCTGACAAAAAGGAAAGCTAATTCTCAGGCACATTGTTAGAAATGGAACATCCTATTCCTACAAAATGCTCTTCCTGTGGAATGAGCTCCATATCTGGAATGCTGGGTAAATTCCAAATCCCACTATCAGAGACTGACAAGTAGCTCCACATTTTATTTGAAAATCAACTCAAGCACCTGTGAGTTCAAAATCTGGAAAAATAATCATTTATTCGGTCATGCATGATCCTATTGGTTGAAAAATACTTTCCGTTGGTGTAAATGGCAATCCTTTGATGAAACGAAATGTTTGATTTTAAGAAGGGGGCATGTGTCTGTCACTGTAGCACCTAGGAAGCAGAGGAATGAGGTCTGGGCATTGTGGGAGAGCTTGGGACATCCTCCCTCTCATCCTGTCCCCAGGGTTTGGGTTGAGAGAGAGAAAAGAAAGAAAACTCCTAAGCTAGTTGTTAGCAGGGCCTTCCTGATAACTAGTTCTCTAAAGTTAGATGCATTAACTAGAACATTCCAGCAATGGTTCTTTCCTGGGTTGAACGAAATACATGAGACTTTTAGTCTTAAATTTAAGATGCACCTTTAATACATTATATTCGTGTGTGAATGTTGTGTTGAAATGAATTATTTTATGTAATTGATTTGCCAAGATATTTTATTTTAATTTATCTGTTTTGTGTGTATGTGTGTGTATCTGATTTTATGTGTGCATGTGTGTGCACCGTAGCATACTTGTAGGGGTCACAAACATAGGGTTCCACCATGTGAATTCTGGGATAAAACTGGTCATCAGCATTGGCAACAAATATCCTTACCCACTGAACCATCTCACTAGCCCTAAAATTATTTTAAAATTGATTTATAGAATACATAAAAATTGTAACTCATCTGTACTTTTTGGTTCTAGATTTAGTTCAGATTGCAGATCTCTTAAGGTTTTTAAATATTCATGTATATGCTAAGGCATCTTGGAAATGGAAGTTAGAAATTGTCTAAATACAAGTAGACTTATTCATAACTACTTCCATCTACATATATACATGTGCTGAAGCTAATTTTATGCAATGCTCTTAGAGGGTCCTTGATTTGACTATGTTCAAGCATGTGTCACATACATAATTTCTACTTGTGCTAGAATTTTCTACTACAGATTTTGGCTTTCAGACTTAGAATGGTTAAGTGTTAATATATTTTTTTTATATTCTGTAATTACTTGCTTTTGTGATTTTAGAATTTGAAGTTATTATTTAGATAAGCATACATTTGCATAAATTGCAATCAGATTTAATTCTCTGTCAGGTCTGTGATGAAAGAGAAAGGTAAAGGACTATTTATAACTTCAATGATTATGAAAACAACATATGAGTAAGTGTATTTTAATTTATGTTTTCATTGATTATTTAAAAGCAATACACATATACAGCAATTTCTGACTCCATTCTTTCTCCAAATGCAGTCAGTTCCATGTCAAATAAATAAATGAATGAATAAGTAAATAAATTAGACCATACTAAAGGCAGTGAAACATATGAAAACTTAAGCCATGCCCTTCCGCTAACCAAAACAAACAAGCCAGCAAATAAACCAAACCAAACCAAACCAAACACAAAATCTCATCAAACCAAAGGCAGAGGACTTTAGAAGAAATGTAACAAATCTCTTGTTTGGAGGCAAAGTGTCTGTTTCTAACACTCCAGATGCAGAATAAGGAGGATTCCTTAGCCTTTCCATGCCAAGGTGGGCATAGCATGTGTGTCACTTCACCTGGAGCTATGTAAGACTATCTTAAATAAATTAATAAATGAGTAAATAAGTAAACAAGGGAAGAGGCTTATACTTACAAGTTCCAGTGATATCAATGTTCAGTGATTCTGTCTTATATGTCCTTAGAATATATTTACACCCAAAATATAATGACATTGATTCATTTGGGACTAAGTGTGCATGGTGAGGTGAGATGTCTAGGTTTTTTTTTTTTTTTTTTTAAATTAAGTACATCACTTTAGAAGAGCTGAAATTAGAAATGAAATGCTTTTTTCTAAGGCCAGGGCAAGGCTAGGAGAACTGAAGGAAGGAAGTATCATTTCTCTTTCAGAATATTTTATTTCTTTTGTATCATATTTAACCACTTATCATCAGTCTGGTGACTATAGCAAGTTATCAGGGAGAAGTTTGAATCTCGAGGTTGAGAACTTGCTACTGTGATAAGAGCAGAGACACTGAACATTAACCAAGTGTGGACACTGTGTTCATCCTGAGAGCACGGAAACCGCTCCCCAGGGCTACTTAGTTAAGTAGCAAATCAAACAGTGTCTCCTTGATTCTATGTGGTTCTCCAAGGAAACATGGAACATTTGAACTCTGTTATAAACGTAGGATACACTGAACTACAAAATTCTCCTGAGCTGTCTCTTGGTCTTTCATGTCTCTGACACCACTGGACTAGATATTGCTATTGTGTTATTTTTGATGTTGTTTTTGCAGTTTTATTGGTTTATTTCCAAAGTTGTATGACTTTTTAAAAAAGTTTATTTATTTATTTTATTTAAAAGTTTTTTTAAAAAAATATACCAACACAGTTCTCCTTCCCACCCCTTTTCCCACTCACCCCACAGGTTCCCCCTCCCTCAGCCAGTCCCCAAAGACGGCTTCCACGACATTGTTCTGTACAAACTTTTAGCCATTTCCTTCCTAAATCTCTTTTGATGTTGAAGCATAAGCCCCAAAGCATGTGCTTCAACTTTTCTTTTCCTTATTATTTTCTGTGCTGAGTCACTTACTGACACAATTGCATTAAACTATTACGCATATTTATGCACGTCTACCTATTCAATCTTGCTCTTGAGTTCCACACTCAAGTTAACAACGAATATGTTTGGGCAGATTTTGTCTCTCTATCTTACGGTAGTCATACCTACAACCAGACTTGTTTTTCCCATGAAACTTTTCTTGAGCAAGGTTTTGCTAAGTTATTGTTTTATTTCATTTTTTTGCAGTAACTAGACATTAAAATGTAAAATGAATCTTCAAAGTTTCATTTTATTTCCTCAGAAGCCAGACTTAGGAAAATACCAAATCAATTCTACCTCCCAACATTCTTTTTTTTTTTTTTTTTGCATTTACTTCCTCCTTTCCGTTATCATCGCCACTGACATGGCATAGATTTTGATTTCAGCAGTTTAGACAGCTGTAATAGCTTTCTAATTGCTCTTCCCACCTCTGGCCTCCAGCCTTCCCAATCAATATTTCTTACCGCCTTAAGAGTTTCTAAAATCAAATGCTGTATCATCTCGTTTTCTGATTCCATAAACTTCTGGAACTTCTTCTGTATGTTCTTTCTCCCTTGTCAGAGCTCCTTACACTGGATCCTAACTGTCTACATCAGCCTTACTTTTGTCCTTCAAATGGTCTCAGAAACCAGATTCACAGCTGCTTGCTCCAGAGCCTCCATCCATGATCATAGCTTTTTTTTTCCTTCCTGTTTTTATTCCTTGTAAAATTATGTCTATCCATCTAGATCAGTCTTGCGTTTTAGTGATACTTGATAGTGCTATATTTTATTTTCTTAGCTTCTAAATATAAGCTCTAAGTTTGCACTGCATTAGAGTCATCTCTTACATATTTGATTCTTAAAATTTTGCAAAAGTGGGCCTTGGGTTCTTTCCCCACAGACCCACCTGCCTACAGGGCCTAGCTTAAAGATTTCAAAATAGAAGGTATTAAATAAAGGCTGTGTTGGGCTGAACCTCAAAATTCAGACTGAAGGTCCTTGTCTATTCAGAGGCAAAATCAATAAAATAGAGGTCACTATAAATGTCTTGTGCACACTACCCTATTGTTTCTTTGTACTATTATAGTTTTAAAAGTATTTCTTCATCAGTTTTCTCATTATTTAAATCATAATCAAGTAGGCATCAATATTGTTGTCAAGTGCTCTGAAATATAAGGAATTTAACATCAAAACACGCTAGAATGTTAATCTTCCTTATTAGACATTCTGGTAAGCAATATCCACAACCTTCATATAGTTGCCAAAATTGGGTTATGGAAGAAAAGTAGACAAAATAATGATTAGTAATTAATGCTGGGAATTAAAGATCTGATTGTTTTTGATTTAGCTTCTGTCTTCATTGGTTATTTCCTTGTTTCATCTTTTCAGCATGCTTTCAATGGTGGCTAACAGTCAGTCCTTCTGTTCTACCTGAATCGAAGTTATGGGTGTGCGAGAAGCTGTTTAAATGCTGCTCTTGGCAGTCAGTGTTCATTTCCCACAGTGTCTGACAGCAGCCAGTGTTGAGGGTTTGCACTTGGAAACAGCAGTGAGTACTCTCTGATATTTATGAAATACTCCCTGATGTTTATAGGACCCTGAACCTGCTTTGGAGACCAGGACCCATAACTAAACGCTAAAGTCTTCCTGCAGGCCCCAGCTACTGGAAGTTCTGGCTTTCGGTAGTGTACAGTGTTTCAGCACTCAGCCTGGGGTCTGAGTCCTTTGGTTATTAAGACTTGGTGGTTTTCTGGGACTCTTTTTCTGCAACCAGAGCTTGCAGGTTCTCTGAGCACCTTTTTATCAGCCTTTTACAGTTGTGTCCCTCTCTGTTTCCACATCTACTCCCCCTTTTCTTCCTGTCCATGGAAAACGACACTAGCAAGTCTCCCTGTGGTGAGCTTGAGCAATTTACTTACATAGTACCAGAAATGTGCTCCTTCTTAACCAAGGTTTAAATGGTTCATGAAGCTCAGAATTACAGCCTGTTGAGTGCTCTGATGATGGAGGCTGTGTCTTCAGGAGCCAGTCAACTGCAGTCTTTACACAATTGTTTCAAGGCTTTATAAAATGTTCATGATGAGTGATGCAGGTGATAGGGTCGTCTGTCTATCTGTACTGATTGACATTCCAGATGCTCAAGGAAGCTCAAGCATAAAAAGAGAATACATGCTAATTAGAAAGTCAAATTGGCCCATCCACAGTCCTTCCTTTTTATTTAGAGGGGATTGAACATCAGAAAGAAGAGTTGCAGCATAACCTTTGAAACTCATCATTAAATACCGGCAGTGATGCTAACAGGTTTTAACAACACTTTATTCCTGCCCAGTGATGAGAGAGAGGTAATCCCTACCATCTGTTTCATATGCATATATAAAAATACAAAAATAACATCTTTTATATATCACTTTGCACACTGATAGAATAAATAGCCTACATCCTGCTTTAGATGTAGATGTTAATGTTGCTAGGGAGGTGTATAGGCATCTATATATAGGAAAGAGAATGGTCATGATCTTATAAGAAGCAGGTAGGGCTATTTGTGATGAATTCTTTCTCAGCAGAGGCAGCTTCCAGGGGCAGCATCCACACCTCCATCTCTCACTAGTGGTTTTATTTTGGACCAGCCATTTTCTCTGCAATTCTTTAGTTTCTCCACTTATGAAATGATGTAATAATAGCACCTGCCACATAGAAATGCTTAAATTAGCTAAGAAACAGCAAAATCTGTCAAAGATTTATTATTGAAAGTATGTTTTCTATTGTTAGTCTAAATATTAAACACATTTACTGTTTTTATTAGCTCAGTGACATTTATTTCAGCTCTGATCTGAATTTGTTTCCCTGCCTGAAGCTTTATGAGAAGCACAAGAATCAATAGGGATTATCTCAACCAAATTTAGAGTTGGCTAAGAGTACTTCAAGGGTTAGGAGACCAAACAAAACAAGAAAAGAGGATTTAAAAGAAGAAATTAGATTTCAGAGTTTAAGAGATTAAGTGTGTGGATAAAGGCACTCAGCATGTACTTTAGATAAAAGCTGGAAAAACAGTGGTATTCCTCATAGTCATCGGCTTCTGACCCCATTACCAGTAAATGCTTCATCTCACTATCATTGAGATTTAAATTGAATTATTTTCAGTGAATGTATAAAACATAAAATTGTACGTATTTATAAATACCACATGATATTCTGATATGTCCTTTTTGCTTATTTACAGCAGGTCAAGCATATGCATTCCCTCTTGCACTTGATCACTCTTTGGGAAAAGGCTTGTAAAATCCTGTTTCCTAATCTGTTGAAGTCCATAGTGCATCACCATGATCTCCACTCATCTTACCGTGCACTGCACACAGAACATCTCACTTTTGTCTGACTGTGATTTGGTATCTTACCTTCTCACCCTGCCCACCTTAGTCTTTGGCTACCACCATTCTATAAGCAACATATACGAGAACATCTTAGATTTCATGAATTCAGTCATTTCTAATTTTGTCTTTCTGTGTCTAGCTCACTACATGTAATGATCATGTTGATACAGATTATGAGATTTCAGGTTTTTAAATGACTGAATAGTATTCCGTTTCATTGTCGATCTATTAAGAGACAAATGCTTAGATTGTTTCCATTTCTGGGCTGTTTTGCCCCAATGAGCATGAGAATATAGATTCTCCCTGATGAACTGATTTCCTTTCCACTTTATATATCTATAGACTGGATCGCTGAATATGCTATAATTCCTATTTGACGAGACTCTGTTCTGTTTAGTTGTAATAGCTCCATTAATTTGCATCCTCACTAATGAAAAGTAGACAAATATTTTATATAAAAACATTAAACATACAGTTATGATTTCATCCTAGGAGTAAAAACAACAACCTGAAATGAGGGAAGGATGAATACAGTATGAGAAAATTAAAAATAATGTGTCAGAGCCCTTTTTTGGCTATCAAATATAAATTCTATTTTCCATGTCAATTACTGTTAGCAGATGAAGAGGTTAAATTCCACTGAGGACTATTCATTTCCAAAATACAAATGTAGGAATTTTTAAGGGAAGATTACTGACAAGTGATGTCAGAGGCAAATACGTTTATTTATTTTGAGCACTATTTTTGTAAAATTGAAGATTTCAGAGAGAATGCAATCTCTCTTATTGAGAGTTTAAGTCCAGGATTTATTTATAACTCAACTCTAACAAATTTAGAGTTATGTTATTCAGAGGCCCTGTGTGTGTAGCCATCTCTATATATTGACCATCATCAAGATTATCTTTATCAGTGATGTAAGCCTGTTTTATCTTTTCTTTCAAACTTTGTTTTTTTTACCCTTATTTCCTTATCAATTTTTATTTTGTTATACTATAGTTGTGATTAACATTATCATTTATCATATGAAAATAAGGCAGAGTGTCAGGCCCATACATTAACAAAACATATATTTAATCCTCTTTACAGCTTTGGACTTGATCACTTACATTGGGGCTGACAGATAATTCAGTATTCACTATAAAAAAGTGGCAGATATTTTAATATCATTGAGAAGTCATTTGGGGGCAAAATATTCCATATTTTACTTTTTAATCCCCAAATTTGGTTTTCAATTTTTTTGGAATTCTGTTTCATTATTTCTGTTGTATTCAGAAGTTATTTAAAATCTCCATCTATATTCATTTATAGCAAACAGTTTGACATATTGTCACTCATATTTATCCTAAAGTTCACTTATTTATTTTTGAATTATCCTTAAGAAATACAGAAGCTCATTAAATAATCACTAATGATCAAAGGCATTTTCTCTTCAGTTAATTGAAAAATTTATTCTCAAATTTAGTATCTTGAGTTTTTATTAACTTCCACATATTAATATGCTCCAATTAGGTACTTGGATTTTATTTTTAATGTCATGTCATAGAGAGAAGTGATGCATGCCAAATCCATGATTATCTTGGCAAGGCTGCTAAATCAATAATATTTATTTTTGTTATATAGGACACCATTTCTTTTATGATCAAGAGTCACAGAATCTTTTAGGTTCTCTAAATCTATACTCTTTTTTTTTTTTTAAAGAATACTTTATGCTTCATATTTCTATATGGCTATGATAATTTCTACTCCATATTCAGTTCATTATTTTGACACAGTTAAGGTTTGGTTTTAATATTTTATTTTGTCTAATTGTATTTTAGTCAATAATCACTGAAACAATATTTGACCAAAACTTTTAAAAACTTTACTTTGAATTAAAGGGATGTTGCAGAAGATGGGACTCTTTTATCATGGTGTGAGCTCAGATTAGTCGGAGTGTAATTATCACAGCTGTGTGACATCACAACTGTGTGACATCACAACTGCGTGACATCACAGCTGTGTTATCACAGCTGTGTGACACCATTTCAAGACTGCAGAGCAGGGACTTTGACATTACTTATTTGTGTCAAAGTGTTTTCATACTTTTGAAAGTAGAGTATTCTTTTGAAACACTTTACACATTTATGTTCAGTTGTGAGTCTATTGAGTTTATAAAATAAAGGACTCCTCCTTTAGACTAGAGCCATAGGTTTAAGCACAGTCGAGGATACATGTTACCTCATGCGCAAGCTCAGCATGGTAGCTCTCTGTGATACTCTGTGCTCATTTGAGAACTTGTCTTTTACTTTATTGCTTACCTGGAACTATAAACAAGAGAGAAAAATAAACAATTTTTGTGTGAGAATCTCTCTTTTTTTTTTTCAATCAAGTTATGCTTTTGAGTGAGTCAGACACACTGACTCCATTCCAGTTAGAACTACACACTGTAATCTTCTTTTTTCCATCTCTGTCCAGGGCCCCTTTAATCTTGCAAAACTTCAAAAGATAGTGACTGGAGATAATGATCCTCATTAGGTTGGGAAACACATTTATTAGGAAAATGTCCAGCTGATGGAGAAAACTGAAGATTTTCCCTGTATGTTGACAACTGGAGTTTTAAAAGATTCAGCTGCCTCTCTAGTGAGTAAATCATGGATAACACCATCTAATCAGGCTTTCTGAACTGCTCTCACTTTGATTTTGATGTAATTCTCTGTAACACTCCAAAGCTTTTCTTCATTTTATCCCGGATTTCTCTTTTTAGAGGTAACACTATAGGGAGTCGTATGTAAAAGATTATACGTATTTGTGGCTAAAGAACGGATGAGCTGAATCTATGCTCCAGTGCTACATGGCTCTGAAACTGCACCAGTTTTTGAGGGGATGTTGACACGAAGTTTATCTGAATACCACAAAGGACAAGGAAGATTCTGACACCACATAATAACCGAAGAAAAATGTGATGTCCTTTCTGTAAGGGTAGGGAAGTACTGGATTTTTACCTGGAAAATGGTAAGTGGGTCTGATTGTCAGCCTGCAGTTTGCAAAATGTGGCTAGCAGGGGGATGCCAGCTGGAGAGGTGAAGATGCAGGTTATCCTGCTTTTCCCCATATTTGCTACCCACCAACATGTAGAGATGAAAACAGGCCAGCAGTGCATTAGCCGGCTGTTCAGATGGCTGATAAAGATGATCAACTTCTAGACTTCTATTGTGGAACACTCTTTTCTTTAGCAGATTTCTCCCCAAAGACTTTGATGAAGTCTCTTTTATTTTCTAAATTGCAATGAGTTTGTATTTTTATAAATTGTCAGTAGCATGTGAAAAAAATGCTAATACTATAACTGCTACTAAAAGCCTCAATTTGGTGTTATTTTTTATTTAACTTTTATTAAAATGATGTATGAGTGTAAGATATCTTAGAACAGCAGATTCAATATTGTGTCCTTGAAATATATATGCATTTTGAGGTAAGCATGCCAAATAGATGCTGTGATTCGAATCTCAAAGGAAGAATGGCATACATAGGGTTTAAGAGATGTCTCAGCACCTAGGAGCTCTCTCTACTCTTTCAGATGACTGGAGGGAGCTGAGTTCTCAGAACACTTGTTGTGATTTACAAACACCTCTGACAGTAGCTCCAGGGGATCTGGTGCCCCTCTGAGCTCTATTGACACCTCATATGTGTGTATGTACATGCACACACATAGACACATGCATAAGAAAACAGATTTTAAAATCCCCAATAAATATATATTTTATGATAATTTCTAACCCATTTTCTTATTTTATTAAGCTTAATAAAATAACTGTTAAATGTACTATCTTAGCCATGGTTTCTATTGCTGGGATATAGCATCATGACAAAAAGCATCTTGGAAAAGAAAGGATTTATCTCGTTTCCATTTTCACATGATGGTCCATCATCAAGGAAAGTCAGAGGGGACTAAAAGCTAGACCTGAGGCTGAAACTGATGCAGAGAAAATGAAGGAATGCTGCTTACTGGCTTATATCCATGAATTACTCAGTTTGCTTTCTTATAGCATTCAAGACCACCACCAAAGAGGTGGAACCATCCACAGTGAGCTGGTCCCCCATAGTCATCATCATTCATCAACCCTGCCCTGGGTTACCTACACGCCAATCTGTTCTCAGCATTTTCACAATTGAGGTTCCCTCTTAGAGAATGACGCTAGTTTATGCCAACTGATAGCAAACCAGCATTCTTGGGCATATTATTGTATTTATTAGCTATTATTTATAAAATAAAGGCTTCTGTATCAATGGTAGAATATGATCAGTTAAAATAGCAAAAATATTTAAATGATGCTCTGGGAATATAATTGACCATATTAAAGGGTGGTAGCTCCAAAAACTATTTATCCTGCTTCTAAAAGCAACCGGCCTCTGAAATACCATATGGCAGATCTTCATATAGTAAATATGAAGATATATGTTTATATATATGATATATATATATATATATACATGTATGATAGACATATCTCAAGAAAGAACTTCCTATAATGAGTTATGGCTTAGTCACTCTTCTATTACTGTGAAGAGACACCATGACCAAGTCAACTCTTATAAAATAAAGCATTTTACTGAAGGCTTGTTTACAGTTTCAGAGAGTTAGTCCATTATAATTGTGGTAGGAGCATCCTGGCACTCATGGCACTGGAGTAGTAGCTGGGGATTACATTCTGATCCATAGAAAGATAGATAGATAGATAGATAGATAGATAGATAGATAGATAGATAGATAGATAGATAGATGATAGATAGATAGATAGATGATAGATAGATGATGGATAGATAGATAGATAGATAGATAGATAGATAGATAGATAGATAGATATAGATATAGTGGGTTAGGTGTACATTTTTGAAATCTCCAAATCTACCTCCAGAGATAAACTTCCATCAGCAAACCCACATCTATTGAAACAAAGCCTACTTTCTAATCCTTCTCAAATAGTATCACTTTCTGATGATTAGACACTTAACTATATGAGCCTATGGGGGCAATTGCTATATAAATCACTGCATTCCACTCCTGGCCCCCTATTGGCTTTGTCTTGTCATAATACAAAATTACCTTCATTCTTATTTCAAAAGTTCCTATAGTCCATTACATTCTCAACCCTGTTTAAAAGTCCAAAGTTCAAAAGTTCGTCTGAGACTCATAATAATCTCTTATATTTAACCCAATGTAAAATCAAAATTAAAAAGCAGATCACACATTTACAATAAATGATGAGATGGAATACACAGATCATTCTAAAGGTTAGGAAAGTGAGAAAATACTGGGCCAAATCAAGAATGACAAAGTCCAAACTTTGTATCTCCTTGTCTGATGTCAAAGTGTTCTTCAGACTGTTCAGAGCCTTAGGTCAACTCCTTTCAGCTTTGTTAACTGAACCATACTTCTCTTATGGGCTTGCTTTGTACTTGGTCATTAGCTTTCCTTGGTAGGTATCCCATGACTTTGGCCTCTCCAAAGTCTTGAGTTCTCTAACTCAATCAAGTCTTCATCATCACAGTTTTGCTCGATGGCCTCTGTGAGCCTCCTGCTCCATACAGGGACACTCCTGACAAGTGACTAGTCTTACATGCTTTCCTTAGCTGAAGAGGCGGATTCTACAATGTTGTACTTGTATCCTTGATTACATAGTGAGACCCATATGGCCAAAGCTTCCAAATGCTGCCGCTTGATGGGCCTAGACCTTGCCACCCCATCTTCAATTACATTTGTGTAAGTTTTCTCTTGCTGATGGTTTCTGTCACTGCTTAAGTTTACTTTTAATTTCTTTTCACTAACTGGAGGCTTAGCTAGGTGGAGTCTTGACTTGAGGTCACTGATCCTTTTATTTCCCTTAGCATCAGGATTGTTATCGCCTTGCACACTGGATTTAACACGATTATATTTCCTTGGTGTTTATTTTCTTCTAAAACTGTACATTTTGTACTTTTCTTTGTCCATCTTGGTCCTTTTCATTATAGATCTGCGTATGATTGATTGTTATTAGCCACACAATGCTGTCTTATAATCTCCTCTGCTAATGTCATTAATCCAAAATTCTTTAATTTAGTCTCAAACCTATTTTTTAGAACAAAAGCAAAACGCAGCTACATTATTTGCCAAGATACCACAAGGATGTTCTCTAGGCCACTTACTAATAATGGACCCATAATAATTTACATTGATGTTAGCACCACTGTCTTCCATGATTCTGCTAGCAAAGCCCATTAAGTCACACTTAAATCATTCAACTGCTTTTCCAACTAAAAGTCCACATTCCATTAAAAAGCAGTAAGATCAGGCCTGCCAGAATAATGCAAAAGGCCCTGGTACCAACTTCTGTCTTAGTCATTGTTCTATTACTTTGAAAAGAACTACAAGCAAGGCTGCTCTTATAAAAGAATGCATTTAACTTGGAGCTGGCTTCCAGTATCAGAGGTTAGTCCATTATCATCATGGCAGGAGCATGGCAGGAGCATAGTGGCATTTATGGAATTTTAGTGGTGGCTGAGAGTTACACTTCGATCTGTAGGCAGAGAAAGAGACAGAAAAAGAGAGAGAGAGAGGGTAGGGAAAGAAGGACAGGGGAAGAGCAGAGAAGGGAGGAGAAGGGTATTAGGCTAGGTATGGATTTTTAAAACCTCTAAACCCACTTCCTGTGACAAACTTCCTCCAATAAGACCACACCTACTCCAAGGCACACCTCCTAATTCTTCTAAAATAGTGTCACTTCTAGATGTCTAAACATTGGAATATATCAGCCTATGGGGGCATTCTTATTCAAACCATCCAAGACTATTTGAAAAAGCATCTATAAGAGTAGATGGAATGAGATACACAGACATCTAGAAGAAGAATCTTGGTGGAGAGAACATGGTGGGCAAATGCACTAAGCAGGAACACACCTGTCTTGTTGCAGAGTCACCAAAGGCACTAGTGTCATTAGAACAAGGAAGAGAAGAGCAGATGTCAGAGGAACGACAGAGAACTTTCTCACCAGTCTAGACCAGAGATGATCATGGCGTGATCATGGCAGATGAGGACACAGTGGCAAGTGTGAAGATTGAAGGGAGAATTTAAGTGTAGAATTCTCCAACAGGCTTGTTTGGGGCATGGAAAGTAAATAAAACACACAAAACATAATTCTGGGTTTCTGTTCAGACCAGCTAAGTCTTGCTTTAACTACTAAGATATAGTAGAATATCACTAGAAGTATATTTGGGGGAAACTAGTGGATTTTTTGTGGGGGGGTAGTTGCTTGCTAAATTTGAGATACTTGATAGGTAGGGCAGCAGATATGTCAAATAACTCTTAAAGCCATGTTGGTCTAGTGTTATAGGTTGAAACATTTAATAGTACTGTAAATTGGGAAATAGCTTATAGATGGCATATAAGGTTGGCTGAGATCACCAAGGAAGGAAGAAATGAGAGCAGAAATGTAAAAGGCTTAAGACCCTGGGTCCCAGGGTCTTAGAGTTTAGGGAGAGGAGGGGCAGTGAAAGAGCAACCAACACAAGGTGAAGGGACTATCACTGATTGTTAGGACCACTAAAAGTGGCCATACACAGAGGTCTTTGCTGACAATATCATGAGTTCTGTTAAGGAGCAAGCCTCTTCCAGGCAAGCTCACAAGACAGTGAGGGAAAGGTTGGGGTGTCCAGTATCTCAAGAAATTCTGCTCAGTAAGTGATCAGATAGGGCAGGTGAGCTAAATTAGATGTAGGAACCTTTTGGTTTACTTGTTTAGATTTTTAAGGATGATATAAGTAATGTGTTCATGAATGGGAAAATGTAATATAAAGGAGTTAATTACATTGGTGAAGAGAACCTGTGAAATTATCAGAGTGAAGTCTTTTATCCAGTGAAAGACGTGGTGGGTAGAACATCAGAGACTGGCTTTAGACATGGACAGAATGGTTTGTGTGCTAAGAATGAAATAAGAGAGAAGCAATTATGGAGGAGGCATATGATAGACAACGCGTTGAAAGCTCTCTGTCACTTGTGTACTTCAGTGACTGTAGAAGTAACTGCTGATCCAATATGAGGATGAAGAAAGATGTATACAGACTATTAGAAGATGGGAAACAGTATCAGATTCATTGGTGCATTCAAGCCCACCTGAGGTTTATTATGACTATAAATTTAGAAGGTCACCAGCCAGGATAATGTACATTTTCCTCAAGACTCAATGCATGGAATAGGCAGTGAACTGATTTAACGAAACTTAATATTGAATCTGGCACACTTAAAGCCCTTGAAGTATATGTGATTAGTTTGTCAAAAGAGAGATGGGGATCACACCTGGATAATGGGTGAAATGGGAAAATCAGGTTGATGGAAATTTATATAGCATATTTGTTATAAATCACGGGGGAGATTTTTAAATATGTTTGAATTTGTAGTACAGAAGGGACTTAGAAAGAATTACAGACAGAAAATTGTCTGGGGCTAGGATCAAGGAAGGTGTATGAATATTGCTTCCAATGTCTAGATAACAGCAGAGAAGAATGACCGACTGATATGGTAGTTTCTTTACCTTCTAGTCACAGTGTGTTTGAATCGCGAATCATAATACTGTGCTTCAAACAGGTTTTACTTTAAAAGGATACATTATTCACAAGAAAATAAATACTAATTTCAAATAGCACACAGTAAATCACAACATTTATTTCTGTCCTGGGGCCACTGGGAGAATTAATATAAAAACTAATTTCCAAATAATCTCACCTTTATATTGTTTGGATCCAGAAAGTAAATGAAATAGAATGTTGTTTATATGATCAGATACACATTTCTGATTTAGCTTCCCAGTGCTAAGTAACAGTAAATCTAAGTGAAATTATTAAGCTGTTTTCTGGAATCTCTTCTAAGCCTGGAGCCTTTTTATTCTGACAGAGTGGTTGTTCACTTGAGAACTTGCATCCAATTGTAATCTTTGAATATTTTGTCACTCATTATTCTATTTTAAGAATAGAATAGTAAAGAAAAAAAATTTAGTTTCCTAAACTTGAGATTAAGTGTAATACTAAAAACCATTTATAGTTTTGTTGAATAGTTATTTATTCATATAATTTGGAAAAATCTTCATTTTTCTGTGGGGATATGTTTCAAATTTAATAAAAACAAGTCTGAGGTATCAGAGGGATCTATCCACAGTCAGTCTAGGAGGATCAGAGAGTGGTACCTCACACCTTTAATCCCAGCACAGGGAATGCCTCGGAGAGGTGACCTATGCCCTTAATCCCAGCAAATCTGAGTTTGAGGTCAGTTTAGTTAACAGATGATGTTCCAGGCTCCCAAGCAGGCAGTGGTGGCACACACAGTTAGTCCCAGCACTTGGGAAGCAGAGGCAAGAGAATCTCTGCAAGTTCAAAGCCAGCCTGGTCTTTAAAACAAGTTCCAGGACAGCCAGGACTGTTACAAAGAAAACTCTGTCTCACAAAAACAAAACAACAAAGACTGAAAGAGACAGCTCTGTCCCCTGATATTCCAGACTTGTTTTTATTAAATTTGAAACATATCCCCACATTTTTCTTGCGTGGCAAATGAAACAATGAGGTTGATATGTTGCTTATGAGGCAAAGCTAAAGACAATGACCCAAATTCTCCTGCCTTTTGGCTTTAGCAGTGCCAGAGGCAAACATATGCACCTACTAATTGTCTGATAGCCACCTTTTTTATTTATGGATCCAGGATATGAAGCACTTAGATTAGCCTAAAAATTAATTTTCCTGCCTCTGTTTTCTTCAGCCTAGTGAAATAATAAGATCTCTTTGTCTCAGAATTCAGTCTTAGAAATAATTCCCGTGTGATAATTACAAAGACAGGTATGGAATTAGCAGCCAGATCATATAATTTTACTAATTCAAAGATGTTCAATTTGAAAATTGATGGCTGTGCTCTACCAGTTCCTTTATCTTTGTCCAAAGAGTTTGTGTGATTCATTGTATTCTGTGAAGTGCAGTATCACCCTCAGATTTGGTTTCAAGATAGCGTTCCAGACTAACTATCCTAATAGGCAGTCATTGGCAGCTATAAAGATAGTATTCCCATTCAAGCTCTGTAAATTAGTTATTTGATTATATCTTCAACATCTTATCTTTGATAAGAATAATGTAATTTTTAAAAGTCATTTAATACATATAAACACATGTAAAAATTATGTAACTGTGCTATTTATTAAACATGAACCATGTTGAATACACAGGGTATATATTATATCATGTTTTTTTTATCAGGGCATCAGAAAAGAACATATATGGTATATTATGGGAATAGCAGTGTGATCATGTATTCTATATTTAATAAAATAAGCTGGAATATCAGTTTGAAGTAACAGATCATAGTCAATTATTACCCAGCCAACTTCTCAGGCTGAACAGGGTAAAAGCTATATTCAAGGATCTTCAGCCTGACAGGTCATTTCTACAGAATTCCTGAATTTCTGTTTTCTCTTGCCTTATATATCTTCCCTGCCCAGCTGTTTCACTTCCCATTAAACTCTGTATTATAATTCTAGAGTTAGAATTAAAGATATGAGCTACTACTGCATGCCTGTTAGGCCTTGAACTCACAAAAATACAGAAAGATCTCTGTCTCCAGAGTGATGGAATTAAAGTCATGCATGGGTGACCACTTAGTCATCCCCTGTGATCAGATTAAAGGCATGAATCACCACTTAGATAGGATTAAAAGTATGAGTCACCACTCTCTGACCTTTATGGCTTGATTGTAGGTGATTATATTCTATGATATTCTAGGTTGATTTTTATTAAATATACAATAGATCACCACAGCAGGAAGGCCCATGTGAAGAAAGATGCCAAGTAGAACAGGAGTCCATGTAAGAATTTCAGTGACCTAATTATAAAACAACTACATGGTACATGACTTGGTGGGTTATAACAAAAGCTGTTCAACCTGGTTTTTATGATGCTTAAGTAACATAGAAAATGTGTATCTGATCATATAAACAACATTCTATTTTATTTACTTTCTGGATCCAAACAATATAAAGGTGAGATTATTTGGAAATTAGTTTTTATATTAATTCTCCCAGTGGCCCCAGGACAGAAACAAATGTTGTAATTTACTGTGTGTTATTTGAAATTAGTATTTTTTTTTCTTGTTATACTTAAGGTACACTTTAGACCCTTGATGGAGTAAGGTGAGCAGGTGGAGACAGCTTATGGAGACCACTTTTTAAAAAAATTATGTCTGCAGGTGATTTAGTTAAAAATCTGAACTATTAGAAGCAGGTTAAATTTTGTTAAGCTTAGTTAAAAATAAAGGTCTATGGAAGTCATTTATGTGTTCCAAGAGTTGAGACTCACATAAGAAACAAGCTGGAACCAGAGATTGGAGCCCTCTGTGGATTTCCCACAATGACTCTTAAATCTGTGTTTTCTTCTTAATTGACTTTTGCTGTGTTTTCTATTACTTAATGAGCTCTGAGACCACAGCTTGTCTCAGAAAATGTCATGTTGCATTTTAGGTAGAAAGTCACATATTTCAAAGTGATGTAATTTCACAAGAGTAAAATCATATGTTAAACGTCTACATGGAAGCAAATAATGACATGAAGGATAATTATTCAAGCCAATCATATAGAATTTGGAAAACGATAACTTATAATAACAAGAATTTGACTGGTATAGGAGTATACTTAAATATAGAATTTTAAGTTAAAACAGATTCAGAATTTTTATATATCAAAGTATCTCTCCTTTATTCTTAAGACACATATGCAGAAGTTATTAAATAAGGTCATCAATCTACAGTCCTAATCCAAATTCCTGACTTTACAAGGAAAGAAAGATAGCATTGAGCTTTCTTCTCATGAGCATATAAAAACAACCACTGTGAAAGGTTGCCTGTCCCTAAGACAGGAAAAGAGTCCTGACCAGGAAAGGAGTTTGCCTGGTACCTTGATAATGGCTTCCCAGTCCCCAAATATTTGAGAAAATAATGTCTCTTGTTTTGCTATTCAACCTGTGGTGCTTTTATAGCAGCTCCAATATATGATTATATAGCTATTTCTTGAAATATGAATAAATGAAGTTTCACAGTAAAGGTATATTTTGGCTAAATTCAACTATCTTCTAAGAAGCAAACATAATATTTATCCACAGATATAATACCTAAAAGGAGCAGGTTGATATTAATACATGCACTGCAATAGCTCAAAAACCTCAATATACATATCAAATAAGCTCTTGTTTTGTTTTCATAATGACTGTTTCAAATTCATCAGCTCTTTTTAAAATTTTGAATTATCCTTTCTTGATCTCATCCACAGGTTTTTGGATTGGTATGCTCCCTACATGCCTTTCTAACTCTAAACTAAAAAAATAAATATAATACGGTACTTATATTGTAGATGTAACAAAGATACGAATGGAAAGGAGCTGTTACAAAATAAAAACATTTATTTAATGATTGGAAAAACTAGAAACTATTACCTATTTTAGTATAAAATTACAAGAACTACTAAAACCCACGAGACAGATGATGCAAGAGAGAGCTGAGTATTTAGTAGAGTATGGTTGTGGAGAAGATGAGAAAGAATGGGATCTTTCTGTCTATGTATAAAGATTTGTCTTAAATAAAATTCATATATCTCTTTTGTGTGAAAAGAAAAAGTAATAGGTTTTTAGACTGTACAAAACCCATACTTAGCATTTCAGCAGTAGAAATGACATTTGTTAACCTTTTACTGTAAAAACAGTTCTTTCTTTTGTTTTAATAAAAGTCACTGGTATTTAATTGTCATGATGAATGCATTTAAATACTTTGAAGACCTATATAATGTACAATAAAATATCACTCCCATCTTCAAAACTTTGTGCAGACTAAAATCATACAAAAATTCAAGTGGGCATAAGTTACTAGCTCCTTGTGTTATTTGATATTTTTATATCACTTTGTCCATCACAAATACTTTAAAGAAGAAGGAAGGTTATTACTAATTGATTTGAAATTGTAGGCAGTGGTTAGATTCTAACTTTATATCATTAGACTATTATAATTATTAATGGCATGAAAATAAAAAATGAAATGTTATCAGTAATGTATTGAAGAGCAAGAACACATTAATAAATTATAGATAGTTTAAACTATTACTTCAAAATCTTAATGTAAACTTTAAAAAATTGATAAGTTTATTATAGTAGTTTAAAAACAACCTGTGTACAGTTTTGTGATGAAATAGATCTTTGCATGTGTACAATAATTATGTCACCTTCAGAGAGAGAAAATCAAAACTTATTTTTGCAGTTACTGTTTTCTGTGTGTTTATCAGAGGTTGTAGTTAGCATTCTGTTGCAGAGTATACAGTAAAATTTTATTTACCTGGTATTTTTTCAGCCCATGGTCTCCATTTGGTTAAATAATAAAAGGTAATTATGAATATAGATTAGAATACACATATGTAATTTTAGCTTCTCTCTGGATTTGATTCTTTTAATGCATCTATATTTTATTTTTAACAAAATACTGTCCTCTGGATTCCTATCAACTACCTTCCACTCATTCCCTGATTGATTCATGTGGATAAGCAATGCCATAGAGGCTTCATGCAAATGTGATCTATATCTTTTTCTTCTTATGTGTTTTCTTAAAAGAAGACAAATGTTAGCTTTTGAATATGAGCTTTAAAAAGTGTTCAGTTTACTAGCAACTGGGAGAAAATTCATTTCTGTCAGTGCATTGAACTAGAACTTACTGTTGAAGAGATGGTTTTAAAAAGAGAAGGCATGAAGCCAGGCTTAAATATTTACGTAAGCTGTACAAAGCAATAATTTGAAATATTTCTCATTCGTTATAGTTTAGTAAAATGTTGTATACACTCTGTGTAATGTCTGAGGTTGAAATTCCTAGTTAATCTTAGAAGTGATGACAGTATAATCAAAAATTGATCAATTGATTCTGTTTCCTTATCCTCTAGTACCAATGAAGTTCCCTAGTCACAGTCCCTAAATATATAATCATAGCAGTCTCTTTCAAAATCCAGTTCTAGATTAAATATTCCTATTTTATGAGTATGCTTGGATAGTCATGGGGCTTTCATTTTATATACACGTAAAACAGATACAATATTAATTTTATGCATTTTGATAGAGTTTGGTTGAGATTTCTTGTATTTCAGTGGATAGATTTTGAAATTTTGCGCTACATAATATGTTTATTTTACACATTAACTCGAAGCTGTTTTTTCTTATACTATATGTAAATACTGAATCACCTGGCAGATAAATTAGTCATTTAAAAGGTAGATATGTTAGCTAAAAGTGTTATCAGTGAGTAGTCAGTGAATGTGTCATTGCTGATGACACAGCTATATCTTTGACTCATGGTGATAAACTGTACTTCTAATCCTGGATACATGGCAAATGTCTACTGGATCATAATAATATAATGATAAGAGGATAAATAGTTTAGAATAAATCCCTCTTTTCTTTCTGAGACTGTGTACTGGATGTTCCCCAAGAATGCTGCGTGCTCTTCCTTTTATTTTTCATACTAACACCAACTGTTCTGTGCGTTCTAAAGAATTATCAACAGTGGCTACACTTACAGTTTTCATAAGTCTATTAAGTAGATAGCAAACCACAGTAAAATATTAAATAGTCAGGTAGCTAGGAAATATCAAATTAGGTGCTTACATAATCTAAGCCGAGGAAGCTTCTTTATGACATCCAGTATGTGTTCCCAATAGAGAATCCTCAACAGAAAAGAGTGTTCCCTTGGGTAAAGCCACATAATAGCAGTAATGTGACACCATCAAATAGATGACTTCTGAACAGAAACAAGCGAAGACCTTCTGAGGTCATCACTTGGAGTCCTCTGTAGAGAGTCCCTGGCAGAATAGAGAATCCTCTTGGGTGAAGTTTCTTTAAAAACCCCAAGAAACAAAAATAACAGTTAGGTAGAATCAATATCCTAAGACCTTGTAATCACAGAAACAGTCAGATACCTACTGGAGAAGCTGAGACAGCCTGCTGGAGTTCTCAATTGAGGTCCCATTGCTGACTTTCCCATGAGCCTCCACTATAAGTACCTTTCCATCATGAGATAAGAAAGTGATGTAGGTTGGAAATAATTTACCATTTAGTTGCTTATACAGGCGAAGTTTTTACCCTTGGAATGATTTTATTTTATTTTTTCCTTCTGGTCACAGAGTTAGGGAGGCCTGCCCATCCTCAGACAATGTTTCCTAAAGGACAGTTTGAGCCTGGGGCTAAAATGGGGAAGCCCAGGACTCTTTCAAAAATACCTTCTCAGTGAGCTCAAACAGTATCTGACAGTTTACCAATAATATAATGTACACTGAACAACCCTGAAGTCCTGAGAGAGAGAGAGAGAGAGAGAGAGAGAGAGAGAGAGAGAGAACTGAATAGGGGAACTAGGCAAGAATTTCAGTGCTAAAATGCTGGGTTCATACTGAAATTTTTCTTTTTATGATTTTTCAGGTCATAGTCCTTATGTATGATTTTCTTTATTCTTCTGTACTTTATAGTACTTTTCTTCTGTAAATTGAAGTTAAACATTTTTAGTTGACATTTCTGAAAGATCCATCAACAAATTTCTGTTATGACCTTAAAATCACAACCATGAACATACTTTAAAAGTCATATGAGTCATTTATCCAGTGAGTCACTAATGACTTTGTATATCTTCATATCATAATGTAATTATTTCTCTCACATCACTTCAGTTTTCCCTCTGAGGGAAGAACAACTATACTTAGATAAAAATTATGCAGTAGTTGAAATATTGACCTTCTTTTGTACGTTGCTTTTATTTCTTTCTTCCCTACAGATTGTGTAATAATCTAACAAATACAACAATATGTCCTTCGAAATTCAGAATTTTTATTTGTTTTTAACCTGCAATTCAAAACTAAAAAAAAAAGTTATCTTCTCTCCAATACTGCCTTTATTTTGTTTAGTTTGTGGGAGGGTTTTGGAGTTTCCAAACGATGACACATGAAAGACACTTGAAACATGTGGGTTACAACTAGTTGCTCATGGACGTAGTCACACACAGATTACTAAGGATTATGAAAAACCATGCTATTTTGCATTTTTATATATTTACTGATAAACCATCATTGTTTTAAAAGTAAAAATGAATTCCAAGTAATTTATCACAGAAATAAATATGATTTTAGGTAACCCTTGGAAAACTTCTGTTGTTTATTTAACATTATGGGTAGGTAGCACAATGTATTAATTTGAGAAATGCTTATCAAAAAGGACAGTTCCTACAGTTGTATGAAATTGTTAGAGCTGTAGTTACCAATGGAACATGTTAAAAAAGTGCAGCAAAGACTTTATTTAACAAAATAAAATCCTATAGCTACCTTCACGACTCCTGATTTATCACCATTATTTCTGACTTGGACTCTTCCTCCCTCAACAAGGGTGTTTTATGCCTTGTGATTCAGAATGTCCTTTTACAGTGTGGTGCGGTATTTCAGGAAGGAGAAAGCCTGGATTCCTAACACGCCCATAAATCACAGAGTTTGTAGCTATGGCAATGCTTGCAAGGTTACCCAACCCTCTAGTCTTTGAAAATTTTTTTCTTTGTATCACAGAAGATGGATGAAGTTACAGCACTGTACTAGAGGTATAATGGTGTCTTATAGGTCATTTTCTTAAATAAAAGGGGAAAAATAAAACAATGTTGCCTGCTTGGTCCATAATTGCTTTAGTCTTCAGTATGATCATTTCTGTCATCTACACTTTCAGCTCAATTTCTCATGTAGACACAACTTATCATGACAGAAATGCTCCCTGTCCCTTTCAGAGCCCTAGCCTTATCTATAGTGCCTTTTTCTAAATGAGCTGCAATCATTTGCTCTTGCATTTTGTCTGATGGTAATAGCTTAGCACGTGTGGTCCCCCATACACATCGATCCTAACAGAGAACACAAACACAGAACTGAGGGTGACATTTCCAGCCACCTGACAGCTAACAAGGGAGTAGTTTTGAGTCCGAAGTTTTTGCCAGCTCTATTCCACACTGGATTAGGGATTGTGTAAATGCTCATTGTGTCTCTTTCTGAAGTAAAGAAGATTCTAATTTTGCAGGTGTTTTTCTTGCTTCTCTTAATCTGCAATACTACATGCATTTCCTCTATACCCACCTGCCTTCATTTTGATTTGTGTCTTGAGCACAGTTTATTGCCATTTATTTCTGTACACATATTTCCCCATTTACAGTGCAAGGTATATCTTCCCCTTGTCTTCTCTTAAGAACAGGAAGCAGTTGTGTTGATGTTTCAACACTAAAGCATAGTGATCATTACTTGTGATCTAAGAAAGTTGGTGACTTAGTTTCACTTCTATTACTGTGAAAAAACACTAGGATCAAGGCAGCGAATAGAAGGAAGGTCTTATTCAGACTTATAATTCTAGAAGCAGAGTCCATTACCATCCCAGTGGGGAAATATGGCTGCAGGTAGGTATGGAACCTGAAACAGTTAGCCAAGGGCTCACCATCTTAAACCACAGGCTAAAAAGGAGAAAGCAAATTGGGAATGTGTGGGGATTCAATAAAAGTTTCAGAAGTTTTGGAGATATCAGAGGGAATCTATCCACAGTTTATGTGGGGGGTTAGTGAAAGCTCCAAAAGTCCCAGAGATCTAACCACAGTCAGTCTAGGAGAATCAGAGAATGGTGATTCAAACCTTTAATCCCAGCACAGGGAGTATCCTGGGAGTGGTGACCTATGCCCTTACCCCCAACTGAGCAGAGGTCACTTCAGATTATAGAAGGAATTCCAGGCTCCCAAGCAGGAGTGGTGGGGCCACACCTAACTTAAGACAGGATAGAAACACAGAGGGGCCATTCCAAGGGAAGTTAGACTGAGGAAGCTGGAAGACAGCTGGGTAAGATCTGACTGTGGTGTTTATTCCCTCTAGTATCTCCATCTTCTTCAGAGATCTATCCCTGAGTCTCATTCATTCGTGTGACAGGAATGGCACATAATTGTTATACACCAGAGTTCACACACAGTGGGATGCTTCCTCAGAAGTGTCACACATCTTATATCTACCAAACAGTGCTGCCAACAGGATACTAACTATTCAAATGCCAGAGACTGTGTGGGGAACATTCTCATCCAGGACACCACAGATGGTCTATGTCAACAAGGGCACATAAAATGAAATTTTCACAAATCTTGGCCAGATTTAAGAGAAGACTGAGTGAAATGTATTCATATTCATGAAGAGCACCCCAGGTTATCAATAAACAGTAAAACTTAAAAAATAACATACTAATTTATTCTTTATTTCTTTATAATGAAACTGGAACAAAAATAGCATACATAAAGAATATGGAAATACCATTCCAGGTCAGGGTTCTCTGGGCCCTGTTTCTGAAGTGGATGCTGTCCTCAGCAATAGATACTTACCTTCCACCTCCAGAGGTAACCAAGGGCAATAGCAATAGGCTGTATGTTTTGGAAGTCTCTTGGGGTCTTGGCTAACAACTCAAAACAGGATCCACATGCCTAGAATTGTTTTTTTAAGGTAGTTCTTTGGCTCTCAGAAGAAGTACCATTAGCCCAGATAAGAAAGGCTTACTAAAACTATGTTTATATATACATGGAGTTATGTGTGTTTTGGGTTTTTTTTTTTTTTTTTTTTTAAGAAGTTAGTAGTGTGATTTCTTGTGACACCCCGCTTCCCCATCAGATCACTGGGTCCTGTTATTCCCCCTTACATCCCCCACCTTCTGTGTTTATCCCCCCCCCCAAGAATTTCCGATGTGAGAATGCCTTTCTGTGCAAATGTATCATATTTTCTTTAACCATTCATTGGCTGTAGGACATTTAGGTTACTTCTGTTTCCTAGCTATTATCAACAGAGAAGCAATGAACATGTCTGAGCAGGTATTTCTGAAGTGGAATGTCAAGTTGTTTGGGTATATGCCAAGAAGAACGACTGGACCATATGGTAGACATGTTTTTAGCTTTCTGAGGATTCTCCACTCTGGTTGCCACAGTGGCTGCACACAGTGACTAGGGGTTCTCTTTTCCTTGTTTCCCCACAAGCATTTCTTGTCGGTTGTTTAACTGATCGGACTGGGGTGAGATGAAGTTTCATAGCTGTGTTGGTTTGCATTTTCTTAATTACTAGGAACAATCAACACTTCTTTGAGATATTCCATAACCATTTTTAACATTTTTTTTCTTCTTTTGAGAACTTTCTATTCAGGTCCCAGCCCATCTTCTCTTTTCTTTTAATTTTTCCCTCTTCTCTCGTATATTACATCCTGACTAGAGTTTCCTCTCTTCTCTCCCCTAGCTACTGCCCCATCCTTTCTCTTCCTCAGATCCATCCTCCTTCCCTCTGCTTCCCCTAGGAGGAGAGCAGGCTTCCCAAGAACAGCAGACAAATACAGTAGAATGCTATTATGAGACCAGGCACAGACTATCAAATCAAGGCTGGATGAGACAACTCAATAGGAGAAAAAGGGTCACACAAGAAGGAAAACAGTCCACAACCACTCACACTTCCTCTATTAGGAATCCCACAAGAACATCAAGTTGCTCAGCCATAGCATATATGGAGAGGACATAGCTCAGACCCCTAAAGGCTCCCTGATCTCTGTGAGTCCTGGTCAGTTCATCCAGAGGGCTGGATTCTTTTGTTGTCCCTTACTTCTCTGGTTCCACTGATCCTTCCTCCTCCTCCTCCTCCTCCTCCTCCTCCTCCTCCTCTTCCTCCTCCTCCTCACAGGACCCCCTGAGCTCCACTAAGGGTTTGGCTGTGGGATTCTGCATCTGCTTCCATTAGTTGTTGGATGAAATCTCTCTGGTCCCTTCTATGAGGATTATGCTGTTTATAGTCCCAGGACACTCTTTAGGCAGGACAAACTCTAGGTTGGAGGTTTCATGTCTGAGTTGGTAGCCCAGTCTCACCACTTGAAGCTTTCCTGAATACAAAAGTATCCCTTTTATATATAAATAACAAATAGTCTAAGAAAGAAATCAGGGAAACAATGGTCTTACAAAGGCTACAAAAACTATCAGCTATCTTGGGGTTACTCTAAGCAAGAGAAAAACTTCTATGATAAAAAGTTAAAGTCTTTGATGAAGGACATTGAAGAAGACATTATAAGATGGAAATACTTCCCATGCTCATGGATTTTAGGAGGTTCATAGCAAAACTGGTCATCTTACCAAAAGTGGTCTTCAGATTCAATACAATCCCTAACAGAACTCAAACACAATTTTTTTACAGACATTGGAAGAACAATACTCAACTTCATATGGAGAAACAAAAAACCAGTGATAGCTCAACTAATCCGGTACAATAAAATAACTTCTGGAAGTATCATCATCATTCCTGATTTCAAGTTGTACTACAGAACTGTAGCAATGAAAATTTCGTGGTATTAGCATAAAAGCAGACAGGTTTGTCAATAGACTTCAATAAAAGTTCCAGTTGTAAATCCACACACATTCAGAAACCCAATTTTCAACAAAGAAAGGCCGAACTATACAATGAGAAGAGCATCTTCAACAAACTATGCCTGTCTACTGAATGTCAGTGTGTAGAAGAATGTAAATAAATCTATATCTATCATCCTGCACAAAGCTCAAGTCCAAGTGGATTAATGATATCAACATAAAACCAGATATACTGAACCTGGTAGAAGAGAAAGTGAAGAATATTCTGGAATGCACTGGCACAGGAAACAACTTCCTGAACAGAACACGAATGGTGAAGGAAACCGGACCCATTTGAAAAAGCAGGTCATTTGTTTTTACTCCTTTTGTCTTTTCATTTCTCCCTGAGGACTAGCTTCCATGGCACCAGAATAAGTTACCAAGGCTGCATTTAGTTGTTTTGTTTGATTACCTCGAGTTGGGATAAGGGTTGCTTAAAATAAAATATAAAATATGATTATTTTATTAGCAGAAAATACAATAATAAGTAGAGTAATGTAATCATAAGGGAGGCAACTAATAGTTATACTCAGGTATGATGCCTATTATCCACATCAATGACAAGCACAGCACACCAGCTCTAATACTGCAGCCATGGCATGAAGACCTTGCAGCTCTTTAATTGGGCTTATGACTCAGTTTACTATTCAAGAAGAAGCAAACCATTCTGGGCACTGGAAAACTACCTAGTTACTCAGTGCTCATGAAATCATAGATATTAGAGGAAAATATATGACTACTAAATCAGCACAATCCTTAACAACAATATGTAAATATTTTCTTATACCCACAGAAAACTCTAGGCTTCACCCCTCATCAAATAAACTTCTCTTTGGAACAGATAGAAACCCCAGTCAATCAGAGTGTCAGTTGTGGAACCCAGTCCCAATGGGTTGTCTACAAAACACTCCTGCACTTAAGGATCTGGGAACACTCTAGAAGAGGGGGCAGAAGGAAGAAGAGACAGGGTCAGAGTTTTCTGTGAGATTGTGTCTTCTAGTAATGTTATAAGTTCTGCCTATAAAGTCTCACTAATATGGGAGCTGAACAAAGATGGAACGTTGGAACTTTGGATATGCCAAAGTAGATGGGAAAACCCTAGAAAGTGTCAATGCTACATAAAACACTATATAAGTCTAAGGAGAGCTTGGAATAGTAGGGGTTGTCTTCCCTATAGAAGAGTATACTAATTGATTGTTCAGCATCAAATGGTCAGCCCTGAAAGCATACAGACATGCAACATTATAGTCAGAAGTTTATGTCCCAGTTAGAAAGTCTCAAATACCCAGCATCTGTTTTCCAAATAATTGACTTGGACCCTTAATATTATAGTAACTACTGGGTCAGTAGCTCAAGCACATTACTATCTAGCTCTTACACTTAAAATAACCCATAGTTCTTATCTATGTTTAGCCAAGAGGCTTTGTACCTTTGGTCAGTCCAGAATTCTTACCTTGCTTTCTCTGCCTCTGGCTGGTGACTGCTGCTCTTCTGTTCCTCATCCCAGAATTCTCTTAGTTTTGTCACTCTGTCTGTACTTGCTGCCTGGCTACTGACCAATTAGCATTTTATTAAACTATTAAGCTAATATGAGTGACAAATCTTTACAGTATACAGGAGTATTATCCCACAGTACTTCCTCTTTTTTTTTTTTTTTTTGAAAACAAGAACCCTGAATCTAATCTCATTTTTTAGCCCTTTTCCTGACCATTATATATAACGACTTGTAATCAGTACTCTAAACAAAGACAAACATCCATAATCCATTTTGGGAGAATGTGGGTATAGTTCTCTAGATTATTTTCTGCTTATTGGGGTCACTGATAATCTTATCATTACCCAAAGAAAATTTAGGATTATGAACAAGTCCTGAGTGGAATAGTCTATGAGACTTGATCATCTCAGCCAGCAGCCTTGAAGCTGTTCTGGATGTACTCAGAAGAAACTGCAGAAGAGATGTTGTGAAATATTGGATCATTTGGGCCATCTGATACTATCAGACATTTTTCGGTAAGTCTTCCTTGATCAAACCTGGTTTGAATCCAGAATGAATCCACAGCCTTTTATTTTCTGTAGAAACAGAAGCACAATCTCTTCTCCAAATTAGCACATCTTTTAACTTAAATTTTAAAGTTAAGGATTTTCAAAATATATAGGTTGAATGAATCAGGCAGCATTTATAGTTAAGTATCTTTTAGCAGTTCTTGCTCCCTCTTCTAGTCAAAAAACTCAAAGGAAACACAATATCATATATTATTCAGCCTCTCTGTACACTTTATCACTTTTCTTTTCTTTCCCAAGCCCATGAATATTTTAAAACATACTGTAAACCATCTAGAGTTTTTTTTTTTTCATCTGAATCTGTCTTTACAGTATATCTCTATCTTTTCTTGATAACACGAGCTTTTAATCTGCTAAACAGCATGGCTAAGATTAAAACCTTGTGTCTAGGATTAAAGGTGTGTGTCACTACCACCTGGCTCTGTTTGGCCTAGAACTCAGAGATCCAGACAGATAGTCTGAACAGATGCTGGAATGAAAGGTGTGGGTCACTACTCTCTGACCTTAATGGCTAACTCTGTGGGTTGCTCTGTTCTCTGAATTTTAGGCAAATTTTAAGATATATAGTATATTACCACGTATCATTATCTGGAGTGAGCAGGTTATACCTATTAATATACCTGTATATATCTATATCTGAGTAATAAGAATTAGTGAAAAAAGAAATAATGAATGTGAAGATTAGGGAGGGATATGTAGAAGAGTCTGAAGGGAGGTAATGGAAAGGATAAATTTTGTAATTATATTAATAACAAAATAAAACAAAATATGGATAGAAGATATATTTATTATATGCCCATTTTATGTCAACATTATGAGAAAGAATATGAATAAATGAAGTAAAGTTTCATCAGTGACTTGTGAGAAGCTGTGATTATTCACTTTCACAGAGGAGGATAATAAAGCTAAAGATGTTTAGTAATCCCAGCAATCTGGGAGGAGAAAGAGCTGGAATTTAAATCCTAAACTTCCTGACTTGCTTTGTCTAAGTATTCAGGCATCAGGCTAGCCTTCTGAATGAACACTCTTGACAATGTATGTAAATTTGATACTAAAGGCAACCTGGAATCTAACGGACTAAGAGTTTTTTTTTTTTTTTTCTCCAAAAGTAGACACCAAAAGTCACAATTAAACTCACTTCTTTCTTTCAATGAATTCAGAGACAGCTCATAGGAAATCTGTTAATGTTGAGTATTGGCAGAGCACATCCAACAAAAAGTCCAGCAGGCTTGCAAACACTGCCAATCCTCTGCTTGCTAATTGCTATGAAACGCTTTTTTTCCATAATATTATAAGTAGCTGTACTCTGTATCACAGAAACCTCAAAACATATTTAGCATCGTTTAAAGTTGCTGAAAAAATTAATGCAGTGCTTGCATGTACATCCTCATAAGAGCCACAGTGCTCATTGTTTCCAGCTGCAGACTGCTTCCTTGCTCCTATCTGAACTGGGATGTACAGCACATAATACAGACGTCTCAATCAAGGGCATGCACCCCATAGATCAAATAGAAGGAATTGAGAAGACTAAAGTTACAGTGATTATGTCTCTGTTGATCCAACTTTTCAGTTTTCGATGTTAATTTTAGAATGGCAAATTGTAATAGTTACCCAGAAAAAATTAGGAACATTAGCAAGATATAAAACACACTTCCAAGACATGACAAATGAAGTGAGCTCAGTTTTGTAAAGATACTTCCTGTGTATACATGTGTATAGAGGAATGAGAAAAGGTTTGGGTTGTGGAGAAAACAATTTTATAGTTTTGCATGTGTGTACTTTACTTAAACATTTTATATAAAGATTTTTTTTTTTTTTGTATTTCTTGTCTAATCAAGAAAGAAGGTAACTGAATTCATCGAAAAAATGTCAAGGCTAGAAACATTTTTCAACTTCATTAGTCACCTGTTAAAGATCAGGGTGACAATGAAGTTCTTATCAAGGACAGTCACAATTCAGCTTGCTTTAAAATCAGGTTAAGTCTCCTCTGCACTTTCCTCCCCTCCCTACTTCCTCCCACCTTCAGACATTTGTCAGTCTAATAAATTGCTGACAGAAGAAACAAAGCGCAAAACAACAAAGAAAATCACCAGAGGAGGCGACCTCCACATCAGCTTCGGAAGGGTGGAGGCAGCCTCCATATCAGCTTTGGAAGCTCATGTTTTTCCTATAATCTCATTGGAAGAAGGTACCTTACTCCTTTAATTATTCCATCATTAACTCATGTTTTTGCTAAAGAATCAGAAGAGTAGCTAAAGTGCCTTTTCACCACCCTTAGCATGCTTTTATGGTGACTCACAATATGTTTTTCATAGTTAGCTTTCACAGTATATACACTTTTATTGAGTAAAGGGCATGTGTTTCTCATGAAAATGTACATTTAGTGGGGATATTTACAGTTATCTGCAAACTGTTATGGTCTTGTGGTGTTTTGTCAATTATTATTATTCATTCCAAAAACCTTGAATAGTTAGTATTAAATTATTACTGTATACTTTATGGAAACCAAGCCAGTATTAGGTTGTTTTAGCCTAACACCAGAGCTGGAATGACAGCTTTATTTCTACAGCCCATTTTCCTTTAGTATAACATCTGGGTACTAGTCGTTAGAAATAAAAAGAGGTTTTATCACTTCTTTAATCCCAATGAATATCTTTTAAAATAAGAAAAATCCATAAAAACATAATTATTATATCAGTGTCTGCTGTAATAAGGTTGACTGTTTATTCTTGCTTTAAAAATAAATTAACAGGTCTGATTGTGATTAAGACTAACCTAAGAGAACAATAAAGACAGCCTGGGCAGCTGTAGTTTGGCTCCATTCATTATTCTGTAGGGAGAGCAAGTCAGATCAAGTGTGATGCAGTTTCTATCAGAGAGAAAATACCCTGTGTCTTCTGGAGTGCATGTTGCTAGAAGGAGGTGTGAAGGGCCTGTCAGCTGCTCTTAGAGAAGCAGTGACAGCAATGCAGCCCTAAGGAAAGGCTTAGACACTTCAGGAAAGATAAACAGAGCCACAAGCTTCCAAAAATGCGAATAGAAAAGAAATATGGCATAGGCTATGCATCCCTTTCCTACTTAAAAACATCCCATTGGGCAATGCTATTGAAGACTTTGTCACCCACCATTCCAGCTACTCAAGTTGATTTGTGGTATGGTTACCATAGCTTTCTTGTTTTCACTTACATTAAGGATGACTGTGGAAACGGCAGCTGTTCTAAATAAGATCAGAGCTATCTGAAAATAGGACATTTAAAAATGCATTTCTATAAATAAAAAAGTATCAAATGGATACCAAGGCACATGAACTAATGTTCACATATCCATGCTACATATGAAATTATGGAAGGGACAGCTTTGCCAGTAAATTTTATTTCTCTATACTTTCACTTTTCAATTATCAAATAGTAATTGTGCAAATAACAAATTTCATTGCGATAGTGTCTTTAATGTACTAATGTACTTTAATCATTTTCATCCCCCTCATTACTGCCCCTAATGGTCTCCTTGTCACTCTCTAATTGTCTCTCTCTCTCCTTTCGTGTATTTATCAGCAAACCTTGAGTGAATATATGAGAGAAAACATGTCATATTTCCATTCTGAATCTTCATTATTTTATTTAACATGATGAAATTGATTCTAAACATATTTTTCGAAAATGATGTAATCTTTGTGGCCAAGTAAATCTTCATTTTATACATAAGTTAGACTTCCTTTGTCTATTCCCATTCTGACAGGAAATGAGGTTCATGCCACAATGATACTATTCTTTTATATTTAGCTATATTTTTGATATAATGAGTTGAAATCTATTACAACTATCTGAGTTAGTTTTCTGAATTTCATTTGTTCTGATCTACTGAGTTAGGATTCAGGAAACCTCTAAGCTAATTTTATTCATCCACAATTAAACATTATTGCTTTGATATAAAAAAAATAAACCAAGGCACAACTTCTCTCCTCAGCTAGTAAGGAACCAAGGTACTTAGTCTAATTATCCGTAGAGAAAGGAATCTTTGTAGAGCCATGAACATATCATGTGTTGATACCCTATAATGCTGAATGACTTGATTGAACTGGAAGACTCTGAAGCAGAGGACTCCTCCCTGGATTCTAAACCCACCCGTACTGTGAAACATTAAGTGTGGTAGGATTCAGGTGTCAGCTGATAAAGTTGGAAGACACTTATCCAGGATCCCAGGCTCCTGAAGGGGGAGTGGCCAGCCCCATTCAAGAGGGGCTGCTGGGATCATGAGGAGCCCGTTTTGGTTCCTGACTGCTGGAGAGACTGGTTTGGCATCCATCAACCATCGCATGGATAATCTGATCTCTCAGGCACCTTTATAAGCTGTTACCTGTATCGTGAGTGTTGGTTTATATTTCAATAAATATTAATCTTGGATTGGTATATTTTAAGAGAGATTTGCGCCAACAACTAAGTGTTGTTTTGAATCACTAAGCTATGGGATTATTTACTGTACAATGTATATAACATACTTTATATTTTAGATAAAAACGTAAGAAGAAGACCATCTTGTTCAGTCAAGTTATGAGAAAATAACATAGGATGTGTGTATGTATCTGTGTCTATTACAAACTGAGGTGTTTTTCTTCTTAAATAAAACCATGTCAGGATAATAAGAATGAATAAAACTCTTCAAGATCAAAAGGAATAAAGAATCATCTCAATTACAAGAAAATCACTCTGTGAAGCTATGGAAAAGTCTGTACAAGCCATAGTCAAAATTGAGTCTGAAGGGAGGTAGTCTACTAATTTAAGTTATGGTCCTTCTTTCCCAATACAAATCTGAAAATCTGAGGCTCAGGTAGATAGATTTTAAGTATCAAACCCCACATTTTAACTTTTGGAATAGGATCCATTCTGATCCACTCTTTAGAGTTACATGGGATTGCCGTTAAGTAATTTCATCTCCTCTAGGATGATGCTCTGCTACAGGAAGCTAGCAGAGAACTATCACATTTATTCTAGACCATTGTCAATGGCTTTCAACCTTGGGTGAACCTCATAATCAGTGGGGGTGTGAACATGCCAATGTCTAACCCTCTTTTTAAAGCTATTAAACCAGAATGCTTTGCAGTTTGGTGAGAAAAGTGTGTTCAAATCTTACCTGATGTTGCTGTTGTATATAAAACCCTGAGAAGAAAGAATGTGAACATGAGCTGACTAGTGGAAAATTGATCACAAAATTCCTTGAATAAGAAAGGACAATGGCAATATTATAAGGCCATAGTCCTTACATATATATCAGGAAGCCTAGAAATCTGTAGTTTTAGCAAATGCTTCAAGTAATTCTTATTAGACAAGTTTAGAAAGTGTTGGTCTAACCCAATTTCAGCAGGTATCAGGATAATACTGGCTTTGTACAGTGAATTTTGAAGTGTTAGTTCCTGCATCAGTTGAACATATTAAAATAACCTCAGAAGAAAAATACAAATAAGTAAAATTAAAATAAAAAACCTATTAGCCTATCATATCTAGCTATCATGTTAATATATCTTTAAAAACTAAAGTACCTTTATGATCACATTGGCTTGTCATTCATTCATTTAGCAACCCATGGAATATTTCAGAGTTCTGATATCAAGTTCAGAAGCATCTTTGGACATTTCTGAAAAACAGTAGGTGTGGTGGTACAGCCATATCAGAATGGAATGGCAAAAGGCACAAAGCCAGCACACCTACTTGACAAAGATTCAACAAATCTTAGCATCATGATTGCTGCCATACCACCTTTGGTTTTATCTCTACCTGTTGTATACTTAAGACACTCTTTAATATTGGTACAGTTTGGGGATATTTGATTGATGGAAAATTTCTCATGAATCACTTCTTTTACCAGGAATGCTGCTTCTAAGCTTCCCCAAATCAGTTCTGAACTTTCTACTTCCTATGCTTTTAGGGAGATATCCTTATCTACTTGAAGGTCTTCCTTATATCTTGGAGATTGTGACACACATAAAGAAGCCAGAGGTCTCTTCATGAGGCTATGAGACATTCTTGAAACATCTGTCCTACTTACTCAGGAGCAAGATAGTTAAAGTAAACTCAAAATGGTCAGCAAGATTTGGTTGGCTAAAGGAGTTGACCACAGATCAGAAATCCCGTCCCACTATGCCTTCATACAATTACATAGCATATACAGTAACAAAGTTAGATTGACTAAAGTTACCTATGCTATGCACAGAGACACATACTAGTGGGTAAAGAATGATGTAGAAACATGATAAAAGAATGAGATGTTAACACATCTTCTTCTTAGAGAAGATAGCTCAGACAGAGTCACTATGATGGCATATGATCAAGGAACAACAGAATTCCAAGATTCAACATATAAACAAATTCTATAAATTATAAACATTGTATTATACCAGAGTTTGAATAATAACTGCAGCAGCCTAAGAACAGGCTGTCATATACTTCTAGATTCTTAAAAATTGGTTATGGGTTTATGAGTATAAATGATAACTTTGTTCATCAAGGATGTCAAAAATTGAGGGAAAATTATTTGAAATTATAATTCTGTTCTATCATAGTTTATTAATGATGAATAAGAGATGAGCAAAAGGAAGTGAGACACATCCAAAACAACACAATATGACCTATGTTTTGGAATGTATCCCTGCTTACTAAATTATGTATAAATAAAGAAGCACTCTGGTTGCTAGTCAGTCTGGCTGTAAGATTCTACCAACCACCATGGCTTGGCTCACTCCTTCCTCCACCAACTTACATCTTCTGCCCAGGACCTGTCCACCACTAGAGATGGCTCCCAGCATCTGGCTTCCTCTCTGTCTATCTCTCCTAAAACAAAACAAAACAAAACAAAACAAAACAAAACAAAACAAAACAAAACAAAACAAAAAACAAACAAAAACTAAGAAGTGCCCCATGTCTGCTTCCTTCTGTTGCTGTTCTTGCATCCACCCATCTTCAGAGCTTGTCCTCATTGGAGCTGGACTCCAGCTGTGTGTGGATGATCAACTGTTTTACGTTTTTCACGGACACTGAGAATTGAAGATGAAGGTGGTCGTTCTTTAGATGTTGAACCAACTATTAGTGGTTAGTTAGCAAGTCCTCTGACTTGCTCATACTTGTGGAGCAAGAAAACTCAAGTCCATCAGGTATTTTTGCATAGTCTGTCCAGTTACCTGTTTTCCCACTGGAAACAAAGGTCTTCCTGCAGCATCCCTACTCAGCTCATTCAATTTTGGAAAAGGAATATTATGTCTTTCAAAGAAGATATTTCTATGGAAATGACCACCTCCAGATACTCTTGAATTGCATACCGATGTAGACATATATTTGCAGCCATGGAAAAGAAGCATAGACATATGATTTATGGCAGAAAGTTTTTAAAAAGTGTTCAGTTAACACTTTTTAAGTTTTAATTTTCACAGTATGAAATTTGAGAAGTAATTACCTGGGCTGGAACTTGGCTAGAGCAGCATTTAATGCTCCTAGCCATATGAAGTAGGGAAATGAGAAATGAGTAATCTCTGGACTATGCCCACTTCTCTCCTGTGTTGGAATATATTGCAATTATGTTCTTGTTGCCATATACAATTCAGGTGGGAAAGAAATTTATTACCAGATTTATAGAAAAAAAGACACTTGGGTAGTTTGTACCTCATAATTCAAAATCCATAGAAGCAGGTGGAAAAGTCCCCAAATAGAAATTTTTACACTGTCCCAGAGTATTTAAGTGTTGAACAATATATTAGCCATCCATCAGGCATCATGTATTGGGGCATCCACTGGGCACAAATGTATTAGGTTCAACATATATAGGAAGCAGAGTACATGCTCTTATTTGATCACTGGAGAAGCAGGGTTTACAAATATTTAAGCTTAGAAATCATACTTCAACTCCCGGATACATTTTCATTTACATGTACTTATCTTATTTGTCATTATCTTCAGCTATTCTTTTTAAATAGATTTTAATGCAGTAAAATTTACTTATTTGATTCTATAAATTTGAATGTATGTAGAGGAGAAGCTTGTGTAATCACCAGCACAATCAAGATGGGGACATTTCAATCCTCCCTCTCCAAAACTTCTTTTTGTCTCTTCTTTAAATCTGCTTTTATGGTAGACGTGGAAACTATGTGTCATGTATGCAGAGGTATTGTTCAACCTTTGAATTAAATCTGAGTCCATTATGTATTTTTAAAAAATAGTCACTCACTTTTATCATACTGCTTCTTGCAAATAACTGAACTGTTCCCGACCACAATTTGTCTCTTGGGGAATATCACAGATTGGAGTTGTTATGTGTACAACTTTCTGAAGCTGTTCCAACTCATTGTTTTAAGGTTTTGGGATCCAAATGTCTTTATTAACATTGCTGAGTATCATGCTACTGTGGAAATTAACCAGAGTCTGACATTTGATTCATTCAAGTCTTGTGGCTACTTCAGTTTGGGCAATTATGGAAAAATACACATCTTACACACTTCTGTATCCAGAATTCTGGATCATCTGATAAGCATGTGTTTTATTTTGTAATAATCGGTTAGATGTTCCAGAGTGGTGGTACCATTTTACACTCATAGTAGCATGTGGGAATATGTTTCAAATTTGATAAAAACCAGTCTGAGATACAAGAGGGATCTACCCACAGTCAGTCTAGGAGGATCAGAGAGTGGTAACTCACACCTTTAATCCCAGCACAGGGGATATCTGGGAGTGGTGACCTACGCTCTTAACCTCAGCAAATCCGAGTTTGAGGTCAGTTTAGTTTACAGAGGAAGTTCCAGGTTCCCAGGCAGGCAGTGTTGGTGTCATGCCTTTAATCTTAACCTGGATGTGAAACAACTGGGCAAAGAGGGTATTTAAGGCAGGCAAAGAAAGACAGATGAGGCAGTAGAAGCCAGGAAGAACAAGGCTGAGGAAGCTGGAAGACAGCTGGATGAGAGGTGTTTCCTCTCTTTGATATCTCAGCCTTTCCCTGAGATATGGCTATTGCAACAATAGCAAGGCAAGAAAGACCTAGATTTGGGGCAGTTCTTGTTTTTGCCAGTGTTTTTAAATTTTACATTTTTAGTTGTGGCCCACGTGTGCACATGTGTGTGTGTGTGTGTGTGTGTGTGTGTGTGTGTGTGTGTGTGTGTGTGTGTGTGTATACTATGATAATGTGGGTATCTGCAAAGGTCAGGTGTTATACTCCCTGTGGCTGAAGTTACAGGTGGTTTTGAATGAATGACCTGACCTGATGTTGGTGTTGAAATGTAAATTCAGATCCCTTGGAAGAGCCACAAGTACTAATAACCACTGAGCCATCTCTCCAGGTGAGGAAGCTGGCCCCAGGACTATAAGAGTGAGAGAAATGGACCTGCCCCTCACCAGCTGGGCACATGGGAGAGCAGGTATGGAGCCTTGCTTGGGAAGCACTAGAGTCGACCCTGTTGGTGGGATGGAGATAATGTGGCCTGTGGGCATGAGGTGCAGGAGAGTTGGCTCATATATTTTCATGGGTTTTCCAGGGTAAAGGAAAATGCCCTTTCTCTGTTGTAGTGGGGTTCTCGGGTCCCGGGCGCCAGAGGTCCAGAGACCCACAGACCTGCCGCCCGGGACCGCTTAGCCGCCCAGCGCCCGGGTCCCCAGAAACGACTCAGACGCTTCTATTAACTTTATGCTGTTTGGCCTATGGCTCAGGCACATTGCTAGCTAGCTCTTACATCTTAAATCAACCCATTTCTATTAATCTGTTGGCTACGTGGCCCGTGGCTCATCTGTGTTCCTTACATGTTGCTCCTTGGGCGGCTGGCTCGATCTGCCTAACTCCGCCCTGCTTCTCCTACCTAAACTGATTTCTCCTCCCACTTCTTCTATGGTGCCCGCCATGACCCAATACAGCTCCTTTATTTAAAGATTGAGATTCACAGCATAAAGAAGGGCATTCCCACATCATTTCTCCCACCTCTTGCCACCTGCATGGGGGCATGAGAATGGAAGAGCTGGTTCTGCCCCTCACCAGGTGTAGCAGTCCAGAAAGTATGTCTGCACCTTGTGTGGGAAAAATGGTAGAGTTGGCACCAAAGTATAAGTGCTAGTGAGCTAGACCCCAAGGGTGGGAGAACTTGGAACTGACCCACTCCTTTTTGTATGCTACATTGGTGGTCAGTGCTGTTGAGCTTTTCAGGGTAGTGATGATGAGGGAAAGCTGGCAGGTGACCAACCCAGTTTACCACTCAGGTCCAGAAGCAGGACTATGAGGTAGCTCACCCCAACATCTACCTCCTCTATGAACTGCTAAAGCATGTGAAGGGGATTGAGCTGCAGATCCAAAGCTGTAGGATGAGGTGATATATTGCTTATTAAATAAATATTCCCTGAAGATCGAAGGACAGAGCTAGTCACAGACTTAGCCATTGAGGTCAGGCAGTGTTGTCACACACCTTAAATCCTAGCACTCAGGAGGCAGGGGAAGGATCTCTGTGAGTTCGAGCTCCCCCCCCCCCCAATCTACAGGAGATTAATCCAGTCTAAAAGAGAAACAGAGTCAGGCAGTGGTGACACACACCTTTAATTACAGCACTAGGAAGGTTGAGACAGGAAGTGATGTGGCTGGGCAGAGGAAGAAATATATGGCAGGAGGAGACAGGAGTTTGGGGCTCCTGTGCCTTCCTCCCTTGTGGTTCCCTTTGCCCTGTATTTCCTTCCTTTACTTAAAGCTGAAGGCTGAAAGCATTCAGTCCGAAGGCTTGTGGAGAGAGGATCTACCTCTTTGGGTATGATTTACTACTGATGAGAAGTTTCTCTAGAGGCTTATTCCTTTGTCTCTCTCTGATCCTTAAGATTTAGCTCAATATCTGGCTCCTGTATTTACTATAAGACCAATTAGGATTCGAGCAATAATAGAATCCATGACACACAGCAACAATAGGATATCTAAGAGGAATCCCAGTGAGAGCCTATTATGGATGGTTTAGCAGAAGCCAGAGGCCTGAACCAGACCAATTACTTATTTCAGTGAACACTTACAAGTATATATATTGATTAAAGGGTATACTGTGTGACTTACTGGGACAAACTATACCTTCCATGCTGAGTTCTTTTTGTCTGTTTTGCTTTTAAATTTTGTTTTTAGGGGGGAGTTGCAAGGGCATAGGGCCGAAGTGGGGAAACGAGGAGATGAGTGGATGTGAAATCCACAAAGAATTAATAAAAGTTAAAAAAAAAAACCAAAAAACCTCTGCGTATGTGCAGGCTCACCTGTATACTGTGGCATGTATTTAGGTGGAGGTCGTAGAACATCTTAGAGGAATTGCCTCTCTCCTTTTGATCATATGGGTCTTGGAACCAAACTCAGATCTTCAGGATGGGTGGCAAAAACACTTAACCTACCGAGTATCTCCCCATTCTGGTACCAGTGATTTTTTGAAAGATAAGTAAAATTCAATTAGTGATTTAAACATTACTATTGTAGAATAGAGTTGTTTATGTCAATTGTAAAGTAAGAACAATAGTCATCAGACTGAGTTACGCTCTTCATGAAGCTTTAACATACATTAAGAAGACTACAACAACTAGCTATTTGGAGATTTCTGTAAAAATTCACCACATACCTTGTGTCTTTAAACATGTAGCTAAATGCTCTTATAATTATAAAATAATTGAATGAAAATAGAGCACCCCAAGCTTCTTAGGTAAAAGATTACATTTCCGTGTTGGGGATCTATGTCCTTTTACTCTGGTGGGACCAGAAAGCACCATCAAACTAGGCATCAACTCTGGCTCAGATGTGTCCACACCAAAAGACCAAGCCTTTTGATCTGAGGCCTTCTTCTCTAATGACCTAGATGTCAGTGTGGTGTCAGAGCTTCAGCTCCAGTTTGACCCTAGTCTCCTGAGAGGTTCCAGTCTTAAAGATCAGTCAGTGTGAAATTGCAGTTTCAACTTCTGGGGTCCTGGTTACCACTACAAGAATGAGACCGATACTCCTGTGATCCTCAAGGTTACCTACTTTGGGTCTGTAGTTATTGCCACAGCTCCAGACAATACAGAGACTACAGTAGGTTTGACATTTGGACTTTTGTCCTGAGTAGGTTCACAAAATCCAAAGAGTAAGCAAGAATTTGATAGTATCTGCCTTGGTAATCAGAGTATAGTCCTATGCTTGGTCCTGATGGTATATAGCTAAGATAAGACCACCACAGTGACTCCATTTTACAATCACCACCAAGTTTCAGCAGTTCTTATAGCTGAACTTTGTGCAGACATTCTGTAGGAAGGAGAAGTCAAAACTGAAAGACAAAGCCACTCCAACAGATTCACCAACATGACCAAGAACCACAAAGGTCAAGTCACCACCGTGACTTAATTTTGATGAAGAATAAATGACAAAGTGAAAAATAAAAATAATATGAAAATATCTATTTCTACATTGAAATATTTGTTGATAAAATTTTGCAATGTCAAGGAGTGCTAGAGAAGGCAAATGTTTGTATGCCAAAAGAATAAAATGATTAATATTTGAACTTTGAGGGGAAATAAAACTAGGAAAAAGCAGCATGTAAAGTATGATGACAAATACAAACATGAATTATGTAAATCACTTATGATTGTTAAGGAAATCCCATGCTGCATGAAAGCATGGAAAGTGTCAGAACTACTTATATGGAAGCTAGAATTGTTCATGAACAAATTGATTTACCAATTATAAGAGGCTTTACTATAATTACAAGCTACACTTAATATAACTCTTACTTGAATACTGGTGGTTTAGACTTACAAAGATTTAAAAATTTATAGAGAAAATAAGAAAATTTAATGGCCAGAGAAACTGATTTAAAAGGTAAACCACTTGACTATAAAGCCACTGTAAGGCAAGGGAAATGTTATAGCAACAGAACAAAGACCTGTTGAAAAAAACAGATCATGGAAAAGAATGACTATAGCTCACATAAAGATTTAATTGTCAGTTGAATTTGAAGGAAAAAGACACTTATTATTGGCAGCAAGCAATATATCAGTGTTTATTTCTTCATTTTCACTATTCTGTGTCCTGTCAGGGCAGGTGCAAGGCTCTCTTATCTAAAGCTTCCACTGTGTAGACTGCTTTGTATATACATTGTGACATGTGAATAATTCCCAGACAAGTGGAGGGAAACTGAGGTCAAGTACTAGCATGTGCCATTATCATGATTTGGAGTGTGCTTTATGTTACCTTTTTTTAAAAAAACTGAAACCCAATGACTCAGAATGAAGCCATATATTTAGAGCTGCTCCTCCATATCTCAATAAAACACTGGTTGCTTCTCTTCATTTTCATATTTTAGTTTGTCCTTGCATTAGTACAAAATTTAATGTACTAAGTGATGCCAGCTTTTGATCTATATTATGGTGAATATATATATTTCATAACATTTATTTAAGTTACAGCTAAAGTACAAATGTCAAATGTTACCCAAAATTATTTGGTTATTGTTATTTACTATTTAGTCATTTGAGTAACCTTGAGAAAGCAAGAGAGAGTAGAAAATTCTGAAACTAAAAATACACCAGACCTAAAAGGTTGATACATTAAAATTATACATTATACGCACTATGAATCAGAAAGAAAAGTTAGGATGAACAAAATCACTACACTATTTATAAAAAATTGACAGATATATTGAGAAATTAATATATCTAAAATGCAATATTGCTAGTTTGATAAGATCAATAAAAGTGATAAACTATCCAGGATAACTCAGAAAGAAACACTCATCAATTCATTAATATCAGAGGTGAAAGAGTGTATCACAACTGATACTTCAGATATTAATATAAGGATAATGAATTGGTACTATGGATGCAATAGGTGAATTTGTTGAGAGATGCAAACTAATGTTTCAAATAACTAAGCTAATGTCAATGAAAAGATTTATATCACTAATTTATAACCTTGTATATTTGAGTTCTTCAGAGAAACAGAAAAACTAAGATGCATACATAGAAACATAGATTATAAGGGATTTATTATAATTGTTATTGTTCAATAACATCTGTAAACTGACAGTGTAAACTACAGTTTGAAAGGATTTAAGCTTGAGATCAAGGAAGAGCAAATGTTTCTGAAGTCAAGAAAAATCCAAGATCCCTGGCAGCAAAGTGTCAGGAGCATTTCCCTCTTATTCACAAATGTGAGCTTGTTCTATTCAGGATTTTACCTAATTGAAGCCATCACTATAACAATTTAAATATTATTCTCATTCCAAACCATCTTCACAGATAACTCAGAATAGTTCATGTACTCTTACTAGTTTGACACATAACAGTTATATCTACCAAACTGAAAAACATTAAGCCTGTGTACTTTCACTCGTAAATTCTTTCAGACAGAAAAATGGTCAAAATTTAAAACAGTATCTTAGAAAAACAGGAACCAAACAGAGTATTTTCTTACCCATACCAAAATCAAATAAAAATATCACCCAATGCAAAATTATATATTATATATCTTTTAAACACACTTATAAAACTTCTTGATAAAGCATTGATAATTTGAGTAGAATGTATAAACTTAATTACAAGTGATGACTAAAGGTTTATTTCAAAAGGACATTGTTAGTTGAACATTTAAAAATCACTCAATGCTATTATTCACAGCAATAGCCTAATGAAGAAAAATCATTTAATCATTTCAGTAGAAACTGAAACGTTTGAGGCAATTCAATATCAAATCATGATTTTAAAAAGCAGAGCTAGTAATACATATAAAGGACTTTCTATAGCTTGTCAAAGAACATCTACAAAGGCTATTATCAGAAATAAGTTATCTACCTTCAAAGATGAGTCAAAAAGCAAAAATTATTTCTTCTTACTGCCTTGTTCTCAACTTTACATGAAAATATAGCTAATACGGAAAACAAGAAAAGAAATGGAGGATACAGAGACTGAAGAAAAAATAAAGTCATTTGGACACTGTTAATGTGACTGTTTTGAAAATCCCGAAAAATTAGCAATAACAACAAAGTGCAAATCATGACACAAAATTGCAGGATGTAAGATACCTAATGCCTCAAATCAATAATTTAAGAGATACTTTAAATAAAAACTGGAAATTAAAAAAATAATGCCACTTGAACTAATATAAAAATAAGACCTTATGTCCTTCTGAGCGAGGTGTCACACGCCCAGAAAGACAGGCGTGGGATGTATTCACTCACAAATGGATTTTAGACAAAAAGCTCTGAACCACAACTCCTGCATAGCTTGGGATCAGGATGAACTTAAGGGAGACAACCAGGAATCCTCTAGGAAGAGAAAAATAGAGAAGATCTCCTGAACAAATAAGGATCATAATGGTTAGTGACCAAGGAGAGGTGGGAACAAATCATAAGAGAAGGAGATGGTTGAGTGAGGGGAGCAACAAAGATGGAGATAAAATGGATGAATATCTTGATAGAGAAAGCCAATATGGAGTTGGAAAGAGACAAGGTGCTAGGGAAACCTCCAAGAACTCAAAGGATGTCCCTGGATAAGTCTCCAACCTATAGTGGAGGGGTGCCTAAACAGGACTTTCCCTATAATCAAATGAATAACCACCCTAAGTGTCATTTAGAACCTTCATCTAGCAATGCAAAGAGGCAGAAACAGAGATCCATAGTAAGTACAAGGTAGACAGACCTCCCAATCCAATGAGAGAGAGAGAGAGAGAGAGAGAGAGAGAGAGAGAGAGAGAGAGAGAGAGAGAGAGAGAGGAGAGTGTATATGAGCAAAGGGATAGGGATTATGAGGACGAGACCCACAGAAATGGCTGCCTGGCTGGAACTTTGGGGAGCTCACTGAATTAAAACAGCCACTGAGAAACCACCAGGAAAATGAACTAAACCCTCCAAAGGTAGATTATTGTCAGAGGCATGGACATTTTATGAAGCAAGCCTCTTGGAGTAAGATCAGCCTATGTTCCTGTGCATGAACTGGCACCTTGGGAACTCATTCCCTATAGAGGAACACATAACCCAGCCTTAATACTGGGATGAAGGACTTGAACCTACAACTTGGACCTATCTCAAATGGATATATCAGACTGAACTGACCCACCTTGGGACTTGCGGAAAGTAAGGAGAGATGGGATGTGGGAGGCTGAGGGAGGACTTGGAGAAGGGAAGGAGGGCAAGCAGTGGTATACATGGAAAAAACCTTTATAAATAAAAAAAGTAGAAAAATTAAAACCATAAAAAATCATCATTAACTTGTATATCAAACTTATCAGGAAAACTTGCATAGACAAAACTTCCATAAAAGAAAAATTAAAGGATCTCATTATACTACTTTATCAATATTCACATAATGTCCCAAATATTATTGACATAAAATCTTAATATGTAGATATGATATGGTGTGGAACTTACTATGTAAATCAATCTGGTCTTCAGCTGATATAACCTTCCTGTGTAAGCCTCCAGAGTAAAGGGATAATCTATACATTGCACCAAACCTTGCTAATCTATTGATTTAAATACCATCTCAAACCAATCCCAGTGAGTATTTTGTAGATATCAACAAATTTATTCTAAAGTTGAAGTGGGACAGAAATAATTATCAATTCACAGTAACCAAAAAAAAAAAAAAATACCGAAGAGATCAAAAGTGGCGGCCTGTCATTGCCTAACATAAAGGATTTCTATAAATCTGCAGTATTCAAGACAATGTGTAACTGACAATGCGGTGGACAATGTATCAATGATATAAAAATGAGATCCCAGAACACACCTAAACATAAAGGAACAAGTAACAAAGAAACACATGCTTTTCATCATATGGTGCTGAAATGATTGGGCATTTATATAAGAAATGATTATAGACAGAGACTTCACATGTTTCTGCGAATAAGTATCAAAATTATGCCATAGGGCTACAGAGATGGCTCAGTACTTTTGTTAAAAACACCCATATGGCCGTTCATGATGGCCTGTAATTCCAGCTAGAGAGGATCCTAACCCTCTTCTGATGTCTGAGTGCTCACGAATGTGTGGTATATCTGCAGAATAACACACACACACACACACACACACACACACACACACACACACACACACACATGGGGGAGAGAGATGAGATACACAATATTTTTAGAAAGCTTATTACTTGAAAGAAAAACTAATGTTTTCATTATTAAAATTATATCTCCATCTTGAATAAAGAAGTATTAATAAGACAATGAAAATAGACCGTGGTCTGGGTGTAGGGGTATTGTGTTGTTTCATGGTAAATAATTGTCCCACCCACTGGCTTAATAAAAAGCACTGATTGGCCAAAGGCAGGCAGGAAGTGTGGGTGGGGCTACCAGACCAAAAACTCTGAGAACAGGAAGCACAGAGCAGAATGCCAGAGAGAACCAGAGAGAAGCTGGGAGAAGCCAAGGACAACTATGCTGCTCTAAGGAAAGGTACCATGCCACATGGCTGAACAGGAAGAGTGATGGGTTAGATTAAGGGTAGAGAGCTAGCAAGTTATATGCCTGGGCCTTAGGCCGATCAGCCTAAAACTATTGAAAGCATCTGTGTGTCTCTGTGGGACTGTGGGACTGTGGAACTGCAGGACTGAGGGACTGCGCGTCTTTGGGTCCTAAACATTGAGGTTAGGCCCGAAAGTCCGGGCCAGAAACCTCATACTACAGTCTGGGAGTAAATATTAACCAAACATATATAGTGAGGAATTTTACATACAAAATGTATAGTGAATTCTTGTGAGATACAAGTTAAAAAGTGCACAACTAAGATATGGAAAATAATCTCTAATTTATCAAGAAAAGTTTAGCAGATTAGCAAATGAGAATGTTGTGCCATCTGTTGTGAGATCATTACAATGGAAACAAGGTGGTTCCATTGTGCATCTGCTAGAAAGACAGTAGTGAATACTGCAGAGGTGAGACAATAGGAGCCAGCACTTATTGATTGTGGTGAAGATACAGAACAGTACAGCCACTTGGGATATACGTTTGGAAAATTTCTTATATGACAAATACAACATTTACTTTATAACATATAAATTGTATTTTTAAATATGTACCCAACTTATTAATATGAGTAAATATGAAAACTTATTTAAAAATGTTATTTTGAAGCTTTTTTTCTAATTATTAAAGACTGGAAGTGAACAAGAATCCTTTTGTAGGTAAATTCATAAGCCATGTTTAGTTTATGTATCATGTTTTTGGTGATGAAAAAAATGTACTTTCTGGACATGAGAGAAAGTCGAGACATCTTAAATGCATAATGATAAGTGGGAAAGCCAAGTTGGAATAGCTAAATACTGTATAATCTCTATGATATGGTATTCTTTGAAAGACAGAACTAGAAATGTATTAATGAGGTCAGTGATGTCAAGGAATTCTAAAGGAAGAGGAAATGATGAGGCATTAAAGTACAGGAAAAATTTAGGACTGTGGAATTATTATATATGAGACTGTATATTTATATCACATAGTGTAGGAATATGATATTCTGTATGACACTATATTGGATGCCTGACTACACAGCACAGCAAACACTATTAAATAAAACTTAATAAAATTTTTAGGCTTTGTTTATTAATAACGCATCTTATTGGTTACTTCTGTATAAAATGTATACCACATTAATGTAGGAGGGTGACAGGAAGAACTGTTAGGGACATATATGAGAACTCATTACTAGATCCTCTCAGCTTCTCAATGAATCTAAATTTGTAATAGTATCTCTTAGGAGATGGAGAGACGGCTCAACAGGTAAAAGCACTGGCTGCTCTTCCAGAGTAATTGGTTTTGACTCCGTGCACCCACATGAATACTCAATCATCTATAACTCCAATTCTGGGTAATGGATATACTCTTCTAATCCCTATGCACAAAAAGCATGCACCTAAAACATAGATATGTGTGTAAGCAACATACACATAACAAATTATAAGTATATTAATAAATAGATATTCTTTTATGCAGTGAATTTCATAAATCTTGAAGCATTCTATACATACACACATTTCTCTCAGATCAACCACATCAAATGAGATTTTAAAGACGTTTCTCAACCTGACAGATTCTCACTTGCTGATTTGTGTAAGCAATCTTTGGATATTCTTGAATTTAATATAAATGAATTATACTTCCTGCTATCTTTTACAACTGATGTGTATGTGTGTGTGTGTGTATGAGAGAGAGAGAGAGAGAGAGAGAGAGAGAATATTGTTACAGTTAGCCTCACTCAGTTCTAACACTTTTTTGTATACAATATACTTGTCTAGCTCTAGGACAAAGGGAACTGGTAGTAATTTTATTAAATTTGTGCTAAATAAATGAGGAGTGAACTGGCATTGGCCTACACAAGACATTTCTTATTCTTTGTGTCATAGAAAATTTTTCTGCTTTATTATACTCCCCTGTACTTTGGCAAAGATTTTACCACTCATCTTCTATACCTTTGCTTATTTATTTCACATGGATTCTCTTTTTTATTGAGTGTATGTAGGAATATTATTTGTGATTTACGTTTGCATCCTTGCATGTAATTTTCTTATCTTTTGAACTTTTTCCGGTCAACATTTTGGTAGAAGATTTCAATGATTTTCTCATAAATAAACATGATATTATCTGATTTAAAAATTCTTGAATTCATTTTTACCCTCTTCATATTTGAATTTAATATTCAAAGGAGTAAACATTTTTCTTGCTGTTTACTTCAATAGAAACAACTTTGTATGTTTCACACAATATGAAACATTGCACTCTTTCTGTGTCTGTCTGCCTCTCCCTCTGTCCTCTGTATGTGCTGTGTGTGTGTGTGTGAAGGTAGGTAATAGATAACTTCCAATTTTTTGCCTGCCTTTTACATGAAAGTATTCTCAATGTTGACATGTATCAGAAGATCTAAAAAGAGACTCTGAAAGCATTTTGTCTTTAGATTTATTATAATGGTCAGATAAACTAATGGCTTTAACACTGATCCACTTTTGCACTTCTGGAATGTATCTTTATGATCTTTATATTTTAATATTTAATAAGATTGTGGACTTGTGGCTAATATTTTAGGTGTTTCTTACCTATAAGTAAAATTTATTCGTAATGTATTTTGTGTGACCTTGTTATGGAGTTGTTGAAATTTATTTTCATTATTATCTTATAACTTAATTTTTAAGGTTTTTTATATTCCATGGAATTGCTATGAAGTAGTCCAATTATTATGTCTTCACAATTCTGTTAATTGAGCCGTCCACTTTTTTTCTCTCCTGAGAGGTTAGATTTTTTTTTTAACGTATAACCTTTTGCATTCTGTGCTATATTCAATTTTAGCAATTAAAATTTCAAAAAACTGTAGTTATATATAACTAGAGTTAGTTTTATATAAATCCCTAAGACTGATGGATTTTTTTTTCTTAGACTAAAAGAAGTGTGCTAGGTTTGTTATAGAAATTTTAATTTTTTAATACTTGCATTTCTGCCATTTTATATGTTATATCAAATAACAGCACTTCTTCTTACTTCATAATAATAATATTTTTATGAAAATTAGTTTTAGAATTATAAAGTGTTCTTGTCCATTTTTACTTTACTAGCGACTCCTCTCAAACTTCAATTTGAACTGAGTTGAACAAAGGCTACTGGAGTTTTTGGTCCTATTACATATTTTTCTTTTGTCACTGGATAATTTTCTTAGGTCACAATCAATAGTCAGTGGCTATCAACAATTCTTCTCAAATGTTCCACTAATCTGTATTTTCAGTGGCTCATTCACTCACACACTTTCACTCAACTGTACTTATATTTTTAATCAGTTAAGTATCCTTAACTGCCCTTGAGTTAAAGAAAAAAGAAAAGAAAATCTGAAAGAAGAGTTAAGGTGATCAACTTTGAATGTGGAGCTTATGAATAATTTTGTTATTTTTTTTCTCATTCCGTTAAACTGTGAGATTTAAATCATATTAATTAAACAAATTGGAGTTTATGTGCATCTTGTTTTCAAGGTTCCTTTTGTTGGCAAATGATTGAAAACTACAAAATATTTATATTCTATAACCAATTTTTATAGATAACAAATACATCTTTTTTAAAGTTACATATATATATATATATATATATATATATATATATATATATATATATATATATATATATATATATATATATATATACACACACACATATATTTGTTTAGACCAAGACAATTTTTGGTGGAAATATACTTCAGAGATCATGTTCATTTATTTTGAGGATGCTATGTTTTATTGAGGAGTATGGTTTGCATAAACACCATATATTTCAATTATAATAATTTAGGTAGTTTCAAGTTGAATCAGCCCTATATTAGTGTTTCTTATCTGGTCTTTTGTAACATGTTAGTGTGATTGCTGTCCTATTTCATTCACTTTTACCTTCTACATGCCCTCTGGATAAAACTCAGGGCCTGGCTCATGCTACGCAAGTGCTCTCTCAGGGAGGCACAGCTCCAGCTCATCAGCTTAATGCCAAACATTTTAAAGGGTAATAAAAATAATTCTCTCTTTCTCTATATGTTGTGTGACAAGATGTTTCTCAAAAAGGTACAACAGACAAGTCTATTTATCCCAGGACATGACAGAGCAACTTAGAAATACCACCAACTTCCATGATTGTCGTTCTGAGCCTCATTTAGGATGATATTTTTCCAGTTTATCCATTTGCCTTTAGATTTAATGATGTCATTTTTATCAGCTGAGAAATACTCCATTGTTCCATTGTGTAAATGTACCACATTTTCTTTATCCATTCTTTGCCCTGAGGGGCATCTACATTGATTTCAGGTTATGGCTACTATGAATATAGCTTCTGAGAACATAGTTGAGCAAATGTCCTTCTAGTATGAATGAGCATCATTCTGGGTATGTGCCAAAAAATGGTATAGCTGGGTCCTTTTTTATTTAAGAATTCTTTTTACTCACTTTACATACCAACCACAGATGCCCCTTCTGATGTCTCCTGATTCATTAGCATTTCCCCCTCCTATCCCTTACTCCAAAAGAGTAAGGCCTCCTATAGGAAGTTATCAAAGACTGGTACATTCAGTTGAGGCAAGACCAAGCCCCTCATTCCTGAATCAAGGTTGAGCATGGCATTCCATAATAAGTAATGGGCTCCATAAAGCCAGTTAATGCAATCAGGATAAATACTGATCCCACTTATGGGGCTCTGTAAGCAGACCAAGCTACACAAGTGTCTCACTTTTGTGGAGGGCTATGTTAGGTCCCACACAGGTTCCGTGTTATAGCTGGGTCTTGAAGTAGGTTGATTCCCAATTTCCTGTGGAGGAGTGTTCCCTTTGTTCTGCATCTTCTCCAGCAAAAGCTTGGACTCTATAATGTAGTTCCTCATGTTTTGGTGATCTCCAACCAAAAAACTATTTTTGTTGCTACTTGATAAAATTAATTTTGCTACTGTTATGATTCACAGTGTAAATATCTGATATGTAGGAAACCCAATGTGCGACTCCTGTGAAAAGGTCATTGTGATGACTCACAGGTTGAGAAGCATTGTTTTAAAGCATTGACCTTGATCTATGTTCCATTTTAAAAACTGTATTCTGAAATATAAATAAACTCCTATTGAAAAGAAACAGTAAACCTTTCTTCAGAACAGTAGCATGGCACTTTAGGTGGTACATAAAATACCCAAGTGTTATTTGCATTTGGCTTCTCTTATAACAATTTGTATGATTTCCCAAGAATTCTACCAATAGTTAATTCAAAATACCAAATGTAATAACTTCAAAAATCATCACTTTTCACATGTGTATTAGTTTGATCTTTTGTAGCAAAATGCTTTAAAATGGTTTAAACAACAAATACTTGATATGTAAATTTTTTGGTGCTTGGTGAACCATGAACTAAATAAGAAAAAACCAATGCCTGGAGCTTGTTTAAAGCTGGGTTGTGTTCTCACAAGTAGAAAACAAAGTGAAAAGCCATCAATAGACAATACCCTCAATACTTAATTACTGCCCAAAGTTCCTGTCCCCAAATACTTTTACATTGGTATAGTGGAGGCCAGTGTTCAATATCTCAGTTTGACAGAGCAGGAGGCAATATATATCTTCAACAGTCACTTTGACATGACCATAAGAGCTAATATCTGAGATCTTCCATTGTGATTAGGACTTGGTAGAAATGATTTCATTTCACCTTATTCTTTGAAGAAAATACTATCACTTTTACCTATTAACTTAGAAAATTTGGGTTCCCAAAGGTGGAACTTTTTGCTATTGCCTTTTAATAATAAAAGGAGAGTTAGGTGATCTTTTATTGTGGAAATATGAAATTGCCCCCAGTCACACAAAGGTGGAACTGTTTGCTATTCCCAGTTACTACTAAGAAGATAATTAGGTACTGTCTTGTGGATATATGAAATTGCCCTCAGTCCTAGTAAAATACAGGAGATGCATTTATCTGTTTCTAGATCACATAATTAAAGTTATTGCTGAAAAGATAGTAATGATGTCAAAATGTTCAGAAATGGGGAATCTTTTGTGTCTTGTGTTCACTTTCTTATTGCACTTCCCTTTTATTTTAGCCAAGATCCTAAGTGGAAAGTGGGTCAAAAATAATTTATATTCAAAATTCCCTCAGGCTTATGTCTAAAAGCATCTTGCTCCTGGGATTAACTAAATAGAATAATTATAGGACAGTGGACTCTTAATTGGAGAGTGGCAAAAGGCAAAAGATTTAGTTATTAGTCCTTGGTTTGTAGAATTATGGATATCACACAACTACCTATATATTTTTACAAAACAATTTTACCTTTGATTAAACAAAAATAACTTTTTTCCCCCAATGGGGAAATGCCATATTGGTAGTTGGAACTAAAACCTTTAGATGATTTATAATTTGCAAATATATGCTCTTAGCAAGAAATGAGAATTTACTTCTATTTGTAATTGAAAACTTAAGAAATCTTAAAATGGCGGTGTGTTCATAAGTATTATTTGACATGTTTTAGTTAATGGCCAATGGTTCAGCTAAAAATGGCTTATTATAATTGTCTTTGCACATGTTTTTTGGCACCTTTCCTGTGTGTCATTTGAACAATGAGAACAAAATTCAAGTGAGGTATTTTTATATGTGTGCTAATTAATATGTAGCTGAAGAACAGCAGCATGCTGCCAGCAATATATGTTAGTGCCTCATCCACTTTCCCAAACATTAATAAGCATTTTAATATTTTATAAGGCAAGCTCTAAATTTTGGAAAATAAATCTGAACTCAATTATTACCAAATGGGACTCTCTCTCTCTCTCTCTCTCTCTCTCTCTCTCTCTCTCTCTCTCTCTCTCACACACACACACACACACACACACACACACACACACTGAGAGAGAGGGGGGAGTGTACAACATGAACTACTGTGTAGCTGCATACTTACTCAGGAAATTACAATTTCTAACTTATACCTGTGACCTCAGGGAGGCTTAGGACGGTGCCCAGGCTTTCCGAAAAGCTGATATGACATGGATGTATATGGGCACTGTTGGAAAGGATAAAGATTCATGCTCAATGCTGCTCACTGGTATATCTAAGATAAGCAGTTGCAGGGGCTCTCTGAGGATCAGTAGAGAACTGACTAATTCTATGTTTTAATCCATCACGTGTCAGGATTTTCTCTGAGCCTTAATACTCTATCACTGTTTCAATCATACCCTGAAAAATGCCAGGAAGGATGGCAATACATGGACAGGAAAGTATTTCAACAAGCATTTATTTCTAAGTGTCTGGAAAGAGTAGCTGGTGATGATGTTACGTCACTTATGTTCTGGCTCCCTTTGGTTTGTATGCTTTATGCTTAATCCCCATGGGTGTCATTGCAGGGTTGAGACTGAATAATTAGGTGTGTGCATGAGCATTTGAGTGCTAGAACTCTGTAGGCGGAGCTTACCCACAAGGACACAAATACTCGATAGATATTTATTAGAATATAAACCAACACTCACGGTACAGGTAACCAAGTACAATAGGGACCGAAGTCTGCAGACGGACGGACGAAGGGGTCCTTCCTCCAGCAGCCAGGAACCAGGAAGAGAGTGTGTCGTATCCGCAGACCCTTTTTAATGGGGCTTTTCCCCCGCCCCCCTTCAGGTCGGGGGGCCCGGTGCTCTGTATAAATGTCCCTTGACCTTGTCAGCTGACACCTGAATCCCACAACATCTCCCCCCTTTGTCTAACTAAGAAGGTTCTAAACTAAGATTATGTACAGTAGGAATTATTATGAGGTAGCATCTAGGAGAGGTCAAAGTATAATTGCTAATCAAAGCCTAACTTATATAAGGTATATCTAATAGTTCTAGAATATTGGTAGATAGTAGGGTGTATAGATTATTTTAAAGGGTTAATCTGGGAAAGTGAGAATCTAACACCTGAGTGTTCTTATCTAAGGGATACTAGGGTGGAAACCTTAAACATCTATTCTTCAACCTCTTCAAGACCTGAGAAGGAAGGTGAATTTGTCTGAAAGACAGAAGTACATGGAAGCAGCTACTTCCAAAATTTGGGAGAGGACAGCAACACAGCTACCTGGACAATCACCTCTGGATTTGTGCACCGTTAGAGCATCTATCGGATTGGCTATAGGCCTATGGCATCTGACAGATCTTTTTACAAGCAGAACAATTTTGAAGGGACTGTCTTATCCTGTCTAGGCAGGTTTCGTCAGTCTCCATCTCAATTTGTTCATCTAGCTTGACATCATGTGTGTACTGTCAGCAATCAAGGTAAGGACAGTTCCTTACTCAACCGGCCATTTTTTGCCAAAAGGACCAACTCCAATGGAGTATCCTTGATGCTCAACACCATCTCGTGAAGGGAGCAGTGACACCAGGAGTCGTCGTGTCTCTCGTGGCCAAATTTTAAATGTTAAATGCCATATTCTCTGGGTCTATGAAACGGTTGAAGATTCTTGTCCATCTATGATATTCTAACCTGTATCTGAAATGACTGGGATATGATACCTTAAATAGTGTTGACTGCAGATCTTATCGTCTTAAGGAATAAACCCTGTACTAAAAATTAGAATACTTATATAAGGGATGTACAATCTCTGAACAATGACCCTTAGTAGAACTATCGAGCATTAGCCAGGGGTATTTTACCAGGTAAAGTGTCCACAGCATTTTAGACATGTAAATACATATATATCATCTAAACAGAGGTATATAAAACATCTTGTGCATATATCATAACTAGTGCAATCATACATTATATCTAGTATAGTTAAATGAAGGTAGTAATTGCATAGTATACATGACAATGATGTGCAAATATTTTAAACAAAGGTAGGAGCATACATAAAATATAGCAATTTTAGATTCAGCTTTACATAATAGTTACAGATTCAGATTTATATCAAAGTACAAGTTGCTTTGGTTACATAAAACAATCTCAGATTAAACTTTGTACCAATGTACAAATTATCACAATTAAACATATAAAATGATTTTGCATTAGTATCAATATACAGATATCTATGACAGTGCAAATTGTCTTTAGCTTAGCCCATACATTCAGCTAAAATGAAGTATAGGTAGGTAGAACAGTCTACCTTTATCTATCCTATCTATTCCCACTCTCTTCTTCAAAAAAAGATCTCTGATGGTATATTATAGTTTTGTCTTTTACCCAGTTTTACCCACAACCTTTGGAGCATAAAACTTATTGGGAAAGGGGGCGTAGTCGTTTATAAGGTTGCTTCCTGCTGACTTAAGGGCGATGGCATCTCTTTGGGATCCTGTAAAAGCTAAAACAATGGTTAGTTCTTAATGGACTGACCACATACATCTATAAGCAATTTTAGGATAGTGGTTAACTCCATCTGGAAACTTAATTAGCAGTGTGATCTGAAGGATAATCATAAGGAGCTATCTTGCAGCTGTTTTTGAATAATCTATTTCTTGAAAGCAATTATTGATTGGTGCGCACCAGGTTCTTGATTTTTCTATTTTTGTCTCTGCTGTCTGTCTATCTGTCTCTTATTCTCTCTCTCTCATACTCTTTCTTTTATTTTTGTTTTACTAGCAGGAGTTGTTCTGGTGGAGGCCCCATCTCGGTTCCAGATTCTTTGTAGATAGCTGATAGGAGGGAATGTTATTTACAGTGGAAAACTTAAGCATTGTCGATATTCAAAAGATATTTATATCTTTCATGACTTTAGGAGACTGGAAGCAGACAGAATGAGATGTTTGAGAGGTACAGAAACAGGGAGGAACAAGGTTTAAGATGAAGTCACAGTAATATTGGTCCCTAAATATTATGCCTTCTGTCTCACACCAGGTGGCTTTTATGATGTGAGACAGAATTTTTCATATTTCTTTACCAATATGCTTGGGTTTAGAGAGGGAGAAAGCCACAAGTTCCCAATCCAAATCCAGCCTTATTAATAGTCAAATCAGGACCATTTTTTTTTTTTTGAGATGTAGATGCAAGATGTAAAGCAGTAAAAATTGAGAAATTACCCAGTAGTGCACGTGTGTATCAGTTGGTCTCGTAGTCCGTCTTGTACATTCTTTAATCATCAGTCTGTCTTCTATTGCAGGTGAGTAATTATTCAATGTTTAGACAATGCCGTAAAAATAGTTGTATCCATTTTCCTGTAAAGACAAAACTGAGAGACCCTGCCCCAGGTTTGTTAAGTGTGTTTTCCTTACCACGCATCCGTTTGTCATGTCAGGGATGAGCAGTTACTTTTCTTGTTCAGGAAGAGACTCCTTTTCGAAGCGGGCTTTTATTAGTTTTGTTGGTACCCATATCTTTTCTGTCCCTGTTGAAACAAGAGCAAAACCCCTACCCCACCGAAGCGCATACCCTGGCTTCCATTCGGAAATCAACACATCTTTGAAGTAAATGGGTTGATTTAACTCAGAAGATTTTTCTACTACCCAATGTCTCTCAGCAGCTGAAGTTCCCTTTTCATCAGCATTAAGAAAATTTAAAGTCAATAAGGCACTATGCAACCTCTCTCTGGGCTTTTTCATTTCTTTCTTTTGTTTATAAAGCATCTCTTTTCATGTGCGGTGAGATCTCTCCACGACTGCCTGTCCTGTAGGATTGTGTGGTATCCCTGTAATATGCTTTATATCATAGTATGCAAAAATTATCTTCATTTTTCGGGAGACGTAAGCTGGAGCATTGTCAGTCTTAATCTGAGTGGGAATTCCCAATACGGCCATGGCTTCCAAAAGGTGAGTAAGTACAGCATCAGCATTTTCAGAACTCAGGGCAGTCGCCCATTGCATTTTAGAATAGGTGTCAATAGTATGATGTACATATTTCATCTTTCCGAATTCTGGAAAGTGAAACACATCCATTTGCCATATCTCATTTCCGTGTGTACCCTTAGGATTAGTTCCGGCAGGTAAAGATGGTTGGTTATAGAAAGAGCAAGTGTCACATTTTTTTAGTATTTCTTTTGCTTCAATCCAAGTGATGGGAAAACTCTTCTTTAGCCCTTTGCTGTTAACATGATGCTTTTCATGAAATTCTGTGGCCTTTAGCACGCTTCCTATTAGCAACTGATCTATTTCCTCATTACCCTGCGCTAGAGGGCCTGGGAGGCCCGTGTGTGCCCTGATATGTGTTATGTACATAGGATGTATCCTACCTCTGATGATATCTTGTAGTTGTATGAATAGTAAGGTCAAGTCTGTATCATCGTGAATGAAGTCAGCAGTTTCAATATGTGAAACAACTCTTTCTGCGTATTGAGAGTCAGTAATTAAGTTAAGAGGTTCTGTGAAATCTAACAACACCATAATAATCGCATATAGTTCTGACTTTTGAACAGAGTTATAAGGGCTCTGAGCCACTTTAGTTAGGTTTTCAGACTTGTAGCCAGCCTTCCCTAAATTGTTTGCATCTGTATAAAATATAGGGGCTCCAGAAATTGGTTCATCTTATACTACACGAGGAAAGATCCAATTAGTTTCCTTTATAAATTGAATTCTCTTGTTTTGGGGATATTTATTATTAATTTCTCCTAAAAAGTCACTGCAAGCCTTTTGCCAAGGTTCACTGTCTGCCCATAATCGTTCAATTTCTTCATTAGTCAGAGGCACAACAATTTCTGCAGGGTCCTTTCCAGTCAATTGGCGGAGTCTCAATTTACCTTTAAAAATCAGATCAGCAATTTTTTCGATATATGTCTTCATCTTTTTGCTTGGCCTATATGGCAGAAATATCCATTCTAATATGATGCTTTCTCTTTGCATTAAGATTCCTGTTGGAGATTGTCTTGAGGGTAAAATAACAAGTATGCATTCCAAGTCTGGATCCACATGATCCACATGTGTTTCCTGAAGTTTTCTTTCTACCAACTCTAATTCTTTCTCAGCCTCATCAGATAGTTTTCTTGGACTATTTAAACCCTTGTCACCTTCTAAAGTCTTGAATAAATTAACTAGTTCATAGTTCTTTATACCAATCATGGGCCGTATATGAGCAATATCTCCTAGTAGCTTTTGAAAATCGTTAAGAGTCTTCAATTTATCTCTATTTAATTTTACCTTTTGTGGTCTAATTTTTTGTAAACCTATCTTATATCCTAAATAATTGATAGAATCTCCCCTCTGTACTTTTTCTGGAGCAATTTGCAGTCCCCAATTAGGCAATACTTTCTGTAGTTCTTCAAACAATGTTTCTAATGTCTGTGGGTTTGGGTCTGCCAACAAAATATCATCCATATAATGGTAAATGATAGATTGTGGGAAGCGCTTGCGTAGTATTTCTAGTGGTTGTTGTACAAAATATTGGCATAAAGTGGGACTATTTAACATTCCTTGGGGCAGGACTCTCCATTGGTACCTCTTAGCCGGCCCTGAATTATTAAGAGTAGGCACTGTAAAAGCAAATTTCTCTTTGTCCTGTTCCTGTAAAGGTATGGTAAAAAAGCAATCTTTCAAGTCAATAACTGTAATAGGCCATCCTTTAGGTAGCAGAGAAGGCAGGGGAATACCAGATTGTAAGGAGCCCATAGGTTGAATCACCTTATTAATTGCTCTTAAATCTGTCACCATCCTCCATTTTCCAGATTTCTTCTTGACAACAAAAACAGGAGAATTCCACGGACTGGTTGATTCTTCAATATGCTGAGCCTGTAACTGCTCCTGTACCAACTGTTCTAACGCCTGAAGTTTTTCCTTTGTCAAAGGCCATTGATGAACCCAAATAGGCTTTTCCGTTAACCATTTCAAAGGCAGTGCTGTGAGTGTCTTATTAAGAGGGCGATTCTTTTGTACAACTTGAATGGCTGGTGAATTTTTGTCATTTTTGGAAACATAGTTGAGCCTCCGGCTGACATCATAACCAGGAGGGATTTTAATCTGGGTATTCCATTGCATTAGGAGGTCGCGACCCCACAGATTCACTGCTATATCAGCCATATATGGCTTCAACCGTCCTTTCTGACCTTCTGGTCCTATGCATTCAAGCCACCTCACACTCTGTTTCACCTGAGATATTGTTCCAATACCCAGAAATTGGATATCTACTGTCTGTAAAGGCCATCTCGGATGCCAGGACCGTGGGGTTATGATCGAAACATCAGCCCCCGTGTCGACTAAACCCTGGATATAAATATTGTCTATCAGTACACCCAATTTTGGTCTTTGTTCATTTATCGAAGTCTGCCAAAATATCCGTTTCGTAATTTTCTTTGGAGTTTCTGAATCTTCTTTTGAATTTATGTTATCATCTGATATCGTATGTTTTTCAAGATCAGGTATTGGGTGTTCTATTCGTCTTGAGGATGCTGGTCTTCTACTACGACCGGATATGATCTCACCATCCTCGAATTTGGAGTCTGATTTTGGGGGGCTTCCCAGGGGAAGCCCCGAAAGGCGTTTCCCGATGGCAGAGGGTTGCCTTCTTTATCTCTGGTAGATCTACATTCATTGGTCCAATGTCGTCCCTTGCCACATCTTCTGCATAATCCAGAAGGCAATGGCCTTCTGTTCGAATTAAACCTAGATCGGGCATCGTTTCCAAGAGTACTTTGTGTACAGTTTCGTCTTACATGGCCTTGTCTACCACAGTTGAAACAAGTGATTCCTTGGTTCCTCTTCCTTACCTTATCAATGGTTTGGTCTACCCAATTGTCTTCATTACTATGGAGAGGTTCAGCATTGATTGTATATTGAATCCATTCTTCTAGAGGTGCGGCTCTGATTTTTAAAGGCAGAAGCATTCTTCTACATTCTGGATTAGCATGATCAAAGGCCAGAGAAAGTATTATTTGCTTTCTAGCTTCTGGATCTGATATTGCTCTATTTACAGCCGTGGTAAGCCTGTGTAGAAAGTCAGTATAAGGCTCTTTTAAACCTTGTTTGACCTTAGCATAATGCTCAACTTTTTGACCTGAGTCTAAAATCTTTTCCCATGCATTAAGTGCGGCCGTACGGCATAGCAATAAAGTATGTTCGTCATAAGTAGTCTGAGTCTTCACGTCAGCAAACATTCCTTCACCAAGGATTTGGTCCTGAGAAGCAAAGAAACCCCTAATTCTTCCTTGGTGTTCTAAGGTCCTGGCTTCTTCTCTAAACCAGCTTCTCCACTGCAAATTTTGACTTTGGTCCAAGACAGCAGCCGTTAGCTGCATCCAATCGAGGGGGAGGATTCGGTTTTTTGCAGACCATGAATTCAGGAGCTGCTTTACATAAGTAGAGTGAATACCATACATGGATATTGCCTCTTTAAAATCTTTGATGTCTTTCATATGTAGTGGCTCATAACTATACTCTACATATTCTGAGGAACCCCCTGGTGCCATCTTGGTCTGAATAGTAGCTGGGAATAATAGTGGTGGTGAAGGAGGTATCCCCGTGATGTTTACAACTTTATGTAAAGTATTTCCAGTATCATAACACCCCATTGGGGGTTGACCTGAACTGTTCTGAGCATAAGATGTATCATTGCCCTTTTGTAGTGTTGCAATATGGTCTCCACATTCTTCCATTTTGGATATAATGGGTTCCCATTCTTGGATTTTGGACACTAAGGATTCCCATTCTTGGAATTTGGACAGTGCAGGTACAAATTCTTGTATTTCGGATACCATCTGTCTCAAAGTTTGACTTTCTTGATGAAGTGATCCTTGTAAAGACTTCGCCGAGTTAGCAATTTTGAGATCTACATCATTAGCATAATTAATGATTTTCTCGTCCACTTTATTAATGTGGTCAATAAGTTTCTTGTTCTCATCAGTTACGTAGAGTTTATATTGTTCTCGTATAGTGCTGTCATAATGAGAAAGCTTGTTGTAATGAATTTGTAGAGTATCTATCGTCTTAGACATAGCAGAGTTTGAGAGCTGTAATTCACATACGTTGGACAACAGCTGCCGATTTAAGTTCTGCATCTGCTTAACGTCATCTGACAGTGTAGCGTTTGATAATTCTATAATACCAAGTTTGGACTGTAATTGAAGGTTTGAATTCGTGACCTCAGTCATCACCCGTCTATTGTGGAACACAACATACAGAAACAGACCAAAAAGTAGTAAAACTGGGGTATTGAATACCTCAAGATACTCATTTAAAAACTTGTCAACCATCGTGGAAAAATATATACCGAATTCCTCAAAAGAATAGTTGTCAGCCATTACCTCAATCCCGGTGCAATGATGCTGTGTGGTCAGAAGGTGTCATAATAACGTTTAGTGCCCTGCTGTATGGCCGCTGTAGAAACACTCAGCACACTATTCACAGATCCTAGGTGTTAAAGGGTCTCAGCAGACAGAATAGAACCTTTGGAAAAGGCAAATTCTCACAAGTCAAGACAGGATGTTAATTACAAGATAGAATGGTTTTAGTTATCTTTGTTAACCTACAGGAGTAATTCACAATTGTCCCAGGTTACAGGGGTTAGGGGCGGAGCTGCCGCTTGAATCTGCAGTTTTTGGGTCAAACCCAGCCAGCCAGGTGTAGCCGCAGTTCAAACTCGGTTAAAATGAACTGAGCAGCGGTACAGCTAGGGGCGGAGTTACCGACGGCGCGCGCGCAAAGCAGCCCGGGTCAGCCGTTTAGCTAGGCAGCGAGCTGCGCGCTGGGGGAGGGCAGACAGCCCGGGTCAGCCTCTTTGCTAGGCAGCGAGCCGCGCGCTGGGGGAGGGCAGACAGCCCGGGTCAGCCGTTTAGCTAGGCAGCGGGCAGCTCGCGCGGCTGATTAGCGCGGCCGAACCAACCAGCCAAAGACTAGCCTAAGCCGTTTGGAAGTCACCTCTCAATATCAAACCCGCATGCATAGGGCTGGATACAATCTGCCCACAGTCAAACCTGACCTGAGTGCGTTCTAAACCCGACCCGTGGGTCTGGGGCGGGAGTCTGGAGGGACGCGAGTCGCGCGCCACTGGATGAGGGGCGGAGCTAACACTAGCGCGGCTTACCAAGCAGGCAGAGGGAGCCTAAGCCGTTTGGAAGTCACCTCTCACTATCAAACCTGCACGCACAGGGCTGGGTACGATCTGCCCACAGTCAAACTTGACCTGAGTGCGTTCTAAGCCCGACCCGTGGGTCCGCCAGCCCCGGGGCGTGGGCGTTGGGCGCCAGATGTAGGCGGAGCTTACCCACAAGGACACAAATACTCGATAGATATTTATTAGAATATAAACCAACACTCACGGTACAGGTAACCAAGTACAATAGGGACCGAAGTCTGCAGACGGACGGACGAAGGGGTCCTTCCTCCAGCAGCCAGGAACCAGGAAGAGAGTGTGTCGTATCCGCAGACCCTTTTTAATGGGGCTTTTCCCCCGCCCCCCTTCAGGTCGGGGGGCCCGGTGCTCTGTATAAATGTCCCTTGACCTTGTCAGCTGACACCTGAATCCCACAACAGAACTCCACACAGGTGACTCATTGAAACTGAAGGGAAGACTCTTCTACAACGTTGTAATGTGAAATTATAGCTCTGAAAAATGAAGTTATCCTTTGATACTTAAAAACATAAAATAATATTCTAGTGAACAAGATTAGATATGGAAATTAAGAGTATATGTAAAATTTTTCTTTTGACTTATCTGAATCTGTTAGTAGACATGTTTTTGGCTATATTCTATTTTTGTGTTAATATATAGTGATATATATGTATATATAGTGTAGTATGTACTATAATCTATGTAACATGTACTATAAAGTGCACTATGGTTTGTTTGCATTATTTTCCCATAAAAAATGTGTATGATATAATATCCATGAAGTTTTATAGTCAATTTTCCAAGCAGGACACCAAGCTTTTTGCACATGCCAAAAGTTTCATTCTTTATTCAGAACCAATGAGCCCATATTCCTCCCTCTCTGTCACCCTCCCTCCATATATCCAGCCATCTCTCCTTCCTCTCTGATCTTTCTTCTTCATTTCAAGAATGGGCCTCATTATGTAGTCTATGCTGGACTAAAATGGCAATATGATGGCCCTCACGGCTATAAGGAAGTGCTGTGAGCACATGTTTTAAGGCATCAGTTATAACAAGTTGGAAATATCTCAAGTCATGCTAGCCCCCAGGCCCTCAGAAGCATCTAGGACCTATACATCCCACAAACCAGGATGTATTTTTTTCTATATCCATTCATTTACCTGTGAATTTCATCTTTTAACAGCATAGTAATATTCCATTGTGTAAATGTACCACATTTTCTCTATCCATTCTTCTTGGAACATCTAGATTGTTTCTAGTTTTTGACTATTATAAATAGAACAAGAGTGGACATGTTTGAGCAAGTAGTAGAATGAAGCATTCTTTGGGTTTATGCCTAAGAGTGCAATTGCTGGATCTTGAGGTAGATCTATTTGCATCTTCCTGAGTAACTGTCACACTGATTTTCATATTACTGTACATGTTTACATGCCCACCAGCAATGGATAAGGATTCTTCTTACTCTATATACTTTCTGGCATGAACTGTTACTTGTGTTATTGGTCATAGAAATTCTGATGGGTTTAAGATGAACTTTTAAAATTGTTTTGATTTGCATTTCTCTGATGGCTAAGGATGTGGATCATTTCTTTAAGTGTTTCCCAGCCATTTGAGTTTTCCCTTTTAAGAATTTCATGTTTATAACTATACTACATTTTAAATTGGGCTTTTTCTTTCTTGATAACTAGTTTCTTGGGTTCTTTATGTACTTTGGAAATCAGTCCTCTTTTGGATGTGTAATTGCTTTTCCCAATCTGTAGGTTACTGCTTGGTCTGATTGATAGTGTCCTTCACTGTGAAGAAGCTTTTCAGTTTTATAGGACCACTTCTATAATCATTGATAATTCAAATGATAACAGAAATGAAATTACAAATTCAGTGTTAAAAATGCAATATCACATTATACCTAAAATGGCAGGGTACATTTTCTAAAAAATTGTACAATGAACATTATGAAAACTATTCACTTACATACTATAATATCAATAGTCTGAATCATACAGATGTAATTTTTGGGTTGTCATTTATTTTTACTTGGCATAGATTCACATAGCAAATGTATATTTAGATATAATCACAGAACATATGGTAAAAGCCATGAAATATTTTAGGATTAAATAATATTTGAAAAAAATTAAATTGATAGTTGCACATATTTATAGTTACAAACTTTACCTCTGGAAAAACTACAGGAAAATATCTTGGCTCTTAAGTACTCATAATTGAAAGAAAATTAACTACAGAAATTAAGAAAAAACAGTCAGAAAACAGCTAAAGAATTACTTAGGAGTAAATAATAAAACAAAGAACTCTCCACATAAAACTTTTCAATGGACTTTGCTTTTTAAAAAACATATAGTTAGTAAGTTTCTATGTATTTAGGAAAGAAGAAAATGGAGGAAGAGAAGACAGAGACTTGGAGAGACAGTGTAAGGAGTGTAAAAAGTCATAATGAATAATTACTAAAGTTGCATGTGTTAGTTGTGTATCAAGAAGAAATATGTAAGCAACTTTATGTAAAGAATATAAAAATTTTAAAAATTAGACATATTTTTTTAAAAAAATAAATAGAACAAAAAAGAAATAAAACACCCCCAAAACTTTAGAGATAGAATAATATAATTGAAAACAAGCAAAATATTCCAGTTTGTACATCAGAATTAGAAGAAACCCATTACAAATGCAAATGAAAATTATAATGTATAATTACCTAACACATAATAAAAGGACAGCAGTAAATGTCCAGGAAACATAATGTGATAGGAACTATGTTCAGTATAACCTTGTACAGCTAATTTGGAAAAACATTGGATTTTGGTAAAACCGAGGATGGTTATTTTTATGAGTTTGCTCTCTAGAAATACACTGAGCCCTGTCACGATGCTCATTTATATAAGTAGCATTAGAAAAAAAACCTTCAAAATTAATTCACCTGTCTATTAATTGCTTGATCTGTCTTGTCTTTTTGACACAGAGCTCAATCTGTAGCTCATGCCGGCCTTGAACTTGTGATCATTTTCCCCACAGCCTCCTGTGTACCAGGATTGCAAACACAGAGTGTCATGCATAGCTTATCAATAGTTTCAAGAATAAATAAATGGGTGATTTCATTTTCACAGTCTGTAATTCTGGGGTAAAAGATGAATAATCTTAGCTAAACCTATCAACAATGATATTTATAAAGTAATAGTGACTCATAAGCAAAAGAAGTAAGCAGAAACCAAGGAATATATTTTGAATTTAGATATATTCATATTTAATTAAATATATATTTGAGTTTTAAATGTGCAAAGATAAATAGCAGAATGTCATGAGAAACCCAGGAGCAGAAGGGCCATTTCTTTTAAGACAATTAGATAACATATCTGGGGTATGGTCATGGGTAGCTTATGGGGGAGGAAAAATACAGCTTCTCATGTTTCAGCACATGTTTTTATCATATTCACGTGCATACAGGCAGCACTGAATGTGCTTTGTGGATGGGATTGGGGAAAGGAGGGTAGAATACAGATGATGTTGAGAGAGATAGGGAAGAAACAGGAAAGGAGAAAATGAGGGTGTTATTTGATACAAATATGTTATTTATGGGTAGGAATATTAAATATTTTCAAAAAGGGAGAAGATTAAATGAAATCCAAGTTTTCCGTCTCTTACTTATTCTGAAAATAAATTTCCAGCATATTAAAATCCGACCTGAAAGATGTGAAAATATGAAAACATGGGGAAATGCTTCAGGACATTGATATTGGCAGAAAATTTTTTCTCTCTACTTCTCCCTCCCTCCCTCCCTCCCTCCATCCCTCCCTCCCTCCCTCCCTCCCTCCCTCCCTCCCTCCCTCCTTCCCTCCTTCCCTCCCTTCCTTTTTTCCTTCCTCCATCAATCTTTCTTTCATTTTAGGAAATGAACTTAAAGCACTGAAAAAGATATAATGCAATAAGAGACAGATGTGGTATCATAAAACATAAAAGCTATTTTACAATAAACACAGCAATAAGGTGTGGTGCCTTCCTGTAGCACAAGAGTTTACAAACTATATATGATAGAAGGTCAATATGCACAATATGAAAGCCCATTTTTCAAAGAAAGACATGAAAATGACCTATAGGTACATGGAAAAAAATCAGTATCACTGATTATCAGGGAGAAGCACATTAAATTGTAATGCCACATCAATTCTCCCTGATAAGAGGGCAGTCATGAAGAATTAATGCTGGAAAGCTCTTGAAAAAATAAAAAGGGGAAGCTTTATAATAGATGTTTTTAAAATTGGTATTAAAATTAGTGTTGATTAGGTAATATGTGTGTGTGTGTGTGTGTGTGTGTGTGTGTGTGTTTAAAATTCAAGGCACTATATAGTATCTGCCTTAGAATCCCCTGTATTCATTATTGCAGTTATGCCTTCCCAGAGATTCACACACATCACTACATGATTATACACACAATTATTCCATCACTTCTCCTTCTTCTTATAGCCTACGCGTAGGCTGTGCTGAATTTTTCATTTTCCACCTGGCAATGAATGAATCCTAGTGGTCACATTTCATAGAAATCCATATGTGATTTTCCCTTTTATGTTTATAGCCATATGAGTATTCAGCACTTTTAGCCACTGGTATTTAGATATTTTAATTCTACATTTTGAAGCATAAGAAGACAGAAACGGAGGAAAGGATGTCTATGTGAAGTCTGATCATAGTTCCTAGCTCTAATAAATGTTGAATAGAAAGTTCAAGAAATGATGTCCAAGGATTGGACTAAAAAAAAAACAAAACAACAAAACAACAACAACAACAACAAAAACACCCAATGGCTTCTGGCTTCTGATTCTGCCATGGGTCTCTCCATGCCAGAACAATACAGAGATATTAGGATAGACTGGGTAGGTGGGGTAAAAAGTCAAAATTTGACCCTTTATAATAGTTTCAGCTGAAAGATCTTAAGAAATGTTTTTCCCCTACTAGACAAAGTATTGCAGGGCTGGAAATAGCCCTGCTTATGTGATTTTGCGTTTATGGCTCAGTTGGTAAAATGCTTGCTTATAGCATGAACATTGTACTGGGTTTGATCTGTGAAACTAAATAAATCAGGAATGGTGGGATATTCCTATAATTCTAGAACTTGGGATGTGGAAACATGAGGACCAGAAGTTCAAGGACATCTTCTACTGTGCAGTGGGATCCTGAGTAAACAAAAAAAAATCAACAAAGACATTTAAAAGAGGTCGGAAGCTAAGATGAAGGAGTGTCATTTTTCTAGAAGGTTTGCATCTATTTTCAGGTCTTAGTTTTTAGCACAAAGCAAACCAAATAGCTTAAATTTACAGAAAACAAGTTCTTGTATTGAAGCTGTCGCATGAATAAATGTGGCAGTGTCAAGGAGAAGTCACTCTTAAAACTTCAGAGATTATCAAGGTCTGTGCTAGAAATATACCCACGTCCAGCACAGTGGTACACAAAGTTACTAGCTGTTGGACAAATGAATAATAGCAGAGCAGAGGAGACTGGAATATAGCAGTGTCAGACAGATAATGTGCGCAGTTGGTAAAATATATTGTCTCAGAAAGGAAAATCTTTCCAAGTGTGTTTTGAGCTATAAAGAACTTAATAAAAATACAAAATCAATAAAACAACAGGTCAAAGACAAGGCATTAAATGAGAATAAAATGAAAGGGGAAATTTCAGAGCTAGTAAAACAAATCAAGTTCAAAACATCAACATTTATAGCTCCAATAAATAAATTAGAAACAAGACGAGACCAGAAAGAGAGGAGAAAATATTGAATTTCAGTCCTGGAGGAAAAGTTAGGATGATAAATCCAATAAAGAAATATAAACATAAAGACTTGAAAATTATAGAAGTTGGCAATTTAGAGGCCAAAGATGATCTGATATAAGGACGATCTCTTCTACTCTTGGAGGAGAGAATCTATTTAATGGAGGAGAAAAAATATTAAGAAACATAAAATAAGTAAATGTCTACCAAATTTAGGCAGATGCAAACGTATCCTAGGCAAATTATACGTACAAACCCCAGAATTCTTGAGAAATATAGAAAAGGAAAACCTTCTTTCTCCTGTAGTGGGAAGGGCGGAGGGAATCATAAATATCAGCAAGCTCTTTATAACAGCTTGAAATGCCATCTGGAAAGTATTTAAATTCTCAGAGGAAACAAAAATGAACTAAGAATGTTTATTCAGCCAAGCTGTTATTTATTCTAGAATGACCTTTGGCCGACAGTCCTAAACACGAAAGAAGTCAAGGATGGAAAGAAATGGACTCCTGTGAGGTTGCATTTCTTTATGCTTTTAAGTCTTTGAATTTTTAATTATTTATTCTGTATGTGTGTATATTTGTGCGTGCATGCACGTGTGTGTGTGTGTGTGTGTGTGTGTGTGTGTGTGTGTGTGTGTGTGTGTGTGTGTGTGTGTGCGCATGTGGAAGATAGAGGACAGCTTGCCAAGGTGAGTTGTCTCCTTCATCGTATGTATTCCAGGGACTGAACTCTGGTTGTTAGGCTTGGTGACAGGTGCCTTTATGTTTTTGTTTGTTCGTTTTTTGTTTTTGGTTTTTTTTTTTTCACTAAAATGCAAGTAATTAGTAGTTAAAACATGTAAAAGGGGGACCCGGAGTCGGAACAGGTTTCTAGTCAGTTTCAAAGACAAAATTCTACTGCAATTCCAGTATTTCCATCACCTGTTTTTACTGCTCCATGTAATCTCCTGCTAGGGAGTGATGGAGTGCTACTGTGGGTGTTAAATAGAATCGTGTATTTCTTCCTTGATTAACTTACTATGTTTATCTGCTGTCTGCTATGATGGCAAATAGCTGAGATAATGAGACATTATAAAGAGGTTCATTTTGCTTCACAGCTTTAGAGGTATCAGTACATGGTCAGGTGACTGTGTTATGACGGGGCCTGTGGAGAGACAGAGAATCATGGTGGTAAATTAGAGAAGGCAGGTGGTGCTCAGGATACCACTATCCTTTGTTCCCAGTGACCTCAAGCAGTGTGTTACATTCTAAAAGTTCCACCACTGTTGTACCACTGTTTGGGGATCCCTGTTGTACCACATTTTGGGGATCAAGTCCTTACCATACAGACCATCGGGTCACCTATCCAAGCTGTAACAATTCTCATTAGTGACTTAACCACACAGAAATTTCCTGGATGGGACTGAATTTATCACAGTGCAAAGTTTCCGAGAGATACTCTTTGAATGGCTGAAAACAGTGATGCTACATAGGCTCTTACAGCTGGATTCTGACTCTGTGTCCAGCTGTTAGCAACACCTGGGGGACCTTGATTCTCCAATCATGAGGCACTGAATTCCGCTGATTATACTGTACAATTGGAAAGTTTCTGCCTCCAACTCAAGTCAGAATTCATTCAGATATTGCTGCTGGATTCTAATCTTCAGAGAGTCCTAGTTGAAGCAACAGCTGAGTCTCCTATTTTCCTTGTTCATGGCAAATAGAAATTGTGTGTTAAATATGTTATGAGTAGTTAAATTCATTTTGATTTATTGTATCCATCAAAAGGAAAACAGAAAGCTTTTAAGTAGTGCATATTGAAAATTTGTTCAGATTTCAGGTTATTTTCCTATAAAATAAGACTGGGAAGAGACATATTATATTAAAATTCTTGACTACAGTAAAAATGTCATATTTATAATATATAAAAGCATCATACTGTAAAAGATAGATTTACAGTAATTATTAAAATAAAATATTTATATATTAGCATTTTAAAAGTATAAATATACACATAATTGGAACATAGTTGAAATAAACTTGGGAGAAAAATGAATCTCATTTTAAAGGTAGAGAAATATTCAAATCTATCATAGTAAACTTTGGCTGAAATAAAATGACTTGAAATTTTTATTATTTACATAGTATCATCATTACATGGAAGAAATAACTCAGGTATCTTACACGTGGGTGAAGTATCCAGATTTATTACCTATTGATGAAGTATTGTGATTTGTTACATATTGATGAAGTAGTTATATTTATTATATGTAGATGAATTATTTAGCCTCAGTACATATGGATCATGACATGATATAAATCAGCAAGCATACCATTTACCAAGATCCATGAAGCCACCAAATGGTGACCTCTCTCACAAAATGCTCTTTATGTACATGAAACATGTTTCAGCATCTCTTAGGATAATGACATGCTGTTGAAGGCACTAGAAACTGTGAATGGTATAGTGTGGTGATATGTTTCAAATTTAATAAAAACAGTCTGAAATATCAGAGGGATCTAACCACAGTCAGTCTAAAAGGAACAAAGAGTGGTAGCTCACACCTTTAATCCCAGCACAGGGAATATCCTGGAGTGGTGACCTATGTCCTTAATCCCAGCAGATCTGAGTTTGAGGTATTTTAGTTTACAGAAGCAGTTCCAGGCTCCCAGCTAGGCAGTGGTGGTGTCACGCCTTAACGGAGTGAAGAAGGTATTTAAGGCAGGCATAGAAAGACAGCGAGGTAGAAGAAGCCAGGAGGCGGGAGGCTGAGGTAGGAGCGAGGTTGAGGAACCTAGAAGACAGCTGAGTGAAATCTGACTGGTGTTTACTCTCTGATATCTCAGCCTTTCCTTAAGATTTGGCTCTGAGTTTCCTTTTGGGCAACAGTACAGTATTCAAATTAAACCGAGGCTCTGATTAAATCAAGGCTTTAGATCTTTACTTCTCTGACTTGTTATTCTGTGAGGAAATGCAAAGTCCTAATCCTAAACAAATCTGGAGCATGGCAAGTCTGTGGACAGAAAAATAGTTTAATTATGGGTGGTGTGACATAACTTTCCTGGGGAGATGCAGCACTTGAATGCACGTACATAGGTCATGCAACACAAGATGAGATTTTTATTGGTGTAACAACAGTAGTAAGGATGAGGGGTGTCTTAAAGGATCACAGAGATGCAGAAACAACCCAAGGAAGCAAACACAGCAAGCAGCTTCTTTTCCTTTTCTAAGACTAATTTATGAGAGTGAGAAAAAAGAAGACAGAATTCTCTGAAAAGGGGGAATCAAGAAAACATCTTTTTAAAAATATTTGAGCCCAAACCTGAAGTAGTAGAAGTTGAATATGTGGGAAATGGAGTGAATGGAGGTTGACTTGAATACACTGATTAATAGGAGAGGTCCTGAGTGTAGGGCTTGAGTTTAGTGTGGTCCAGTGTGGAGGGCAATAGAAAAAGGGTGGTGGAGCTAGGTAGGAGCTGAAGCAGGAGAGCTTGAGGATCACAAGGTAGTACTAAATGTTGATGTAAATGTGGTGAAGAGAGATGCTGAACTGTGGTGAGTAGCATAATGTCGAAGTTTGATTCAGTGGCAAGTCCTCTTGGTGAAGTATAGAGCTTGTGATTAGAGGAAGAGAAAGTGCAGTGTGACACAGTTATTGTACATGAGAGGAAGCCAAAGGGAATGGTATTAGTAGTGATAGCAAGATGAGGGAGGGAGACAGTATGTAGACTCAGATTATAATAGAGGGAAAGTTAACAGGGCTGTTTTTAGAATTGATGTAAAAATAGGACTCTTGAGAATTAAAAATAATTTATAGGTTTTTAGAATTGGCATTACAATCTGGAGTGCTCTATCAGATAGAAAGAAGAGATGAAGTCTATATTTTAAAGCCACAGCATTTAAAATGATGATGATGATTTATAGGTGTGGACATTTACATGTGTGGACATCAGAGGAAACTTTGTGAAGTGGTGTCACAGTGATCTCTTAGAAATGAACAATTAACTTCACCATGGTGCTGAGGCACATTTTCACCCTGTTTGATTTAAAGGACATTGTGAAGAATTAGCTCCACTATGGTTTTAACTACTCAGTAGAATTCATTATTGGAATGTTTCACACCTGTTGCTTTCCTTTCGAAAAGATTTCTAGTTGTGCTTATTTTGTTGGTCCTTTCTCTGTTAATGGGTTGTCTTCTAAGGATTGCCTGTTTCAAGTGGGTTAATGCATTTGTGTGTATAATTGTTCGTAATTGTTATCTATTATGTTTTTAATGTTTGTAGACTCAGCAGCCACATCCTTTCATTCCTGATAATAATAGTTTGTGCCTTCTCTTCTTTTTTTTAAAATTTCCTTGATTGAAGTTTTGTTGAAGGAATGAGCTATTGGCCTCATTAATTTTCTTGATGGCTTTCCTCATTTCAATGTTATTAATATTAATTCTGCTATAACTTTTATTATTTATTTTCTCCTGTTTCATTTAAGCTTATATTAATTCTTGTTTTACTTAGAGAATTGGTGTTAGCACCCTGCCCCCAGCCACCCAACACTTCTTTCTTTCTCATGGTAACTAGATTGATTTGAAGAGTAGATTTGTTAGGTCAATTAAATTTTTTTTTAACCTTCTTTTTCAAAGAGGCAGAGACTGAGAAGTACTTGTTTATTTCTCCTTCTATTTGCATTAGTCTGGTATCCCATAGTTTTATGCTCTCTTGTTAGGTACAGATATAATTAATATTGTTATCTCAACCAGTCTTCACCTCTTCTACTGTGATATCATAATCCTTGTCCTTGATAATAATAATATTCTGTGATCTAAAGTTTAATTTGCCTAGCATTAATATAGCTACTGATACATTATTTTATTACATTTATTCATTTGTGTCTGTGTATGCATGTATGTGTATTTGTGTCTCTGTGTATATGTGTGTGTGTGTCTGTGTGTGTGCATGTGTGTATGCATGTGTCTGTGTGTGTGAGTGTCTGTGTGTATGTGTGTGTCTATGTGTGTATGTCTGTGTGTATGTATGTGTTTGTGTGTCTGTGTGTGTGCATGTGTGTGTATGTGTGTGTGCATGTGTGTACATGTGTGTGCATGTGTGTATGCATGTGTGTGTCTGTGTGCATGTCTCTGTGTGTGTATATGTGTGTTTGTGTGTGTGTCTGTGTGTGTCTGTGTATATATGTTTGTGTGTATTTGTGTGCATGTGTGTATGCATGTGTGTGTCTGTGTGTTTATGTCTGTGTGTATGTGTGTGTTTGTGTGTGTGTGCATTAATTTGAGTATACACATGTGTCATGATGTATTTGTGGATATAAGATGACTCTCAGCAGTTGCTTCTCTCCTCCCGCCACATGAGTCCTGGGGTTTGAACTCAGTCGATCAGGCTTGGTGGCAGGTGTCCTTATCTGTTGAGTTGCCTTATAGGCCCAAATCTGGCTTGTTTTTGATGCTTGTTAGTATGGTGTACCTTTCCCCATTTCTTCATTTTTAGCTTATTTAAAGTGAATTACTTGTAGAGACCATAGTGCCCGATGTCACCTTTGTTTTCTGAAGCCTGACTCTTCCTCTTGTGTGATGTGCTGTCAACAGTTACATCCAAAGTGATTACTTATATAACTGGTAAAGATTCAACTGCTGCCATTGTTTTATATTTGTTCTTTTTTCTCTTTTATAATCTTCCTACTTTTAGTATCAAATATTATAAGGTTATATTTTGACTTATACCATTTTCTTAATAGTTTTGATTCTAATTTTTAGCTATTTCCTAGAAATAAACATTTTAATGGAAATACATTTTTAAATAACATTATAGCACTTCAAATGGAAAAGCATCTCATAAAAAAAATACTCCTGGTTCCTCTCACTTATCTTTGACAATATACCAGTTACAGGTTCCTCTTAATTGTGTACTAGAATACTCAATATAGTTTACTGTGGCGGGATTAAGGTGTCAGCCGATAAGGTCAGAAGACGCAGGGTCCCGGAAGCATCTTCTGACCTTATCGGCTGACACCTTAACCCTGCCACATCTCCCCCTTTTGTCTAACTAAGAAGGTTCTAAACTAAGACTATGTACAATAGGAATTATTATGAGTTAGTAACCATAAATACCTATTCTTAAACCCCTTCAAGACCTGAGAAAGAAGATATATCACTTGAAAGTCAGAAGTACATGGAAGTACTGGCTTCCAAAATTTGGGAGAGGACAGCAACACAGCTACCTGGACAATCACCTCTGGTTTTGTGCGCCATTGGAGCATCTATCATATTGGCTACAGGCCTATGGTATCTGACAGATCTTCTCACAAGCAGGGCAATTTTGGAGGGACTGTCTTATCCTGTCCAGGCAGGTTTCATCAGTCTCCATCCATCAACTTGTTCATCCAGCTTGGACACCATGTGTGTACTGTCAGCAATCAAGGTAAGGACAGTTCCTTACTCAACTGGCCATTCTCTGCCAAAAGGACAAACTCCAATGGAGTATCCTCGATGCTCATACCATCTCAGGAAAGGAGCAGTGACACCAGGAGTTGTTGTGCCTCTCATGGCCGAATTTCAAATGTTAAATGCCATGTTCTCTGGGTCTATGAAATGGTTGAAGATTCCTGTCTATCTATGATATTCTAACCTGTATCTGAGATGACTGGGATATGGTACCTTAAGTAATGTTGACAGTAGTTTTTATCGTCTTAAGGAATAAACCCTGTACTAAAAATTAGAATACCTATATAAGGGGTGTACAATCCCTGAACAATGACTTTTAGTATGACTATCAAACATTAGCCAGGGGTATATTACTATGTAAAGTGGCCAGCATTTTAGACATGTATATACATATATATCATCTAAACAGAGGTATATAAAACATCTTGTGCATATATCATAACTAGTAAAATCATACATTATATCTAGTATAGTTAAATGAAGGTAGTAATTGCATAGTGTACATGATAATGATGTGCAAATATTTTAAACAGAGATAGAAGCATATATAAAATATAGCAATTACAGATTCAATTTTACATAATAGTTATAGATTCAGATTTATATCGAAATACAAGTTGCTTTGGTTATATAAAGCAATTTCAGATTGAACTTTGTACAAATGTACAAATTATCACAATTAAATATATAAAATTGTTTTATATTTGTATCAACATACAAATACCTATGCCAATGCAAATTGTCTTTAACTTAGCCCATACATATAGCTAAAATGGTGTATAGGTAGGCAGAACAATCTACCTTTATCTATCGTATTTATCCCTCTTCTCTTCTTCAAAAGAGATCTTTGATACTATATTATAGTTCTGTCCTCCACCCAATTTTCACTTAAAACTATTCTAACAGAATAAGAATTACCCACAACCCTCAGAACACAAAACTTATTGGGAAAGGGGGTGTAGTCTTTCATAAGGTTGCTTCCTGCTGACTTAAGGGTGATGGCATCTCTTTGGGATCCTGTAAAAGCTAAAACAATGGTTAGATATTAATGGACTGACTATATACATTTATAACCATTCTCAGAATAGTGGTTAACTCCATCTGAAATTCTAATTAGAAATGTGATCTGGAGGATTATCATAGAGAGCTATCTTACAGCCATTTTTGAATAGTCTATTTTCTGAAAACAATCATTGATTGGTGCGCACCAGGTTCTTGATTTTTCTAATTTTGCCTCTGTCTGTCTGTCTACTTGTCTCTTACTCTCTCTCTCTCTCATATTCTCTCTTTTATTCTTGTTTCACTAGTAGGAGTTGTTGCGGTGGGGGCCCCATCTCGGTTCCAGATTATTTGTAGATAGCTGATAGGAGGAAATGTTATTTACAATGGAAAACTTCAGCATTGTTGATACTCAAAAAAGAAATTCATATCTTCCATGACTTCAGGAGATTGTATACAGACAGGATGTTTGAAAGGTACAGAAACAGAGAGAAACGAGGTTTAAGATGAAGTCACAATAATATTGGTCCCTAAATATTCTGTCTTCTGTCTCACGCCAGGTGGCTTTTCTGATATGAGACAGAATACTTCACATTTTCTTTACCAATATGCTTGGGTTTAGAGAGGGAGAAAGCCACTTGCTCCCAATCCAAATCCAGCCCTATTAATAGTCAAATCAGGACCACTTCTTCTTCTTTTTTTTTTTTTTTTTTTTTTTGAGGTGTAGATGCAAGTTGCAAAGCAGTAACTATTGAGAGATTACCCAGTAGTGCATATGTGTATTAGTTGGTCTCATAGTCCGTCATGTACATTCCTTAATCATCAGTCTGTCTTCTATTGAAGGTGAGTAATTAGTCTTGAAAACAGTTGTATCCATTTTCCAGTAAAGACAAAAATGAGACCCTGCCCCAGGGTCTCATTTGTTAAATGTGTTTTCACATTTGTTAAATGTGTTTTCACATTTGTTAAATGTGTTTTCCTTACCTTGTATCCATTTGTCATATCAGGGGTGAGCAATTACTTCTCCTCCTCAGGAAGGGATTCCTTTACAAAGCGGACTTTTATTAGTTTTGTCAGTACCCATATCTTTTCTTTGCCTGTTGAAACAAAAGCAAAACCCCTACCCCATCGAAGCACATATCCCGGCTTCCACTCAGAAGTCAACACATCTTTGAAGTAGATGGGTTGATTTAACTCAGAGTATTTCTCTATCACCCAATGTCTCTCAGCAGTTGATGTTCCCTTTTCATCAGCATTAAGAAAATTTAAAGTCAATAAGGCACTGTGCAACCTCTCCCTGGGTTTTCTCATTTCTTTCTTCTGTTTATAAAGCATCTCTTTCAACATGTGGTGAGATCTCTCCACAACTGCCTGTCCTGTGGGATTGTGTGGTATCCCCGTAATATGCTTTATATTATAGTATCCAAAAATTATCTTCATTTTTTAGGAAACATAAGCTGGAGCATTGTCAGTCTTAATCTGAGTGGGAATTCCCATTATGGCCATTGCTTCCAAAAGGTGAGTTAGTACAGCATCAGCATTTTCAGAACTCAGAGCAGTCGCCCATTGCATTCCAGAGTAAGTATCGATAGTATGATGTACATATTTCATCTTTCCGAATTCTGGGAAGTGAAACACATCCATTTGCCAGATCTCATTTCTCTGTGTACCTTTAGGATTACTTCCAGCAGGTAAAGACGGTTGGTTATAGAAAGAGCAAGTGCTGCAATTCCTTACTATTTCGTTTGCTTCATTCCAAGTGATGGAAAAACTCTTCTTTAATCCTTTGCTGTTAACATGATGTTTCTCATGGAATTCTGTGGCCTCTAGCACGTTTCCTATCAGCAACCTATCTATTTCATCATTACCCTGCACTAGAGGGCCTGGGAGACCCGTGTGCGCCCTGATATGTGTTATGTACATTGGATGTATCCTACCTCTGATGATATCGATATCCTGTAGTTGTATGAATAATAAGGTCAAGTCTGTATCATCAGGAAATGAGTCAGCAGTTTCAATATGTAAAACAACTCTTTCTGCATATTGAGAGTCAGTAATTATATTGAGAGGCTCTGTGAAATCCAACAACACCATAATAATTGCATAAAGTTCTGACTTCTGGACAGAGTTATAAGGGCTCTGAGCCACCTTAATTAAGTCTTCAGACTTGTAGCCAGCCTTCCCTAAATTGTTCACATCAGTATAAAAGGTGGGGGCTCCAGAAATGGGTTTATCCTGTACCACATGAGGAAAGATCCAATTAGTTTCCTTTATGAATTGAATTCTCTTGTTTCAAGGATATTCATTATTAATCTTTCCTAAAAAGTCACTACAAGCCTTTTGCCAAGGTTCACTGTCTGCCCATAATCGTTCAATTTCTTCATTAGTCAAAGGCACAGCAATTTCTGCAGGGTCCTTTCCAGCCAATTGGCGAAGTCTTAATTTACCTTTAAAAATAAGATCAGAAATTTTTTCGATATATGTCTTCATCTTCTTGCTTGGCCTATGTGGCAGAAATATCCATTCTAATATAATGCTTTCTCTTTGCATTAAGATTCCTGTTGGAGATTGTCTAGAGGGTAAAATAACAAGTATGCAATCCAGGTCTGGATCCACACGATCCACATGTGCTTCTTGAAGTTTCTTTTCCATCAACTCTAATTCTTTCTCAGCCTCATCAGATAATTCTCTTGGACTATTTAAATCCTTGTCACCGCTCAAAGTCTTGAACAATTTAACTAGCTCATAGTTTTTTATACCAATCATGGGCCGTATATGAGCAATATCTCCTAGTAACTTTTGAAAATTGTTAAGAGTCTTCAATTTATCTCTATTTAATTTTACCTTTTGTGGCCTAATTTTTTGTAAACCTATTTTATATCCTAAATAATTGATAGAATCTCCCCTCTGTACTTTTTCTGGAGCAATTTGTAGTCCCCAATCAGGCAATATTTTCTTTAGTTCTTCAAACAATGTTTCTAATGTCTTTGGGTTTGGGTCTGCCAACAAAATATCATCCATATAATGGTAAATGATAGATTGAAGGAAACGCTTGAGCAGTATTTCTAGTGGTTGTTGTACAAAATATTGGCATAAGGTGGGACTATTCAACAATCCTTGGGGAAGGACTCTCCATTGGTACCTCTTAGCTGGCCCTGAACTATTAAGAGTAGGCACTGTGAAAGCAAATTTCTCTTTGTCCTGTTCCTGTAAAGGTATGGTAAAAAAACAATTCTTCAAATCAATAACTGCAATAGGCCATCCTTTAGGTAGCAGAGAAGGCAGGGGAATACCAGATTGTAAGGAGCCCATAGGTTGAATCACCTTATTAATTGCTCTTAAATCTGTCACCATCCTCCATTTTCCAGATTTTTTCTTGACAACAAAAACAGGAGAATTCCATGGACTGGTTGATTCCTTGATATGCTGAGCCTGTAACTGCTCCTGTACCAACTGTTCCAAAGCCTGAAGTTTTTCTCTTGTCAAAGGCCATTGTTGAACCCAAATAGGCTTTTCTGTTAACCATTTCAAAGGCAATGCTGTGAGTGTTCTTTTAGGTTCTGTGGTTATTGGGCAATTCTTTTGTACAACTGAATGGCTGTTGAATTTTCTTCATAGTACCTTAAAGGATCATTTTTGGAAACATAATTGAGTCTCTGGTTGATATCAGAACCAGGAGGGATTTTAATCTGGGGATTCCATTGCATTAGAAGGTCGAGACCCCACAGATTCACTGCTATGTCAGCCATATATGGCTTCAACTGTCCTTTCTGACCTTCTGTTCCTATGCATTCAAGCCATCTCACACTCTGTTTCACCTGAGATATTGTTCCAATACCCAGAAACTGAATATCTACTGCCCGTAAAGGCCATCTGGGGCGGAGGCCCCAGTGAGATTTGAACTCGCGACCCTGGTTTGTATGCTGTGAATCTCAATCTTTAAATAAAGGAGCTGTTTTGGGTCATGGCAGGCACCATAGAAGAAGTAGGAGGAGAAATCAGAGCATAGGTAGGAGAAGCAGGGCGGAGTCAGGCAGATCGAGCAAGCCGCCCAAGAAGAAACATGTAAGGAACACAGGTGAGCGAGCCATGGGCCACGTGGCCGACAGATTAATAGAAATGGGTTGAGTTAAGATGTAAGAGCTAGCTAGCAATGTGCCTGAGCCACAGACCAAACAACATAAAGTTAATAGAAGCGTCTGAGTCATTTCTGGGGGTCTGAGCTGTGGTGGGTTCCTAAGCAGTCTCAGGCAGCAGGTCTGTGGGTCTCGGACCTCCGGCTGCCCGGAACCAAGAAACCCCACTACTACAGTTTACTATTATGGTTTTAAAACTATTTGATATACATTAAGAATAAGATAAAGCCTTATTGCCCTTAATGTATGCCCTTTCTAATGTTCTTCTTTTCAAAGAGATGCTATTCATGCAGATGTTTCCTTTTATGATCCAGTTGTCTGTTTGCTTCTGTTTTTATTAATGAATCTCCACAAACATTCTTCACAGAGAATCTCTACTGCAAAGCTCTTAGAGATTTAATAAGGAATTTATATACTCGACTTCTGTTAATGTGGTGATAATGTGTTGGGGACAGAAAGTGTTTCATTACTTAGGCATAGGCAATAGACTTAGTGATCTGTGTGTGCCTACCTTCAGTAGAATATTCTGCTTTCACACACCTCTTTTCAGTCCGACAGGAAGGGCTGGGGATGGACACAGGCCATTTCCTTCAGATAGAAGCTACCCCTGTCAGGTTTTCCTATAAGGTGGAACATCTTTGCCACTGAGAGTGTTCTTGACTGATTTCACAGTGGTCCTTCTTTTGCTGCCAAAGCTCCAAAGCCAGTGTTGTTGACTCTTTGTAACTTTTTGGTGGTGACTTTAGCACTGTCCTACTTACCTGATCATTGAGCCCCCCTTCCCAATTCAGCCTCTACCAATTGGCAAAGTATTCAGATTTTATCAGTTTATTGTTTTGTTTTTTTCCAGTGGTGACTGTTTGAAGTAAGCAGCTTTGGATTTTGTTTTTTTTTTATATTTTAAGGTGATAATGTGCCATGTGCTTTCTGTTCACTAATCAATTCTTATGAAATGGTTTATATTCAGTGTGTACAGCTTTTCTGGTTATGAGAGAGTGAGACTCTCTAACACTATATCTCATAGATAAAAGCAAAATTTCTCTCATTTCTCCTGGGGGTACATAAAATTACCAAGATAATATGATTAGAGAAAATTAGTGAGGTTTAGAAACTGTAATATTTGTAGTGCAACTATACTAGGACAAGTGTAATGGATAATAAGATAGGAGTAACTCTTTAGATATAGACTATGTTGCCCCAGGCCTATGACATCATGAAGAACAAGAAAGTAAGTTCTACCCTAGGGAGTGATGATCATTTGAGCGTGATGACATAGTTAAGTGTGGCTAAAGGTCCTGACAGACAAAGCCAGGAAGTCCACAGTTAAAATGTGCAAAATGAGTGTAGATGTCATTAGTGTGTGTGTATGCACATGTGTGTTAGAGTTTAAAAGAGAGATATCTTCCTTAAATTCTATTTTAACTGAAATTTGAATAAAGAACATGTATACCCAAGCCTGAATTACTTAGAAAAATCTTCAGAAAAAAATACTAAAATTTTCCTTATATCTTATAGGTCTAATTTTGGAAATAAAAGACAGAAAATATGATAAATTATATTCACTTATGTGTCAATTATGATGAATTATATTCACTTAAGTGTCAATGATAACATTACAAGATATCCCCACAGACTAGAGTAGCTGCGCATGACTTCTGTGAGAAAAGCGCTGAGGTATAAATTTAGAAATTCTCATGTAGATAACGGATCATTTTATAGAATAAGAACAGCCTTTGTAACAAGGAAGGGATTTGATCCCTTCACATAGCTGAAAGTCTTACAAAGGTCATCATGGGTGGCCAGCCTATAAAATAGGATATAAAACTGTAGTTGCCCCTGGAGAAATAGTCCTACTGTTATTCTAGAGCAAGTTGTGCTTTTTAGCTGCATTTCCTAGTTGGAGAAGAGGCAGTTAAGTTACTGCACAGGAGTCTCCTTTTGAGACAAGAGCCTACCTAATCAGGCATTCTGAGGAGGCAGGCATCAACTCCCAGATAGTAGGTCTAATTGCTTTTATTTGTGCTGTGTGTACTGTGAGCATTCTGTCCCAGGGTAGAGATGGGCTTTGGATGAGGTTTCTCAATTAAAATGAAACAGCTTAGTCTGGTAACTTGAGCTTCATAGTGATATTCTGAAGCTCCACTTCTCAGTGTGAAGCTGATATGTCATCATAGAACACATTCACCATTCACTAATTCAAAATCAAATCAACATTTCTTTCAAAACCCAGGAGAAATATCTTCTCCAAACTAGTAATGTAAATTCTGCTTCAAGTACAACAGCATTATGTCTGAAATGTGTGCACTGACCAGTATCCACTGAATTTCAAGGCCAGCTATCACCCCAGAAGTCCAATTTGAGATTAGAAAACAGCAGGGCATAATAGAGCAGGAATTAGGAAATATGATCAGGTATCGCATCTCTGAAACAGGTTTCTTCTGTAGCAAACAGAATAACTCTGGCAAGGATGTTAGGGAAAAAATGAGCTCATGTGGCTAAGCCATTAATAATATTCTTTTGACTGTGTGTTCTAACTTTTCTCTTAGAAATATAGTTTGAATTTGTGTGTGTCTAGAGTGAGGCATGGCTTTCCCCTTGGTTGGTCCTTTCTTCATATTTTAATATGTGTCAGGATAGTCTCTTTGTGTTTTTATCCTCTTATGAATTTTTCATAGAGGACTTCCCATGAATAGTTGCTGATGTTTCCATGACTCTTATTTTCTCATTTTCTTTATTCGTCTTTCCTAAAGCTTTTTGAATGCTTTATGTTCACACATAGCTCTCTTTTCACTGTGTAACAGGGAAGAGTCACTAACATCAGGAATGTATTTCTTAAGAGATTAAAAAATCTATACAAGTAACTCCTCCATCTAAAACATAACTCTGACACAAGCTAGATTTTATTTTACTTCGAATGCCCATGAGACAAAAGCTTCTGCACAATTCTAAAGAGAAGATTATTATTTTTTTATCAGTAAAAATCATAACTGAGGTAATACCAAGAACCTCGGGGGGGGGGGTGGATAATTGAGAAGAAAAGAGACCATTTTATTTGAAGAAATTTGGCAAAATAGCATTTTAAACTCACTTGATATATAATTAGTTATTGTTTTCCAGATATGGTATAGACAAAGCAATCCTTTTACTATATGTCTTTCTGACTGTTGGTTGATATATGTATTGTCACTGTGAATTGTGAATTTTTTATTATTTTAATCCTTAAGATGTAAAGTAAAGCACTGTAATTCAAAATGAGAATTCACTTTTAAGAATAAACAAAACTTGAAGGAAATATGAAGCAGCCACCAATATTAAATCTTTCTTTTGCTTACATTCATCTCTCATTAATAAAAGTGGTGTATTTTATCAACCCTATCTTATAAAGACTCATCTTGCAAGGCAGTTAATAACCTAATACTGAGTTCTATGTGTAGCTATGAGTAGGTTTATCAAAAGAAGTTTTCTTTATAAAGGTTAATGTCAGCAAGACAAGCAGCATGAAAAACAAAAATAAAACTTTTCTTTTTATAAAGAGGCCGGAAAACATTTTATTCCTCAGAACATCTTTAGTTTGAATGCCCTTTGGTGCTTAATAGCATGACCTCAGAATCAAAGCCTCAGCAGTGAATTCACAAACACATTTGTGATGCTACTGACCTTTGCTTTACAGCTTAAGGACTTTGTTAAGTGATCTTGGGTAGGTAAAAGGGTTGAAAATCATCTATCTGTTCAACCTCATTTTCCACCAACTTTATCTTCATGATTTTCTATATCACTGTTTTAATATTGGAGTTTTGTGTTTGAGTAGTCTGTTTTGGAACAGCATGCAAATCCACAGATACCCTCCTTCAACCAGTGAGAGGGCCTGTGCTTGAAGAAGTATCCAGCGACCCAGAGCCTCTCTCCAAGACTAGTGGAGGCTCATGTTTGACAGGAAGACACATATCTTACAAAGGACAAATAGGAGAAAGTGTTTTTTAACTAATTAAATATAATAAGTGTCAAAAATATATGTTTCCTCAAAGGATATTCAAATAACACTTCTCCGATGTTTTCCTTGACAGCTCTGGGTAAGGATAACACTCTTCTCTAAAATTTTCCTTATTATTCATGAGTTAGTTAACTTTTTTGCTTTGAGCATTTGCCTGCATGTATGCATGTGTATCACGTGTATCCCTGGTGCCTTCAGAGGCCAGAGAAGAATATATATATAAACTGGATCTATAAAGTGGGATTAAAGATGATTGTGTATCAATGTGTGAGTACTGGGAAGCAACAAACCTGGGTCCTCTGCAATATCACCAAGTGCTCTTCACTGCTGAGCTACCTCTCCAGTCCTCTCTTCAAAATGGTCTTATACTGTAGTATGTTTTATTATATTTTGGGCATCTCTTAAGTGTATGCTATTTCAAATAAAATATTAATTTAACACTTGTTATAATTCCAGAGAGTGGTGAATAATGAGCACACAAGAATGCAGATGTAAAAATTAATAAATACAGCAGCATAAAAAAATAAAAAACCCACATTTCTGCCTGCTCACAATAGAGCAGACTGACTCAAAGAAATCTTCCATTTATTATTTCTCATATTCCTCTCACAAATCTATGAATTGGTGTCTTGGCATACCTTTGACCGATAAAATTTCAAAAGGTTACTATCAAAAGAGTTAAATTGCTCTTTGAATCCTAACAGCTCATGAGCCAATACTCATCCACAGTTTAACTAATAAGAGTTCAGCATCCATTTCAGACATAATACCTTGGAATAAGGATGAATACAGTCTCCTCAACTGCCAAATAAAAAAAATCACCCAGGAAACATATTATATCTTCCTTTACAGAACTCCAAAGAAGCAGGTACTATTGTTATCACAATTTTATAGGCCATGAAGTAGAAATTTACAAAGATGAAGTAGCCTGTTCCAAGTCACGTAGGTTATAAATGTCAAACTGGGATTTGGATGAGGTTTCTGCTGCAGTGTATCTATGACTGATGATTTCAGCACTGCAGCTATGGACAGTTCCCTATATTTCTTTATGGCTAGTGTTGCGTCTGCTTTGTCAAATGCCATAAAGCCCACACAGTTTGGCAGCCATGGTTTGCTAGGCATGGATGAATTAACTTCTTCAGGGTTAAATTATAACTAATGAATGAAAAAGTCAGGGGGTATCAATTCCTACTTTGAAGCTCTGTCTTCATAGTTCTTCACAGAGCTCTTTGGAGAATTGAGCTCAGTAACCCCCTAGAATGGGAAGCAACTCACTGGCACTTCCTTAATTGACTTCTCTTTCTTTGATCTCTCAATTATTCTGCTGCTTCACTCAATAAAACCCTAACAAACTCATCAGTATTAACAGCCAGCCCTTCTCTCATTGTTTGCTAGGGATGAAATAGTTATTTAATTAGTAAAATATTTTATATTTTATTTGAACATATCAATATGTTTTATACCATAAACAACTAAAATTATATATATATGTGTGTATGTATAAACATGTATATATTGTTGCATATAAAGACATAAGCCATCTTAATTAGAGATGTCCAAGATATTTTCTAATAATTAATGTAAGAAATATGGTAACTTTTGAGGAGGATCATTCAAGTTACTTCCTGCCTATAGCAAATATAAACTTTTTGAAGAAGTGTTTTATAAAACATAAACATAATTATTCTTTTCATTGCCATTTTGTTATTAGCAACAATTAAGACATCTAACTTTTACTAAAGTTAGATGCTTATAATTTTTGAAAATTATAGTTTAAAAAATGATAAATCAGTAAGTAGCTTAGACATTCCTAAGATGTGACCAAGGACAATTTATGTTATAAACAAAATGTTAAAATAAGATTCTCTACTGCTGAAAAGAGAATGGGAGCATGGGGGATAGTTAGCTTTAACAGCGTTTGTTGCACTGATAATATGCTCACATTTATACTATGTCTCAATATAAAACAACAGCTTCTAAATAAATACATACTAAAAGAAAGTATCATGTACAAAACACGAACCTTGACATTATACTCTCCAAAGTAAAGGCCTACTGTATATTATTAGGATTTCCTTCAAATTATGAAACTTTGTATTATTTAAAAACTGACAGCTTTTTAATGTAGCTATGTTCTCACCAAAACTTCATCAGCATGTGTCCTTTTATAGATTATCATCTAATTTATGAATATGCTATGACTTTTTTCTTTTCTTTGAATGACGCCTTTGGTCCTTGTTGGTGTATCTTGCTTCTTTACACATCTTCCACGACATATTCCCTGTCTCTACTTTAAAGATATGATTAGTATATTTTCATGTTAAAACATTATGTGTGCTTTGTATAATTTAGTTCATTTATAAAGTAAATAGTAGGCTGCAATAGAAAGAATATTTAATATAGAATATTATTTTTATTGTCTATCTCAACATTTCTGAATTTTAGGGGAACATGGTATCTGTTGTTCTCATGAAATGCCAACATAAAAACAACTTATAAAAAGAGTGGAGTGTTTTGGTTCAGCTACAGGCTTCATCCCATTATGGCAGCTATGTCAGACATTAGGAGTTTGAAACAGCTGGTCATATTGCATCCGCAGTTGGGAGCAGGAGATCAGCACAGGTCTTTGTTCAGCTAACTTTCTCAGTTTTATGCAGAGAGAGAACTGAGCCCAGAGAATGATGCTATCCTTGTTTAGGGCAGCTTCCTATTTCAATAACTTAATTAAGACAATCTTTATAGGCATGGCCCAAAAGAGCCTAGTCTAAATAATTTCTAACAGGTGTACCAGAGGCTTATCTCCTGGGTGACTTAAGATCCTGTAACGTTTACAACACAGAGATTCACAATATATAATACATTTCCTAATATCTTGCTATAAATCACTGAAGTACTATGAAACTTAAAATCACAATATAACTATAATTTCTGATGACACTACATTTATACATGTAATTTTTATCTTGAGCTTTTGTATAACATATATCCAAATATGTATTCATTAAAATTTTCTTCAATGTGTGGAAAGAAATATATAATATTAATAATTAATCAATACTAAATAACATTAGTGAAGTAAAATGCCAGACATTGTGATAACTGTTTAATCTATGTCATCTCACTCAAATTCCCTTTGTTTTTATGATTGAGAATGCTGAATTTCAGACAGCAAATGGCTTGCTTAAATCTACCAAGTAGTTAGAAGATAACTGAAGGGTAGAAGTGGAGTTATGACTCAAGATCATATGACTCAAATGTCAAATTTTCCTCTTTCTAAAAGTCTAAAGGTGAGGGAGAAAAGTTCTAAAGAAAAAGAATGAATTGATTGGCAAATAACACTTTCTATGAATTGAAAATACCTAGCACATGACTGTATTTCTGAGCTCAATAATTTTGACAAATCCTAAATACAACTCAATTATTGTTACACACAATAACAAATGGACATGGAAACCCAATACTAACTCCAAACCTGTGTCTCCATAAACAGTTTTTCAGTTTACATAAAGCTACCCCATAGAGCAATTTGCTTTGAAAATGCATGGCCATGACTATTCAACTTCACACCTGACAAGGCAATGAATTCAGAAAAGGTAAATTGGAAGAGCTATGTTTCAGAATACATAATCATCTATCAGGAAATGGTGGCTATTAGTTTAAAAAATAAAATAAGCACAGAGAACTATGAATGTAATTTTGATCAAGACCGAAATTGTACATATAGTTTACAAGCTTAAAATAAAAATACTAATTTGGAAACTAGAACAATGTTTACTATTTCTGTTTAGATTAAATTTTTATAAAAACCAAGTTTTATATATGTATTTATTTTCCAAAATTATTTAGGTATAATTGAGTAATGTAGACCACATATAGTAATTATATGCACTGTGATATTTTGATATATGTTTACATGGTTAGATGCCTATATTGAATTGGTTAACATTATACAGTGACTCACAGATGCAGCATTTTTAAGGTAAAGTGTATATGAGAACACTGAAGATTTCTTAGGCATATTTAAGTATGCAATACATTATGGTAAGATACCATGCTGTGCAATAGATATCTTGACATGTATATGATGTAATGGAATCTGCTTATATTGCCCTTCTGAAAGCCACAGAGACCACTGTTTTACCTTTTATTCATGAAAAATTAACTTTTCCAGTTTCAACATACACGTGACATCATGATGTTTTTGTCTTTCTGCTGCCTCTGGCTTAATTTTTGTTCTGCGTAATGTCTTTGAGTTCTTCCATGCTGTGGCAAAACACAGACGTTCTTTCCTTTTATTTTTAACTGGGGCCGAATGCTGTAAACGATCCATTTTCTTTATCCCCTTTTCCATTAATAAACATTTAAGACGGTTCCGTACTCCAGCTACTGGGAGTGCCTTTTTTTGCATACATTTCTTTCATTTTTGTTTTTCCATATGCTCACTAATGAGATTGCTGAATCATATGGAAGCTTTACCTTCATTTTTAACAAAGTCATTTTTGCTATGTTCCATATGGTACAGATTAAAATTTCTATTAGTAGTGTGTAAACATTCTTTTCTTAAGAATTTCTATCACTTAGTCTCTTTTGTTTCTTTTTAAATCAAAACCTCTAAATGAATATTGCTTAAGAAAATTGAATGAGATAGGACATATTGCAAAGCTATTTAAACTTTTTTTTGACATTTTTTCTTTCATTTTGAGAATCTAATGTGATCCCATTATCTCTCTTCCCTTTACTTGTTTTTATTACACACACACACACACACACACACACACACACACACACACACACACACACACACACACAAACACCCTTTTCTAAATAGAACCTTCAAAATCTGTAAATGTTATTTTCATGCATATCTTGATATTTTGTAATTCTGAATATGTTTTCATACACCCATTGCCATTTGTAAACTTATTTTGAGAAACATATATTTAGTAATTTATAATTGCACTATTTGTTTCTTGCTGTTCAGTGTTTGGAGTTTCAGATCAATTCGTAACATTATCCCTTATCAAATGTGAGCCCTAAAAATACGTTACCAGGCTTCATAGTCCGTCTCTTATTTCAGTGGTCATTTCCTTTGCCCTGCAGATGTTTTTTAGTTTGATACAACCTTATTTGCCTATTTTTAGTTTTATTGCTTATACTGCTGTGTTCAGTTTCAAAAAATACTGCCCACATAACATCAAGGAACTTCTTTCGGTATCATGGTCTAGCAGTTTCACCATTTTCACCAGGATTTATATTTTGATTCTTTTGAATGTGACTTCCTATGTGACATCAGATAAGAATCTTTTCTTGTGCATATGGACGTCCAGTTTTAGCAATGCTGTTTATTCAAGAGACCCTTCTTCCAGTGTTTTCTTGGCACTCTTGATGAAAATCAATTGATCCATACATAATGGACACAGTTATTTCTGGACTTTTAAAAAACCTCTTTCTAGTTTCAAGCTGCTTTGATTATTATAACTTTCAATATATTTTGAAATTAAGTACTATGTGCCTGAAACCCTGCTCATTTTTCTCCAAATAGCTTTGGGTATTTGGAGATTTTCGAAGGAAAAATAAATATGAAGATTATTTTTCTATGTATGTGAACACAAATCACTATAATTTTGATAGATGCTGCATTTAATCTGTAGATGACTTGAGGCAGTGCTGATATGGTAACAATATATTTTATTCTCAGCCATTGATGTGGGTTATCATTCTATTGAAATGATTAAATAATCCCTTTAATCTCCAGGTTGGCTTTTGTCAGCATTTTATCACAGTAACAGAAAGCAAAATGGTATAGTGACAAATAGTTTTCAGATATAGGTAGTATAGGTATTTTATTTCCTTAATTAAATTTATTCCTAAACATGATAATTTACTTGATAATTTAAATGAGTTTTTTCCTTTAATTTTTTGAGACAGTTTTTTTGTGTGAACCTGGATGTCTTAGAACAAATATTTTAAAACAAGTTGAACATGACCTCAGAGATTTGCTTACCTCTGCCTCCCAAGTGCTAGAACTAAATGTATGAGTCAGCTTAAATAAGATTTTTTTTTTAACATTTCTTTTTTGTCCTAATTCTTGACTGGACCTAGAACCTCACAATGGAAGGAAAATGTTTCTATTTTGTGCTCTTGTAGTCTATCACCATGTTCAAGAAAGCCAAAAGTTTGTATCTAAGTCTTAGGTCCACAGTGGCTATCTCAGAGTCTGACTCCTCAAGTGCTTTTCCATAAACTAAATCAATAAAACCCAATGCATCTGTGATTTGCACAAACACATGAATAATTTGCTACTGAAAAAATATATATACTAGATAGACTGCCTGAGGGGCTAGTTTGGTTGTGACAACATGAAGCCTTAGTACACAGAGAAGTCTAAGAAAGCTAGTTTGAATTTTGAGGCTTGGAAGGAGTAGATAAGAGTGACTAGACCCATGAAGCCCAGTACGATGGTAAGCAGAATCATCAGAGGTCCATTCAGGATCTGGAACTACTGGATATGCTGGGGATTGAGTCTCTTGGAATTTGAAGACATGGGCTTGGAGTCTGGCAATTACCTAGTACTTGAGTTTATGAGGGTTACTACTGGGGCTTCTGGGACTGATTGTCTATTAACATGGCTTGAAGGATAGATCTTTAGTTATCCTTCTGTTACTATATGGCCTATCCTATCACTGGGACATAACTTGATGAGACTATAAGCAATTTCTAGGGTGTGTCAATAGTCTGTGTCTTACAAAGCCATCTTTGAGACATGAGGAATGGTCTGTTGTTGGTTTTAATCAGGGGGAGTACACTATAAATGCTATGCTTGAATCTCAGTTCTAATAGCAGGAGACTCTAAGACAGGGTTCAAGCCACGTCCAAGGCAAGGTAAATTGTTCCTATCATCCTTTAGCCTTATGTAGATGCTTTAATTTTTGTTTTGTGCCTTGTCAAGATTTGGAGGATGGATGACCTAGAGCTATGGTTTGGCTATAGTCTGAAGGTGTCCTTAAAGCTTTCATGCATTGGGAGTGTGGTGTGACCTTAAGAATTCAACAGATCATTAGGGCCATTGACCTTTGACATGATTAAGGAGGTTCTCATGTTAATTCTCCTATGAGTTATTCCATGCATCCTTGATTTTTGTTTTTTGGTTGGTTTTCTAGTTTTCTTATGTGATCTCTTTCTTATGTATAACTTCCTGCACTTATGATATCTCCCATCCCTCACTGGCCAAACCTATGGATCCACTTAATTTTAGACATAATGGCTTCCAAAACTATGAGTTTAATATCGTTCCTTTTTATGAATGCTTAGGCTGAGACAGTTTACTATAGCAATAGGAAACAGAATGACACATGCTAGTATGTGACTCCATCCTTAGCTTTCTTTTAGTATCCCTTTGATAGAACCTGGTGGTGTCTTCAGGTTTGTGAAGATATTTCCAGGCAAAGATAGCTGTTGGAATTCATATTTTTGTCGGGGGCTGGACGTTAAATTCTATTATGCCACTTTTCTGGCATAGCTCTTCTAGGTCCAGATTAATGTTCTACAGAAAGATATCACTTATTTTCAAAACCAGACTGATATATACATCTCTTAGGATTAATTCTCCCATATCAACTCATCACTACCACTTAAGGGCCTCAGTATTCACTGAGAACATTGTGTGTGATTGTAACGGAAATATTTTAAAATAGATTATGGTAGGCTGATTATTTACTAGAAGGAATAAGTGTTCATTTCATGTCAAGTTTATTTACAATACAAATAAGAATATTTACCAATTTTATATCAGAAGCATAAATAAGATTTTCTCATGTTATTTTTTAAAGGTATGTATTTTATAGGCAAGAGTATATGTATAAATATAAAATTTTATAAGAAAACATTTGTCATGATTAAGTATTTCAATGAAAGCAAGCTTGGCATATTTATAGGCATGCTGTCTCTATTAAAATGTAACATTGTATTTGCAATTAAAATAAACTTAGAGGGGTAACACTCTTCTGTAAAAGAAGTAATGTAAGGAGTTTGCTCCCTGGTAAGAAGCACTTGTGGATTTGAAACATTCCAAATGTATGTTATCAGTTGGTTTACTGTGTCTTGTATGTAAGACTTTCACATATTGACTCGTTCTTCTAAAATCAAAACACGAAAAGTAAAAGATTAAACTTTGAATGTTTTTATGTAGATAATTAAAATGAACAACTGGTATCAACCTTTCAATTTATTTATTTATTTTCTCATTTTCATGGTCTTTGAAATGACAGTTTCTTTTATCAGCAACTGCCTCTGTATATAGGTTGGCATGTCAGCCTCCAGCCATTGAGTAAATGTATCTTTAACAATTTATCATTTTTTGGTGCCTTTATGATTTTTAATCATATACATCTTTTCTCTCCCAGCTCTTCCAAGATCTACTTGATGTCTTTTTCCTTCTAACTTTGTGTCTTCTTTATCCTGTCAATGGCAATTTACACTGCTAAAATATTCTTGGATGTATTGTGTCCCACTGGAGTGTCAAAAGCTTATTATCAGGTACTACACTATTAGGGAAAACCTGCCCTCCGTCTCTCAGCAGCTAACAAGGGCCAATTGCTTTCCTGTTCAAGGTGGAACTGTGTGCCCAGCTCTCCTTTCCATGCTGAGATTTAGTCTAGCTTGGTTTTGTACAGGTTATGTATATGCTGTGATTTGTAACAAGGATTTCTGGAAGGAAAATATATTCCATGTTATATTTGAAGTCAAATTTTATCATTGCTAGTTGGTTGGTTTGTTTTGCTGCAAGGTAAATATATATTATATATTAGTTATTATTTTCATTTTCTTGGGTGCGACAAAATGCCTGGCAAACAACTACTTAAGGGAGAAGGGTTTATATGCAGGCACAGTGAAAAGGGAAAGAGCCCATCACTGCAGCCAGGTGTGGCAGTGGGACGGAAAGGCAACGGGTCGCATCGCATATGGTTATAAAATAGAGATGGACAATGCTTGTGCTTAATTTCTCCTTTATATTCATTTCAGAACTTCACTTTTCCCAACCTAGAAAATCCACCAGAGAAGCCCAGAAATTTTTCTTATGGAAGTCAAGTTAAAAAGCAATATCAATCATCAGTATATTTGAGTTCATAGCCATTTATAAATGTCATCTGAGTCTCTCTTCTTTGGCAGACACATATCTTTTGAAATTTCTATTAAGAGCAAATGTTAATTCACCATTGTTCACTTCTGTACCTTCTTTATAAAAATGACACTTGTTTCATAATTTTTGATTTCTCTCTGATAGGTGATACTAAAACTCTCTTAAGAAACACATAACAATTTCTTGCTGAACTTGGACTAAATGAGACCTCTAGAATCAAGTATAGTATCTGGTTCTTACCCAGATCATATAAGTCCCTTATATCTTTTTTATATTAAAATAAAACTTTATTTCTTATTATGCTTTACTTATAAATTTTAACAATATTTATACTAGAAAATATATAATACAAAATATTTACAATTATGCCAAAAGTGAAAATTAAGTATTTTTCTCTCTGTTGCATATAATTATAAAAATCACTGAATGTATTGGGTAATATAGTACTTCGTAACTAATATAACTATTGTTTTTATTTAGGAAATGTTAATACTATCTTCATTTTATTTATTTGAAACCCAGACTTCGAATTTAACTGTCTGATGCTTTAGTTTAATATTTATTATGTGAGTAGTATAAGTCCCATTTCAATTCAGGATTACTTTTTATAAACCTATGTAAAATTTCCCTTTAAAAAGCTCAATAAGTACCTCAGCACTCAAATTCTGAATACAATATAACATCTCAGAGATTACCTAAATTATCCACTAATCAGTGTTATTTGAAGAAGATTACTTTTACTTCAGAAGATCATTAGAATTATTGCGACGTTATGTTGTTTGGCTGAAATAATGAATTATTTTGATGCCCATTTGCTGTATCAATTTTATTTTCCCTCAGAAACTACCATCACCTCGCCCATTTGAAGAATACATAGTGTTTGTCTTAGAAGATAATTCTAGGTCAAACTTCTGTTGTCCTTCATAGTGTGATCTATGATTTACCCACCAATGGATGCATCATTCAAAAAACTTAAGTGATGTTTTCCATGTCTGCTGATGGTCTAGCTAGCAGTAGAGTTGAGCTTACTTTTTTTTTAGAAGCAACACACCACCTATCCTTGTTTAGAAAGATCAGTGATTTTTTTTTCTTACCACCATCCCATAATCGATATCAAGTTATAATTAACATATTTTTCAGGCTATTTCTTGAGTAACTCATTTACAAACACAATGCATAATTTCTATTTAAAATTTGTTTGTGGAAAGCAAGACACTGAAATCAAATAAATTGCTTCCCAACTCGATTTTGATGGAGGGTAGGAAGGAGTGCACTATTGATGTGGGAATGCCTTTCTGTATGCTGTGAATATCAATCTTAAATAAAGGAGCTGTTTTGGGCCATGACAGGCACCATAGAAGAAGTAGGAGAAATCAGAGCATAGGTAGGAGAAGCAGGGCGGAGTCAGACAGATCAAGCAAGCCACCCAAGGAGCAACATGCAAGGAACACAGGTGAGCCACGGGCCACGTGGCAGACAGATTAATAGAAATGGGTTAATTTAAGATGTAAGAGCAAGATAGCAATGTGCCTGAGCCATAGGCCAAACAGCATAAAGTTAATATAAGCGGCTGAGTCATTTCTGGGGGCCTGAGCGGTGGTAGGCTACTAAGCGGTCTCGGCCAGCTGGTCTGTGGGTCTGGGCCTCTGGCCTCCGGGGACCAAAGAAACCCCACTACTACACACTATTTGGGTAGGATTATTTGTTCACCGTTTACTATTTTATTAGAAAGAAAAGTTACCTTTGTACTTCCTTTCTGGAATATTTTGTAAGTTACCACCAACTAGAGCTGTCCTTGTCAGTGGATGTTGTATTGCCTGTTAAAACTCATTGCTCTTTATCAAACAAACAAACAAACAAACAAAAAACAAATGAAAAAAACACCATCAAAATGAATATTATTGGTTTAAAAATCCCTTCTATTTACAGGTAATAAGAGTTGATTATGTGTATATTTGTGTTTTCTGTTTGTTTGATTTGGTTTTGGTTTATGAGGTTTTTGTTTGTTTTTGTTTTTTTTTAAAACAAAATACATTTTCTCTTTATATCCGGGCTGTCCTGGAACTCAGAGATCCACATGTCTGTGACTTCAGAGTGCTTGGATAGTTCAGCCTCAAAGATAAAATTGAATGGGACATTATATGGATCTTGTTTATGTTCTAGTTGGCTGTGTGTACCTGGGAGAGCAGGGCTTAAAATGAGGTAGACTAAAGTCTCAAGCAATAGCCAACTGCATTCAGAGCATCAGACAGTTTATACTCAGAGTTAGCAAAAGTTACCAGAGTAAAGTCTATAATCTCCAGGATAAGTCATGTTTAGCAGAAACAGGGTTTTTTTTTTTTTTTTGTTTTGTTTTTTGTTTTTTTTTTTTTCTGGGGAGGCATCTGAATAGCAGCAGCTCATTCCTCTTTGTTACCCCTGGAGGAGCACTAAGGTACATTCCAAACACAATTCCGTGTTTTGAAGAAACTGAGGTCACATGACACTTGTCTTGTTTCCTTGGAGTGTTCTCACAAGCACTCAGAATTCTATCAGGAATCCATTTTTGGACTGTGTTCTGACATACCCCATTTCTTGAAAGGAAGGATGTTAAAAATTTTTCTAAGTTAGTTTTAAAATTACTAAAATTTATTTGCATTTCTTCTACAGTATCATAAGATGTCCCTCCCTCCAGTATCCCTTTACTAGAGCAGCAAATGAAGTGCTAAGGTAAAGAATTTCACTATCCCATTCCAGTTCAGATACAGATGAGCATCCTCAAGTTCAATATTCTTTGTCATATAGGTGCGGGTTTTTTTGTTTGTTTGTTTTTTGGTTTTTTTTTTTTTTTTTTGAATCAGAAGATCTGTACTATATAATCTATCTGTATCCCATCCTTTACCTAAAATGCAGTGTTATACACAGATCATTATACCTGGATTAAACAACTAAATTCAAGAGCTGGAAGCAGTGGGTGCATAGCACTCACCGATCTGTTAAAAGTCTAGAATACATGTAACCTAATGTTTGACTTTAGCTAGGAATACTTTCTGGGAACAACTCTCTATAATTCCCATCTCTGTCCTTGCAGTTTTGAGTCCTTAAATTACACCCTCAGCTACTTCCCACAGTCTGCTTTAAGCTTGAATAGCCCAACCATGTCTTTGGGAAACTAAGAAGTTCAAATCAGCTCAAATTTTTAATGGAAAGGTACGCTTAGAGGATGTCTCTTCTGAAGGAATCTATGAGAGATTCAGGGTCTGAAGTTTTGACAAAGGACCTTTTCTCTTGATATAGTCACCCTAAGAATATTTTGCCCAATTGGGGGATACAGCTCAGTAGTAGAGCATTTGCCATGACTATTTTGTTGCCAGAGGAATGTTTTAATGAAATAGTTTTATTTGGGGACATAGTGATTCCTCTCTCGTATATGGAGAAATTGTTTTTGAGTTCATCTCCTCTCCTGTTTTAAAAGCAGAAAGAATTCAAGAGGCCACTGTAATATTCTGGCTGAAAAATCTCACAGTTAAATAAATTTCCTGTATTGTACATTACTGCAGGCAAGTGCTGGAGTAAATTTTTAATGTTGTAGAATATAGACCTATTTTTCTTTGCTTTTCAACTCGTTATGTGCCTTCTTTAAACCCTCAGCACTAACACTACCTAAGTTGTTTTGCTCCTTGTTTTTGGATACTGATGATTTAAAATCATGCCTCTTTTGTAAAACTGTTTATTGGCTCTCTTTTGTAATTAAATCCTTACCATTTTTAAAGGATCATATAATATAAATAAAGGGATAATTTGACTCAGCACTTTCTCATTTGTGAAATCATTATGCTGTAGCTGATCAAGCTACTGGAGCATCCTCCTTTCCTATGTGTTCCCTTTGTTTTGTTTTGTTTTTATATTGCTCTAAGACTTTGATCATTGAAATGATTAGGAGCAGAGAATATGAGAATCCTTCTTTTGCTCTGATTTTAAATAAAGTGTTTTCAGTTTTTCTCAGTGTAAATTATCATTAACTGTAGGTTCATGTAAAACAGTATCTTCAGGAACACCATAGAAATACTGCAGTCTATGTTAAAGATACTATCTTTTTTCTATTGTATATTTTTGGTCTCTTTGTCAAAAATATGGTGTCCATAGGTGTGTGGATTAAGGTTGGGTTCTTCAATTCAATTGATCCACAAGTCTGTTTTTATGCTATTAGCAAGCTGTTTTTATTATTGTTGCTCTACAGTATAGCTTGAAGTCAGGGGTGGTGATGCCTCTTGAAGTTCTGTTATTGAACAGGATTGTTTTGGCAAATCCTGGGTTTCTTGTTATTTCATATGAAGTTGAGTGTTGTTCTTTCAAGGTCTCAAGTGGATATGGCAGACCTAACTGACTCACCTTGGTATTCCCTCCTTGGGAAAAGGATGGGGGGGTAGAGTCGGGGGAGGCTGAGGAAGGACTGGGAGGAGGAAAGCGATAGAAATAATAATAGGTATGGTAAATAATAGGTTTGAAAAAAGACTCTATGTAAACAAAAATTTAAGGTTACTACACGAAAAAGATAAAGCCAGTCAACATTTCAGCCTTGTTTTAGAGAACATCTCAGTTTGTTGTTATTATTAATGGATTGATTTCATAAAAACCCACATTTGTCTAGCTCTTCTGTATTAGAATTCATAAATGCCTTGTCAGTTTTGCAATTGTTATTCTTCATGCTAATTTCATGCAACAGAAAATTCTGTTAAACTTATTTTGCAGGCAAAAATACTGAAGTTTAAATAACTTGCCAAGAGTCATGCAAATAATAAGCATTGGAACTTATATTCCCTGCTTTCCCTGTATTAATAATATACTTGCCATTTTAATCTCATAAATTATTAAGCTACCAATTACCTTTATTAAGTATATTATATTAATATCTATAAAATATAGATTTGTGAAACAAATTCTGAATGTTAAATATAAATCTAGTATTGAACACAGGGATTTTACTAGTATGTCATGTTTTCACAAAGTCCTAGTATATTGAAACCAGGGACATTTTCAATTAATTATTTTGTCTTACATACTCCTCCAATACAGGAGATGAGTAGAGACTGGGGGTTCAGTTCTCTTGATCATTTCACTATTTCCTGGAGATTCCTTTAGGGGAAATTGCAACTTCATCTAGATAAATATGCACTACAATCTTGTCTTTCTTGTGAATATTTTATCTCACTAAAATTGTTGATAAAAGACACTATTTTTGTGTAGTCTTATATTGAATTTTTTGTTCCTTTTCAATGTATTTTTCTGTTTTTAAAAGTAACTTTGAAGGGTTTTAAGTGCTATCTAAGATCAATTTTGCATTTGATTAATGTAACAACAAAACTCAGCCCGACCAATAGAAATGCATGCTATAAATAACCCACAGCCACATTATCATTTCATTATGAGTCTAATGAAATATTATCTTAAGGAGGGAGTCACTACTGACAGCAATGAAAATCAAGACATCAGAGATTCCATTTAAGTGCAGGTGACAGTGTTATTTACTGCCATTCACTCCTGTTGCTGCCAGGCTTTTTATATTTACAAAGACGGAATAAATCTCAGTTCATGACAGCTGAAGGGGAAGCCATATTGATGAAAATACATCCCAAGAAATGACCAAAAAAGACTTTGTTTTCTTATTCTGTTGAAATTTTGTAAAATTGTAAAGCCAGAGCATCATTTATTCTTGGAAAATCAGAATTCAGGAATTCCAAAAAAAGACTTCTTATAACTATTATTTTCAAATCATAATTTATCTTCCTTCTCATTTTCCTCATCTTAACTTTTAAAAATCGTCGCCATCAAACCCATCACAAATAAAAATTTTTATTTTTGTATTTCTGTTCTACTTGGACATGTTCTTGAGTGTATGCATGCACGTACGTGCGTGCGTGCACACACACACACACACACACACACACACACACACACACACACACAAATCTAAGCTAGAAAATAGCATGCAGTATTCTCAGGCAATTTCCCATCTAAGAAGTAGCCAGGCCTTACCCCTGCTTAGCTTTAAGATCAGATTGGATCCATTTGGGTGATATGACTGTAGACACATACATGCAAGCATGTGTGTGTGTGTGTGTGTGTGTGTGTGTGTGTGTGTGTGTGTGTGTGTGTGTGTGTGTGTGTGTAATCTTTATTAGTTATCCTTTTCCTTTTTGCCTAATTCTTATTGATTCTTTGGGAATTCCAAGTGTGCTCCAAATATAATCACCTCCCAGTTCCTCCATATCCTCCCCTTACTCCTGCAGCATCCCTGCAAAGCACTGCCAAATCAATTAAAAACAAAACAAAGTAAGCAAACAAAAACAACCTTGCTCCTCCATTTTTCCAACATCTCTTCATCTAGTGTCATTGGGTGCTGGAGTGTGCCATGCAATATACCCTTTTTGTCCAAACATCCCCACCATCAAAATGTTCATTACAATGAGTCATTGCTCTGATTCACTGACTCTGGCTCACCATTATCACTGGACTCTCACAGAAACTCCCTCAGATATCCTGAGTTGTTGCCTGACTCATGGGGATCCTGAGGCTAACATCCAGCAAGACCCGTTTCATATAATTTGGGAGGTCAAAGATGGGGTATATATAGAGTGGGCAAACCAAAGCCCAGGATGTTGGTCTGGGTGATAGCTAAACTGGTCCGTCAGACCACCTCCCTTAGGCAGGTGAGAGTGAGCTCCCTTAGGCCCATGCTATCAGGGATAACTTTCCTATACCCATGATGAACATGTGCCCAGCCTTCTTGTGGGAGCAGGAGGAATCTATGCAGCTACAGTGTACAGCAACGGGCAGGGCCAGCTATCACAGATTCAGGGAGAGAAGTAGGTTGGCTTAGCATGGACCTTGTATTTCAACACATGTAATTTTTATGACCTCTGTGGCAACATGGCCCATAGACATCATCACCAAATGCAGCTGCGTTAGGTACACAGAGCCAGACCTGGCCCCTGACAACTCGGACCTGCACATCACCATGGCCCCGTGTGCCAGCATGGCCCCGCTGGAGACACAGCCCTCAGATATCAATATGGACACAGTTTGGTGGCCTGGACCTGGGATATCCTTGTGGCCAGGTTTTATATTGAAGTCCATGGATCCTGATATCATAGAGGGTCATGCTGATGTCAGGGGTCTGAGCCACAACTGGGATTGTGTTGATGTCCAGGGGCCATGTCTCAGTGGGTACAGTGTTGATCTGAGTGGTTTGTGCTGCCATTTGGGGCCATGGTGACATCTGGCCTGGGCTGCTACCAAGGGCCATGTGTGGGTCCATGGTCCTACCACAGTCAAGGTCTGTGTTGATATCCAGGGTCCATGGTAACACCAAAACACACAAGGATGCCTGGAGTCTAGTTTTTCTTCTAAATCAAACTTAGATTTAAGATTTTTATCCAAATTTAAAGTGTAGATTTTGCTTCCTAATGCCGTTCCTGCTAGACTAAGGAGCCAAGTAGACATGTTAGTAATATTTTAAGATGCTAGATTACCTGCAGAGCAGTTCAGAAAAATAAGATGCCCTGAAGAGAAAAATATATTGTAGGGGCGTTTTCTGAACAGTTTGTTTGATGAAAATAGTATAGCTTTCTCATTCAGAAAGAAGCGATAGTTTGATCTACTGTTTATCTTAGTGCTGAGACACAGGAAATGTTGAGATATACTGTTCCCATTCAAGTGATCAAATTTAGAGTTAGATAATCAAACCATCATTATAGGAAAGGAACTCTGCAAGGCAAGCAACTGTTGGTTGTGGCAGATGTTAGGAAATGGAGTCACTGGATCACCTGGATTAGTTAATGTCCGGTTAACAGAAATATGCGGATCTTGGCTTTCCTCAATGTCTGACAGTGCACATCTGAAATTCTGACCTTGGACCAAGGCTTTATATGTGTGTGTCACTAAACTAGTTTAGGAAAAAAGAAATGGTTCTTTAGGAATCAATGTGAGGACCTTTAAAAACAGGCAGTAACTGGATACCCTGAGTTTCTGGTTCACTCATCCCAAGGACTGGGGACTGAGAACTTACACATCTAGCTAGGTCACAAGTGTTGCTGGACTAACTAACATTTGAATAGCACTGAGTTACTCTTTTTTAATATGTTTTTCAGTAGACCCATTTCCAAAGGTCCTCTGGTAAAATGAAATAGCCAAAGAAAAGATATGTTTAATGAGGTTCTAAGATCAATTAACTTCTGAATCCAAAGTTTATTGTGGATTTATGTAATAGCATGTATTTAATGTAGTAGCAAATTATTTGGTTTGAATAAAAATGTTTCCCATACGTACTTTAAAACATGGTCTCCAGTTGGTGTTATTGTTTGGGGAGGGGTTATAAAACTGTTGAGTGTGGATCCTTGCTAGAGGTAGTATATTACTGGAGGTTGACTTAGAGAGAGAAAAGTGTTGTGTCTCTTATAGATTGTTCTTTCTGGTTTGTGTGTGTGTGTGTGTGTGTGTGTGTGTGTGTGTGTGTGTGTGTGTGTGTGTGTAGAGAAAATGTGATCATTCAGCTTCCTGTGGTGATATATTTTATATTTAATAAAATCAGTCTGGAATATCAGAGAACAGATCCACCCACTGTCAAGCCAGTAAGGTCAGAAAGTAGTAACTCAAGCCTTTAATCCCAGCACTAGAAAGACTAGAGTGGTGACCTATGCCTTTAATCCCATAACTCCAGTGGCAGAGATCATTGGTGTTTCTGTGAGTTCAAGGCCTAAGTACCAAATAATAGTATCCCACACCTTTAATCCTAACTCTAGGATTATGGTGCATAGTTAAACTGACATCAAGCCAAGTGATATTCTGTAGAAGTGATGAGTCAGACTGAGGACTCTGGAAGACAGCTTTTACCCTGAGAAGTCAGATGGGTGAGAATTGACTGTGGTCTGATTTCTCTCTCTGATATTCCAGCCTTTTCCCAAATATCTGGCTCTGATTTTTCACTAAATAACAACTAGAATCCATGTTTTCATTTCCTATTCCTGATTCCATGTTTTCCTATCAGTATGGATTTATCCCTCTCAAATGATAAGCCAAAATAAGCTGCTTTCTGATCATGATCACAGCACCTGAGAAGCAACCAAAGAAGACAAGTTGTGCAAGATGAGTGTTTTACCATGGAGCTACATGCTCAACAGTTGTAGTTTCAAGTATTAAGTGTATGGTATAGACTAATTTAAAAAAAATCATTCTTCCAAGTGCCCTTTATTTATATTTGTAAGATCCAGTATTTAATAGGAGTATTTTATTATTTCAAATATTTTTTGATTCTTATCATCTATGATTCAGAATTTCTCTACAAACTCAGAAAATGCCCAATAAAAGGCACTGAGAAGCTAGAAAGGGTGTCTAGGAGATAGGTCAATACACAACATGCTGACATTGTAGTCACAAGGACCTCAGTTAGATTCCTTCACATACATTTACTTATATATGCTGGGATGGAGGCAGGTGCTTTTGATCTCAGGGACAAGAAGAGAAGAATAGATATATTGCTATAGCCCCTTGGCCAACCTGCAGATCACAAATTGAAATTGTTATTCTGCCCCTGTATCTATACAAATACATTTGTGTACCTGAAAACACCCATTACCCCCCCCCCCCCCGCCTCCCCCACACAATCTACGCAGGAATTTTCAAAATCTCAATAGATTACTTCAGTGAGTTAACAAGGCTTCTTGTCAGAGGAAGCCTAGCTCATGGAGTAACAGAGTGACACTCAGGAAAATGTTGTTCTTGGTTCTTGGTTCTTGACTTGCACCTCTTCTGTTGTAGCAAAATTCAAATACCTATTTCTCAAACATTATAGACTCTTGTGTTTTTGCTTTACTCTTTTCCCATTCTTCCTGTGTTGTCTGCCTGGGGACTTTGTGTTATATTCAGGAGGTTTCTTATTTATCTATTACTTTACTTATTTATCTATTATATATATTTATCTAGTCTCTGCAGCTTTACTTAATACACCTGTTTTTCTTCCTCTTGAAACACACAGTATTGTTAACGTTTTCATAGTCTCTCTCTCTCTTTTAGAATGCCTGCGATCAAACCTTGGGTCTCATGCCTCAAGGATGCTAGTCAAGTGCCTTTCCACTGAGGTACATAGTTAGTTTCTTTATTTCATTTTGAGACTCAGTTGTCTAAGATGTCACTGCCTGGGAATTACCTTCCTAGGTCTCCAGAGTAGCTGTATGTGTTACTGTACTTTGCCTCTGCAGTTCTTTTAGAGCAGTGCAATTTCTTTCTTCTCTATAGCTTTAAAGCTAGCAGACTGCTCATTTAGTAGATGTATGTATGATGATACACACATTTTTGTAAATTCATCCCTACAGACAAAAACATTTTGAGGATTTACTTAAACTGTCATAAATTCATTTGTTGATTTATTTGGTTGATTAATGGTTGGACAAAGGTATCAACAGTCCAATCCTAGACTTGGGAATCCATTAACATAATGTTAGAAAATAGGTATAAGAGGGGACTAAGCTAAGGATTTTGAAATGGAGGGGTTGGATCATCCAAATGGACCTGCTATAATCACAAAGCCCCTAGCAGCAAATGAGAGTGGTTTCATTGTAGATACTTTGTGGTGTATTGTGGGCATAAGTCAGTCAGCCTAATCTGAATTTGATGATTGAGAATATATGCTGGGAGCCAAGAAATGCTGGTGCCCTTTAGGAGAAAACAAATGGACTCTTCCTTGAATTCGGCTTCAAAGTGACATCTATACTCATGTAAAATTGGAAGTTCTGTGATTTCACAAGATACTGGACAGAGTGTATGGAGATATTATGAAAATTAGCCTATATTTTTATGATGACTCAGTCATAAAATCAACTGTTCTTTCAGTAACTCCTTTAAGACCTTAGCATGTGCTTACACTGTGTTATTCTGATTTCTGTCACCATAACCCAAAGCAACTTAATGAGGAAGAGTTTTCTTTCACTTTACATCTCCAGGTCAGAGTCCATCTTTGAGGGAAGTCAGGAGGAAGCTGGAAGCTGAAGCCACAGTGAAGTGCCAATTACTGGCTTAGTCACTGGCTCAGGGTCATCTAAATTTCTTATACATCCCTAAACCATCTGCCTAGTCACTGTGCTGCCACAATGGACTAGGTCCGCTGACATCAATTACTGGATCAAGACAATCTTTCTCAGACTTGGCCATAAGTCAGTTTAAATTTTGGGCAGTTTCTCCATGTTTTCTCTTCCTTGGTGATTTCAGGTGTGTCAGGCTAAAACTAAACACAACCAGAACAATCCATTGAGTTCTCAGAGCTTAATGAAGTTGATACCTGGAAAGTAGGGTATTTCTGTGATGGGCTTTACCAAGTTGAGTTTTTTGGAAGAAACTGTGAAAACATTTGGATCTTTGAGCTGGAAAAGCTAATATGTGCCCAGAGCTTAATTGGCTCCTTTAGTAAGAGACTGGAAAATATGAATATTAACCGAAATGCTGATGATGGAAGCCTGGCTTGTGAGGATGCGGAGGAGAGCAAGGATTTAAAAACTGGGCCAGGGGCTTGTTGTGTGATATCCTGGATTAAGATTCTGTGGTTACTGTTGGCCATTTGGAGCTGAAGAATCAGCTTTGATTAACAAGAGACCAGTACCACTAATGTGAAAGCTTCCGTGCTTTACTAAGACAATGGATGCTGGGGAGCTGGTGTTAAGGAATCCAAGGGTGTGTGTGTGGGGGGGGGTGGCAAGGCTGCATCTCAGGCTGGCAGTCAAATTTGATAGTATTTAATAGTCTCCCACATAGTACTGGTTTTTGAAGACATCGGAGCTGAAAATCAGAGAGTAGTATAGAGAATTGCCGAAGCCTGGCACCCTGTCACAGAGACAGAGTCCCCAAAAAGAGGCTAGGAGGGGCCATTGTTGAAGGCATCTCATCTGCCATGGATGCCCAAGTATATTAGCGAAGCAGGGACAATGGGAGGTCTGCCGAGAACAGTGGTAAACATGAAGTGGAGCTGGTCTGAGCTTACAAGATAAACCGTGTATGCTGAGGATAGCCAAGCTAGAGAAGTGTGGCCAACCAAGCCCTCAGAGCTGCAATATTTACACTGCCAGTTTTTGTTTTTGATTGAGTATGGTTGTGCTATGCCTTGGCTCTTTCTTTACGCAATAAAAAAAATATATCATTGTTTTTTTTCTCATTTTTCAGGAGATCATAGTTAAAAGACTGAATTTTCAAAGAAAATTTTGACTTTTAAAATGTTGAGATTTTAAAGAGTGTTGTACTGTTAAAAGTCTGTGTTTTGTGATAGAGACATGAATGGGATCTTAGGGACAGGAAAAGATAGATTATGGCTCAACTGTAGTATGTTTGTGCATCAGGGTGGCTAAAGGTATAGTGTGCTAGGGAGTTTTGTTGTCACCTTGACACATCCTAGGTTCACCTAAGAAGAGTGAACTTCAATCCAGGACTTGCCCAGTCCAAGCTTGCCTGTGGCCATGCCTCTGAAGATTGTCTAGATTTATGATTGGTGTAAGAGAGCACATATCTTTCTAGGCAGCAGCATCCCTAGATGGGTGTGCCTGGGATGTATAAGAAAGTTGAGCGTGAGTGAAGAGCAAGCCAGGAAACAGTATTCCTCCACGGTCTCTGTTTTACTTTCTGTCTGGAGGTTTCTGCCTGGAGGTTCTGGCCTGACATCTCTCAGTAATCAACTGTTACCTGGAAGTGCAAGCTGAAATAAAACCTTTTCTTCCTATGTTGCTTTTGGTTAGACTGCAGACACCATACTAGCACACATATGTATGAGTCATGTGCCTTTATAAATTTAAGTATTATGTTACTACAGTCTTGATAAGATTAATAAATTTTACATGATAATGGCACTGATTTACTTAGAACCTAATCTTGACATTTTTCATGAGTGACTTGAATTATTAAATGTCATTGTTTCTAGGGCCAAGTTTTATAAGTTATGATAATATTTAGGGTTAGAACATGCTTATTTAATAAAATATTGTCAATTAATTAAAGATGCAGTATTACTGAAAACATTAAGATGAAATGATATAGTACAATGGCTAGAATATAACAGCCCCCGACTGTTTTTTGATAAGTCCTCCCAAATATTAGTCTAGATGAAAATTACTCCTGATTCCCTGCTATGATAGCCTTTGTGTCAACACTTGCTGGCTGCATGTGTTTTCTGCTTCTGCTGTAGGAATGGGCTGATGTCTATTTTATGTTTTTATAACTTAGTGATTAACCTGTTTGCTGTTCCCTTGTTTGTACTCTTCATTGCTGTTATCTGAATAATGTAGCATAAACTTTGTCTTTTCGAGTCCATTCAGATATTTTTTTAATTTTGTTTGGGGCTGTTTCATCGCCTTTGGCAATACGCTACTGCCTTTTGGTTAGCATTCAGATTGAACCCACATTTGTTAATAAAAGCAACATTTTTAAAAATTGTGGTAGTATATTTGATTAATTGCTTATATCCATGGACTACATTCTTTGAACTAGAATTTCTGATTTAAAGATTAAGACACTTTTCAAAATTTTACATTTAGCAAGAAAATTTCTTCATAAGGAGTTGGAGTAACTTTATTTTCCAATTAAATGTTTAGTTTTCCCTCATATTTGTACAGATCCTGTCTAAGAAAAAAACTTCAAAGTTTTCCAATAACATAAAATTTACAAAGGAATGCATATTCTGTATATTTATAGACTAATGAAAGAAAATACATATATTATGTCTATTCAGTATTGTGAATATTGTGAACTACTTAGGTTCACATTTCTATTCTTATGGGAAAAGGATTGATGTACATAGCATGAAATAAGTATGACTCATTGTATGGATAACATTATAAATGATAAACTTATAAGGCATAAATCTTGAACACCTTAAGAATCAAGTAGGCAAAGACATCATAGCCAAATTTGCTTAGTGAGAGGTTATGGTACTCATCATGAGAAGTGAAGTAGAGGACAGGTAGAGGCAACACTAACATATCTAGTGTTAGGTATGAACAGGCCTGCATGATACACACCACAAGTGTCTAATCTTTTCTTCTTTTGCTACAACAACATTGTCATTTTTCACATGAAGCTTCTGATGAAAAAAGAACAGTTTCATTGGTAACTTAAGTCTGGCTTTAAAAACTTCAGTATTTACATCGTGAGGCCTGACATTTCATTAATTCATATGAATACAGGAGAGAAGCAGAAGTGTTGGAAGCTGCCACCAGCTATAAACAAAATCTTAGGTGACAGGCAGCCAACACACATCCATCATGATTTCGCCCCAAGTTGTGGCTGCTATTTCTCAGAAGCAGCTGTAATGCCTCTGTTCTGAGTGCCTGAAAGCAAGCAACAACAAAAGCTCAAGAACATCCCATGTGTGGAGAAACATAACCATAGGCAGAACTGGATGCAAGCGGAATATTTGAAAGAAGAGTTTGGAAATTATACCTGGGGGTCACTAGTTCTGAGGGAAGCCTGAGAGCAAAGAGATCAGAAGTTGGAAGACAAGCTTGGTGTGAAATGCCCAGAGAGAAAGGCATAAATACATCCCTCTCCTCGGGCTCCAAACAAATCAGCCAAGAAACATCCTGCATCATAAAAAGGACAGATGCTCTGAACACCAGAAAAAAAAAATCACACGAGTAAGCGTTGTAGCTCCCAATTTTCTATTTTGAAAACTACTGTTTCAGTTGATAAAATAAGATATGCTAGTTTGGGAGAATATTTAAATCAATGCTTCTCAACCTTCCTAATGCTTTTACCTTTTTCCTCATGTTGTTGTTACCCCCAACCATAAAATTATTTTTCTTGATACTTCATACCCTTAATTTTACTACCGTTAAAAAATCAGTTTCAATATTTTGAAGATAGAGTTTGCCAAAGTGGTCATAACTCACAGGTTGAGAACCACTCATTTAAATAGGCTCATCCATGAACAGCTTCACAAATTTGGTATAGCCATACTATATAATATAGCTACTATATTTTTTCTAATGATGTATTTATATATTAGGAGGTCTATGATTAATCAATAAGAGAAGTATTTCTTCTTTTTGATATTTATCATAGAGTTTTGCTTTCTCTGAAGGATATAAACTACCTTTCTTTAAGACTAAATCAACATGTTCCTCTTTCTGTTGCATTGATAGCTCTGTGAGTAAGAACTCTGAATAGTCTACAACCCCCAGAGAAATATCTAGTTGAATAACATTCCTTTAGTTTAGGACTTTACTAATGTTATCAAAGTGAAGGTCATCTTAATATGTTTTCATATACAAGCAAGTGGGTAAGTGATACTTCTTACTATAGATTACAGAAATAAAAGTTTAGGTACAATCAAAATGTGTCAAACTAGATCCAATTGTAAACAAATAAAAAAGATGTACTTGGGGATATTGTTCAGTGATAGAACATTTGACTATTATGAGGAAAGCCAATCGCCAGCAATACACACACACACACACACACACACACACACACACACACACACACACACACACACACACACACACACACACACACTACAATTCTTTCTCAATGACATATGACATATCTTAATATGCACTAGAAAATAGTAGGAAGAAGTTAGGAAAGATGAACACATACTCAATCTTAACAGTTACTGCTTGTAGGTTGTCGAGTTTAGTAGAAATCAAAAGTCCTCAACCAATGGCGTGTGAAAATTATTACATTATTCTAGAACAATGAAAAAAAAAACCAATGACAGAGATGTGAAGTTCATGTTTAAAGAGAACATTACTTGTCAGGCCTTAAAGTAACCCACACAGGTTTCTCTAGTCTTAGTCTACTAGAAATCCTAACTTTTCAGTGATAGTTGTATTGTGCTTTCCTGCAACAGAAAAATGAAGCCGACTAAAAGAAAAAACATATCAAAGAAACTTTCCACATAGCAGACAGACAGAGACTAGAGTTGGTGGCATTTCTGTTTTGTACTCTATTCTGACCTTACAAGAACATAGTGATGATATGGCAGTAGGCAAGAGGCAATGAGCCAAATGTGTGCTGTCTATCAAGTGGCAATATACAGCAACCTCTTCTGTAATTTTACAGAATACATTGAAAAACATAGATAAGAATTTAGGCATGATTTGGTGGGGAGCAATTGCTTAATGATCTGTCATAATCATTCTTACCTCTCCAGGTAACTACTTAGCTTATACCAACTGTAGGTTCATGAATATAAATGAATGAATATAAATGGTCATTTTGCTACAAAATCTATGACCAAACTTTCTTCTTATGCAGGTTAGAAAACAGAATTCTTCAGTATTGGAATTGCAGATAACCTTTAACTGACTATTAGTCATCCAAGAGAAGACATCACCTCATCCCTACCCTTAACAAGCCCCTTTCAATAGATATATTTTTCTACTTATTATTTTATTGGTTCAGCAACATAACAGGTACACAACTTATGTTTTCATTTTCAGCATGAAAGAGATATATCTTATGTTGTTTGACTTAATCAGGAATAGTATGAGATTAAAAATTAGATGCTGCTGCTTATAACATCCTTGAAAACTTGGTCTCTTGTTAAATGATGCCATCTGTGGGATAGGAGGGTTTTTTTTTTCTATGTACATTTTAACTGATTACTCTCTGAAATCTTTGTTTACACTTAAAATGTATAATAAGGTAAAAACAAGCCACTTTCCACCTATTTCTATAGTCTTAGTGGCACTGAAATCTAGTAGGTATTGTGGACTGCCTTTGTTCCTTTTTGGTGTTTCTATCCCTCAGCATAAGCCATCATGGTTGTCTCATGGTCTTCCTTTGAGTTTTGCCCTCTTAAGAATCAGCTATTCTCTCAGTTTCTTTCCTGAAGAGATCACGAGTTCAATGTTTGTACCCTTAATGGTCATTTTCACAAGTGAAAATGCATGTCCCCCTGAAGTTGTTCTGAAAATGCATTCAGTACCCTTTTCCAGATCAGAGAGTCGAGGCATGTGACTCTTGGCAAGACTTTAGGTTTCCTCAAAGTCACACTGTATTCCTTGATACCCTGTTCCTCCTATCAGCATCTCAAGCCATATTGAACCGGTCTTTTAAACTTCAGCATCCTCTTAGGTAAGAGGAATATTGCATAATAACATATTTACATGTGTGTTTGTCACAGGTCTTTTTTCTGTTCTTTATTCTATTATTTTAATTTATTTATTTATTCTTCCTTCATACAATCCATCTTGACAGCAGTTTCTCCTTCCTCCTCTCCTCCAAGTCCTGCCTTTCCACAACCCTCCTCTCCCCTAGATCCACCTCTCCTCCATTTCCTTCAAGGAATATCAAGCAGAAATGGCATAACAAGTTACCATTAGACTTGGCACATACTCTCATAGCAAGTGAACAAGGCCAACATAGTAGGAACAAAAGGGTCCCCAAAGCAGGCAAAAGATTCAGTGACAGCCCCTGCTTCCATGGTTAGAAGTCTTACAAGTACACCAGCCTATACAACCATAACCCATATAGGTACCCTCATTGTCACTTCAGTCTCTGTGAGCACCTGTGAGCCATGGTTAGTTAATTCTGTAAGCCATGTTCTTGTGGCATTCTTAACCCCTCTGTCTTCTACAATCCTTCTTCCTCTCTTTTAAAGGATTTTCTGAGCCCCACCTAAAGTCTGGCTCTGTGTCTCTTGTCTGCTCCTATCACTTACTGGATGAAGCCTCTCTAATGAGAGTTATGCTAGGCTTTGGTCTATTAGCAAAGCAGAGTATTATTAGAAATCATTTTATTGTCTTTTGTGTGTGTGTACCAGTCATGTTTGGTTCTATCCTAGGTCTCTGGGATATTCAGGCTCTGGTTCCTGGCCCTCCAAGCAGTGTCAGGCATGGAATCCTTCTATGGCCCAAGTCTCAAGTTGAACCAGTCATTGCTTAGTCACTTCTACAAGTTCTGGGCCACCTTTACCCCAGAACATCTTTCAGGCAGACAAATTGTTGGTTGAAAGTTTTTAGGCTGGGTTGATGTCCCAGTTTCTCCCCTGGAAGCCTTGTCGGGTTATAGAAGTTCACTGGTTCAGGCTCTGTGTCCCCTATTACTAGGACCCTTTGCTAGGGTCACCCTCATAGATTCCAGGGAGTTTCCACGGCATTAGCTTTCTACTATGTCCCAGAAATTTCCTCTACTTTAGTCTGATCTCTCAGTGCTCTCCGCCTTTATTTACCCCCACCTGATTATTCCTGTCCCTGTCCTTATCTCCCCCACTATACTGTGTATTGTTACAGGAAACTTCCTGAGAAGAACACTAATAGTATAGGCACTAAGATCAACAATACTAAATGTAACCTCATTAAACTGCAAAACAAATTGTTACAAAAAGCCATGTCCAAAGGACAAAACAACAGCCCACTGAATAGGAAAGGATTTTCACTAATTACAACACTGACAGAGCGCTAATATACATAATATATAAATAACTCAAAAACTGTACATAAAACACAAATAATATAATTTAAAAATTAGGTACAAATCTAAACAGAATTTTTAACAGAGGAATCTCAAATGTCTGAGGAACACTAAAAGAAATATTCAACATCCTTAGTTATCAGGGAAGTGCAAATCAAAACTACTTTGAGATTCCATCTTAGATGTCAGAATCTTAGGATCAACAAACTCATGCTGGTGATGATATGGAGTAAGGGGAACACTCATCCAGTTGTGGTGGAAGTGCAAACTTGTATAGTAACTTTAGAAATCAATAAGGTATTTCCTCAGAAAACTGGAAATCTATTTACCTCAATACAACTCTATCATGTCTGCATATATATCCACAGGATGTTCCATTCTATCTCAAGGACACTTGCTGAACAATGTCCAATGCATCCTTATTAATAATAGCCAGAACTGGAAGCAACCTAAATGTTCCTCAGCCAGAGAATTGATAAAATGTGATGTGATACATTTACACATAGTAATACTCAGATGTTAAAAAATGACATCATGAAATTTGTAGGCAAATTCATGGAACTAGAAAACATTATCCTGAGTGAGGTAACCTAGACTCAGAAAGACAAATGTGTGTGTACTCATTTGTAAGTGAAAGTATAATAATGCTATAATCCACAGACCCAGAAAGACAAACATGTGTGTACTCATTTCTAAGTGAAAGTATAATAATGCTATAATCCACAGACCCAGAGTCACTAAATAATAAGGAGGAACCAAGAGGGTCATGTTTGAATCTTCCAGGGAAGGGGAAATAAAACTAATCTTCCTGCTTAAAGTATGTGTGGTCTCATACTTATGCTACCTTGTACATGGCATGTCTTTCCAAACCTTCTGGATAAAACTTTAAGTCATTTGAAAATTTAAAAATTACTTATGTAGAATAACTTCCTCAGATTTGTAGTTTAGGTTATAAACTTTCCTATAGCATTTTGAGATTTTAAACTTTTAAGGGATCTAAATTTTGTATGACAAATATTTATTCATACACTTGCTTCAAAATACATGATTCTGAGTCAATACTCAGATACCCCCTTTAAAAATAAAATAACAATGTTAATGAAAAACTTAAGCTTTATTATTAAATAATTATTTTAATGTTTAAAATATTTTCTTTAAGGAATCAAAAATAAACTTCTTAAATACAGACATCTGGAGTAATGCAGTCAAGTTTAGAAAAATATTTACTAGTTTGCTTGATCAAGGTGATAATTTCAATCTTAATTTAACAAAATTCTATAAAAATGGAACATGCATGCTTATGTTTAAGTCTTTATATTGATTTGTCTCTAGGTGGACTTTTTGAAACTTTAGTTCTCCACTGTATGTTATTCAGGTGCTAATAAAGTGATGCAGTTTTATAGTTTTAATAAGGAGCTCAAATTATCCAAACAGCAGTGAATTCATTTTCTCATATGAACTTTTATTTTGTCAATATTTAGGTAGATGAAAGATCATGTTAAGAAAATATGAAATATCTTCTCCAAAATTACAGTCATGTTATTTTTTTATCCTCTATTTATTATAATAATATGGGTGATTTGGGGAAAAAATCCCTAAGACTTCAGATAAAATACATCTATTTCCTCAATTATTCTTATTCTCCCCTATGAAGTAACTCTATTTCTGTAGACATTTTCAGTTCTCTGAAACAATGTTAAATCATGAAATTTTAGTTCAAAATGTCCTTATTAGCTTCTACTTTTATATTAATAATTTTACATTATTGTGACAAATTCTATAAGTAGAAAGGACAGGAGCTGCACATGAGTTGAGAATTCTTGCTGTTTCGGTATAATATAGTTCTGTGCAAATATTAACTTTAAAAGAAAGTGCTGGCTGGAAAGGTAGAGGAGAAATGATAAGTTCCTTTTACAATAGAAAGTCATTGACTTTATTTAAAAAGTCCCCCTGAAAATATATAACTTGTGTATCTGTTATTCCTGAACATTGGAGGTAGTTATGGAGGGATGCAATCCTGAAAAGGTGAAGTCAGTCATTAAAGTCACAGTCAGTTTGTGAAGTATAGAGGCTAGAGCATGCTGAGGATCCTAGAATTAGGAAGTTGAGTCAAGATAGTCAAACACATCATTGGTTTATTGTAGCAGTGGGGGTTTCTGGTTGCGGGCAGCCAGAGGCCCAGACCCACAGACCTGCCACCCCAGATCTCTTAGCAGCCCACCACTGCTGCTCAGGCCCCAGAAATGACTCAGACACTTATATTAAGTTCATGCTGTTTGGCCTATGGCTCAGGCACATTGCTAGATAGCTCTTACATCTTAACTCAAACCATTTCTATTAATCTTTCTTGCCACATGGCCCGTGGCTCACCTGTGTTCCTTACATGTTGCTCCTTTGGGCTTCTGGCTCGGTCTCTCTCTGACTCCGCCCTGCTCCTCCTACCTATTCTGATTCCTCCTACTTTTTCTATGGTGCCTGTCATGGCCCAAAACAGCTCCTTTATTTAAAGATTGATATTCACAGTATACAGAAAGGCATTCCCACATCACTTCCCCCTTTCTGTATAATCAAAAAGGAAGGTTTCAAGTTTAACACAGCAGAATTACATATAACAAAATAGCCATCAAGCAAGAATTACAGTTATAATATCTAGTCTATTTGTATTTAGCAAAATTAAAGAAAAGACTTTTATCATCTACCTTATCTTTATGAATCTAAAGTTTTATATCTAATATACCTTTCAAATGACTAAGAAAAACTGTACCTATAACTATCTAATCTTCAACTACATCAAAGACCACAAAAGGGTAGGCTGAAGATGGATGCCCCAACTTTATAAAGGAACTTTGGGTGACTGTCCAGGCAGATAGGTGTCATCTCTGTCCTTTCTAGATTTTAGAAGTCACTTGCACTTCTGGTTTACTTGGTTAAATATAGCTCAAAACTATTGAAAGCATCTGTGTGTCTCTGTGGGACTGTGGGTCTGTGGGCTTGCGGGTCTGTGGGTCTGTGGGTCTGTGGGCCTAGACCTTGAGGTTAGGCCTGAAAGTCCGGGCCAGAAACCTCCTACTACACATTTCTATTAATCTGTCTGCCACATGGCCCATGGCTCACCTGTGTTCCTTACATGTTGCTCCTTGGGCACCTTGCTGGATCTGCCTGACCTTGCCCTGCTTCTCCTACCTATGCTCTGATTTCTCCTACTTCTTTTATGGTGCCTGACATGGCCCAAAACAGCTCCTTTATTTAAAGATTGATATTCACAGCACACAGAAAGGCATTCCCACATCAGTTTATTGTTCATAGGTGGTTGTTAACTGGAGGCTTTCACCTTCCAACTATTTAACAGGTTGCTTCAGCAGCTGAGATCCATCATCTAGTGCAGTGCCCCTTCATCATGTCCCACATGCATTGACTTAATAAGGAAGTGGTTCCAAAGCCTCAATATTTTGATCCATTATAGAGTGACTCTGAAGCTTCCTGTGTTTTAATTTAACTTCTCTCTGTCTTGTTTGCCTTCTGTATCTGCCTTCTATAGATACTGACTCCAGAGAGTTCCCCGTTAGGATCAAGAGCACTAGGCTGAATCATTCATCACACATCTACAATGAAAACTCCATCACTGGCGCAGGCAACTCTTAGTGCACAGCAACAGAACAACTTACACTCTGACTTCCATTGGAGTCAATTGCAAAAATCTTACAATCCAAGAATCACATTGACTGATGTGATTGCTATTATGATCTTTTAGAGTATTAGGAAAATAAGAAAACAAGATTATATAACTATTTCTGTGATTGAGTGAAGCCCTAAAAGATTACACTAAAAAGCCAAGAACAATTTAATAGTAAATACAAACATTGATTTACCCACTCATCCAAATCCATGTTCATAGCTCCTGTAAGCCCTGCTGCATTGTACATGGGAAGCATGTGGTCATTTCTCCCTATTGAGTTTATCTTGGCCATTCGACAATCTGTTTTCAACAGTGGAAATAATCTCCACATTGATATCCACAATAGCTGCACCTATCTGGACTTCACTAAAACATATACATATGTTAAAAATTACTAGATATTACCATTTGTTAAAACATAGGAAGAGCTGAAAACAGTGTGTGCGGTAAAATGAGTCAAGAACAGAAAGAAAAGAAATTACATTTCCTCATTTGCATAAGCTAAAAAGAGATCAAATATGCAGGGCTAGATTAAGAAACAAGCTTCCAGGGATTTCAGGTCAAGGGCTACAAAGCAGCAGTCATCAGAGGTACCATTGTGTGCTGGAATGCTTGACTTTCTTCACCCAACTCCTGTATCTTCTTACAACAAAAACATCGTTTATTTGTCTGTTTGTTTGTTTATCCATTTAGAGTGGGGCATGATGAAACCTCAAAGTAGTTTTAATCTGTATTTCCCAGAGGAAAAACAATGTTGACAGTTAAAAAAATAATTAGGTAATTGAGCGGCTAGGTAGGAAGGAGGAATTTAAGGGAGACATCTATGGACCCCTTTGGAAAGGAGAAATAAAGAAGATTTCCTTGTAAATTGGGAGCATAGGAGGGAGGGGTATGTGGAGGTGGGGAGAGAACATGAGGGGGTGGGATGGTTGAGTTGGGGAAGGGACAGGGAGGGAGAACAAAGAAAGAGATACCTTGATAGAGGGAGCCAGTGTAGGGTTAGAGAGAAACCCGGTGCTAGGAAAATAGTCACAAACCTACAAAGATGACCCCAGCTAAGACTTCAAGCAATAGTGGAGAAGGTGCCTAAACTGGCTGCCCCATAATCAAATTGATGACCACTCTAATTGTCATTATAGAACCTTTGTCAAACAACCGATGGAAGCAGATGCAGAGATCCACAGCTAAGCAGTGGGTCAAGTTACCAATCCACGCTAAGAGAGAGATCAGAGATTATATGAGCAAAAAGGTGAAGAGCATGATGAGAAAACCCGTAGAGACAGCTGACCCAAGCTATTAGGAGCTCACTGACTCTGAAATGACAGCTGGGCAACCTTCCCGGGACTGAGCTGGACCCTCTGACTATGTATGAGAGCTGAATAGCATGGGCAGTTTCTGGGGCCTTGACAGTGGGATCAGAACTTACTCCTAACTAGCTTCTTGGACCCCATTCCATACAGAGGACACTTTACTTAGCCTTGGTAATGGGGCGAGGGACTCGTTCCTACCTCAGTTGGAGATGCTAGATTGTGTTGATTTACCCTCAGCATCCTTACTCTCTATGAAGAATGAGTGGGTGACAGGGTAGAGGGAGGCTGCGGGAGGACTGGGAAGAGGAGAGGGAGGGAGAATGGTGGGGTATGTTAAAAATTAATTATTTAAAAGTTAATTTAAAAGAATCAGATACTGTAATTCTGTGAATTCTATTTCATTCTATGTCCTATTTTTTTAACTTGAGGGTTTTTTTTTTTGTTTTCTTTCTTGATGTTTAGGGTTGTTTTTTTCCTTCTTTGTATATCCTAGATATTAACCCCCTGTTAGATTTGTATCTGGAATTTCCCCTGTGTAATAGCTTGTCTCTTCATTAAAATATGGTGTCGTTTTCTACAAAGAAGCCTTTTAGTTTCACGGGGTTCCATTTGTTACTTGTTGACTTTTAAATCTGTCTTTATAGGAGTCCTGTTTGTGAGGCCCTTGCCTATGCCAATAAGATAATTATATTCCTTATTATTTTCTGTATCAGATACAGGGTATCTGATTTTATGATGAAGTATTTGATCCATTGGCGACTTAGATTAGTGAAGGATAAGATATAAATTTTTTTATTTTTTTTTATGTACTATCCAGTTTGACCAATACCATATATCAAAATGCATTTTTTTTATTTTGTTCTTTTTTATTTAAATGTGTATTTTTGGTCTCTTGTTAAAAAATTCAGGTGGCTTTAGAATGTGAGCTTATATATGGTTCCTCGGCTTTACTTTATTAATCAATGTATATGTTTTTATGCTAGTACCAGGCTCTTTTATTATTCTAGATCTGTAACATTACTTGAAATCAGGGATGGCACATTCCCAAGCAGTGTTTTTGTTTTTCCAGATTGCTTTGCCTGGTCTTTCTCTGATGAGTTTCCTTCTGAATTTAAGATTTTTTTTTTATTTATGAGAAGAATTGCACTGGTATTTTGATAGGGATTCAACTGCATGTGTATGCTGATTTTGGTTGAATGGCAATTTTACAATATTGACTCTATAAATTCATGAACATGAGAGGTCTGTCTTCTGGTATCTTTTTTCTTCATTGTGGAGCAATGCGTATCTGGATACTATAATATAGAAAAAATAAAGCTCAGTGCCTGATATGGGTTACTTCTTTAATGGTTAGCCAGTGGGGTCCCACAGACTTTCCCCAAATAATACAAGGTGTTTATATTACACTTATTGACCCTCTAGAACTTGCTGGTAGTGCCCTATTGCTAGAAGAGACATATACTTGAGGAACAAAACATGGAGAACTGAAACTGGTGGACCTGGGAGCATCATCCTATTGCTAACTTCCCAGTGCTGGAAATTGCTACTCTGAAGGAAAGTAATTGTCTTATACAGCTATGAACCCTGCATGTTACAATAACATAACATACAATAACATGACTGTTAGGGGAATAATCAATGACTTTCTGATTGGGTTTAAATGAGATAGAACTCACACCTGGTACCCTTAACTGTGCCTGACCCAAGACTAATTCTTCATATAGCCATCTATTCTCATTCTTACTAATTAGGCTTTAATAAGCAATAAAAAGACTCCTACAGCGTTACATCATGAGCTAATCTCTACACCCTAAGCCTGCTACTTGCAGGTTCTCTCATTTAACTTCCCATATCAAGACCAAATCTATACTCCCCAAAGCACAACCAAAGAATACTTTCTAGCACATTATTTACTGAGTACTTCCTTATGAAGAGCATTTAAAAATATTTAAGCACAAATGTCCTCCAAGAAAATATCTTCAGAGTTTGGATTCCACATTTCCATTTATAGCCTAATAACGAGAGCACATTTTTCTTTATTTTCCATTTTTTAGGATTTATTTTATTATTTTAAATGCACGTATGTTTTGCCTGAATGAGTATATGTGCATCACATCCATGTTTGATACCTTCAGAGATCACATGAGGGTATCGTATCCTCTGGTGTGTTCCCAATGGCCGTGATCCAGCCTGCAGGTGCTGGGAACCGAACTAGACTACTCTGGAAATCAAGTGCTCTTAACTGTTAAACCATCTCTCCAGTCATCCTTTATTTTCCAATGCCTCAATTTCCTTCTTGGCACCATAAGATGCTCAACTTCATGACTGTTTCATCTCACTCACATCATGTTTTGATTCTCTGTTTTTCTGGGAAAGCCTTCCTCATGGCCAACAGAATTATGACATTTTGTTTGCAGAGTAGGCCAGGGTTCTTGTTTTCTCAGGGACAGATCTCTGAGGAAGTCAGAGATATTAGAGAGAATAAACACCACAGTCAGATCTTACCCAGCTGTCTTCCAGCTTCCTCAACCTGGCTTTTCTTGGCTTCCTCTCCTAGGCTTTCTATCCCCGCCTTAAATACTCTTATGGTAAATTAAGGCATTGCCCCACTACTGCCTGCTTAGGAGCCTGGAATTCCTTCTGTAATCTAAAGTGGCCTCGACTCAGTTGGGATTAAGGGCGTAGGTCACCACTCCCAGGATATTCCTGGTGCTGGGATTAAAGGTGTGAATCACCACTCTCTGATTCTCCTAGACTGACTGTGGTTAGAGCTCTGGAACTTCTGGAGCTTTTATAAAATCCCCACATAGACTGTGGGTAGATTCCCTCTGATATCTCCAAAACTTCTGAAACTTTTATTGAATCCCCACACAAGTTGAGATAGTGTTTGGTGACAGGATGTAGAATCACCATGGGAATTAATCTCAGCAGTGTCTGTGAGGGACCATCTAGATTAGTTTAACTGCACTGAGAAGACCTAGCCCAAATGTAGGTGGCACTGTTTCTTGAGCTAGAGGGTATATTGGATTTCAGATCAAGGAAAACCTCGCTGAGCACGGCATTCATCTCTCTCCGGCTTTTTACTTTAGACACAATGTAACCAAATATGTCCTGCTCCCAGTAGACACAATGTAACCAAATATGTCCTGCTCCCAGTAGACACAATGTAACCAAATATGTCCTGCTCCCAGTGCGGATAGTACCTTTTCTGACATCCTGGAATGTGATCCCTGAGTGGGAAGGTCAAAGTGAGTCCTTCCTTCCTTAATTGTATTTCTCAGGTATTTTTATCACAGTATGGAAAAAGTAACTAATGTGCTTGGCATATAAAAAATCATTTAAGTAATGAAAAATTAATATTCATGTAAAGGGATTTTTTGTTAATTCTTTTGCATGATATTTAAATTAAGAGACTTTTTTTTGATATAGTAAGAGCCTCAGTCTGAGTTGTCCTTTAGTGAAAGACATTAAAAGCCAAACTTAGAAAATGGGCAGCAAAGTCAGGTTGATAAAACAGTCATTAGGTAAATCTTCTAGAAATATAAATTGTTTAATAACTTATCAAAAAAAACCCTATAATTCTTTCTAGGTCAAGCAGTACTCTGATGATGGAACACTCTCCTCTGCAAAGAAGTGTGCTCTTAAGTTTAAGTTTTGTAAATAATGTTTTGACTAATATATCATTTTAAAGGTATTTTTTTCAAGGTGCTGGTGAAATGGCTAGGAGTTATGTAAGCATGGGGACATAAGTTCAAATACCCAGAGCCCATATAAAATCTGAGAATAACAATGTGCATCTGTAACCCCAACTTTGGAATTACAAGCAGATGGAGAAAAAGACCCATGATATTGGCATCTAGCCCCCAACTTGGCCTGCATGGATGAGTGTATGTGCATATTCATGCATATACCACACACACACACACACACACACACACACACACACACACACACACACACACACAAAGAGAGAATCTTTCCCTTCAAGAATACTTTGCTTAAATTAGAAAATAAATATAAAAAGTTTGTCTCAATTTTTTATTTCTTATTTATATAGAATGAAGAATAACAAGGCAAGGAAAGATCATATGGATCTGCTTCTTAGTAATTAAAAACATGTAGAGATAATTTTCTCAAATGATACATTTAAAAAATATATCCAAATCGTTTTCAGCATACCTAATAATTTATTGTTATCTTTAAATAAGGACTTCCAAAGTTGCATATTTATATTTTAAATAATAATCACTATTAATTATAGAATCTTATAAATTTAGTAATTTTCTCTATACTCTTCTGAATGTGTTGTAATTATGTATCAAAGCTAATTTTCCATTAGCATAGCTACATTTTAGTGTAAAAAGTATTCTAAAAGAGATAAATTACTGTTTATCTCCCAAGGAACATATATCTAATTTTTCATATACTGTTCCTGTTTCTTAACATTCTTTGGAGACTTAAGGCCCTTCAGATATTTGAACCCTGGCACATACTGCAAGACTGGGTCACACTGTTCTCTTAAGATACTTAAATTTCTACTTATTTTAAAAAAATCTTTTAACCCATGTCCTCAAGACTCTTGAATATAATATGCAAACCAACAGGAGACACTTACCTCATCATTTCCACGGGCACTTTAAAATATCTAACTCAATTGAGTTCACTAGTTCGTATGAGGGACTTCAAAGAATTGCATCACGATTCCCTCAGTAAAATCATGTCTGAAATCTTTTAGTCTAAAGCTAGTGCAAAAAAACATATTTACATTATTTCTAGGTAACTTAATGCAGGATTTTCCCCTTCCAAATCTAGACTTCTGTGAAATAACAAGCATATTTGTGTCTTTTTCTCTACACACTCACAAATGCACATGTCTATTTTAAGCATTTTGTACAATGGGGGAAAGGCTTTGTGTATAAAGGACTTGCTGTGTAAGTGTGAAAACCCAGGTACAGATTCTTAGTTTCCACATCAAAGCTGGGTGGGTATGCCACTGAGGCTGGCCTGGAACCTCGGTGCTCAGGAGGCTGAGAAATGGGATTCCTGGTAATGGGGCAAGCTGGCTAATAGGACTAGCTAAATTGGAAAGGGGTCAGCATCAATGAGAGACCTGGCCTCATTACATAAGGTGGAAAGTGATTGGAGAAAAACACTCATATATACATAGAAACACACCACATAATCATCCATACACACACACACACACACACACACACACACACACACACACACACAAACAAACAGAGAGAGAGAGAGAGAGAGAGAGAGAGAGAGAGAGAGAGAGAGAGAACAAATCTAACAAACTAAAAACAGGAGAGCCAATGTACATGTTTTTATCCTATTTGCATGTTCCCGAAGCCAGCAGGGTCTTACCAGTGCAGTACCCTTCACTTAAGGTTGACAGTTTTATCTATGGTTAATGAAAAGTCCATCGCACTGAAATCTTTGTAAGTTCCCAGAGGGCTCTTTCTTGTCTAGGTAACATTTCCCTAAAACTAACTCTTGAGAGCACTCTGAGAATTAGCAGACACTACATAAAATATAGTAGTTGTAGAAATAGTCATTTTCTCTACTTTTTAATCAATACTTTGCAAATTACCAAATGATAGTTTTGTTCTTAAAAGTTCTTATGTGGACCTGGTCTTCAGCATCTTGTTACTGCTCTTTTCATCTTTCTTCTTGTCCTTTCCTTCTTTTATTCCCTCATCCTCAGTAAGATCAACCTTAGGAAAATGAGTGATTAATTTGCTTAGGTCGTTCAGATGAAATTCTGAAGTTCCTGGCAGAAAAATATTTTTAATTAATTTAAAATCAATCCATTTAAAGATAAAGTGACTGAGAATACCTACTAGTAATGTACTATTAATATATAAAAGTTTATAAAACACTTTATGTAAATAAATTGGAGTTTTTGTGCATCTAATAATCTTGAAGAGGAGAGCAAATCAGCTCTCTAAAATGTTATCTTTTGTTTGAAGGGTAGTTTTCCTTCAGAGTTTCCCTCATATTATAAGCAGGCATCATGTTTCCACTACTTAACTTGTATAAATATTTCTACCAAAAGAAACTGAGAAACTAAAACAAATTGAGTCATATTACCAGAGAAAGTATGACCAGAGAAAGCATTAGGTTATTATTTTTCTGCCTTTCTTTTTAGTTATTTTTATTGTGAGAAATTTCTATATTTTATGCTTTCTTTGCCAAAACACCTTTTCAATGCACCATTACTTTAGAGACAGTGAGTTAAATAAAATATAAGATTGTGTAATTAGCCTCATATTTTATTTTATAATACTAAAGCCCAAGCTTGGTTCTGATAAAACTTTCTAGTGAATTCAAGAAAAGGCTGTAATAGGGTTTTATGTATCCACTTCTAACCGAAATGAGGGCTTTGCAATGAGTCCTTACAATTTATTGATATTATGGATCTTAAGGTGTGGTAGCTCATGATGGCTGGTAGAGACTAGTTTACTGTTGACATTCTTGGAATAGTACCATGCCCTTTCTTACATTCTTGTTGGATATGGCAGCAGCCCTACCTCACTAAGGTCTCTTCACTAAGGTAAAATGAAAGAACACAGAAAAATATATTTATAAATATTTTCTTAGAAAGAACTTAGTCATGTAACATTCTAACCACAAAGGGGTATGATAAAGTTAAAAGATAAGTATTGTAATTTTTAAAAACTATATTATATAGGACACAAGGTTATCCTGGGGATGGATATTCAATGAGGTTGCTTGTAGCATCTCTCACAAATTTTTATAAAGAATTTTGATAAAATTTTGGATACATATTTTTATGAGTACATTTTAAAATGATAGTGCTTACTTTGGCAGTACATATACTAAAATTGGCATAATACACAGAAGATTAACATGGCCTCTGTGCAGGGATAATATGCAAATTTGTGAAGAATTTCATGTTTTTACAAATAAAAAATTAAAATAAATCCCTTAAATTAGAAGACCAAGAAAACACAAACAGGTTAAGGAAACAGTTCAAGACTTAAAAATTGAAATAGAAGTGATAAAGAATATAAAAACCAAAGTAAAGCTGGAAATAGAAAATCTGAACACACAAAGAGGAACTATAGATTCAAGCATAGCAAATAGAGTGCAAGAGATGAAAGAGTGAATCTCTGGCATGGAAGATACATCAGAGGAAATGAATACATCAGTCAGATAAAACACTAACGCCAAAAAAGTTAAGAAAACAAAACATTCATAAAATCTGGGACACCATGAAAAAAACCAAACCTAAGAATAATTGGAACAGAAGAAGGAGAAGAACAGCTCAAAGGAACAGAAAATATATTCAACAAAATCATAGAAGAAAACTTTCCTAACCTAAAGAAGAAAATGCCTATGAATGTACAAGAAGCTTTCAGAATACCAAATAGATTAGATACCCTAAAAAGACTGCTCTCTCTATATAATAATAAAGCCAATAGACATACAGAATAAAGAAAGAGTATTAAGAACTGCAAAGGAAAAGGCCAGCATAAAAAGATGACCCATCAGAATAACACCTAACTTCTCAAGGGAGACTATGAAAGCCAAGAAGGTCCTGAGCAAATGTTCTAAGAGTACTAGGAGACCAAATATGGCAGCCCAGACTAATTACTATATACTGTAAAATTCTCAATCACCATAATTGGACTGAAAAGGATATTCCATGATAAAAACAAATTTAAACAATACCAATCCACAAATCCTGCGTCGCACGAATAAACGAGACTCAGGGATAGATCTCTGAAGAAGTTGGAGATATTAGAGGGAATAAACACCACAGTCAGATCTTACCCAGCTGTCTTCCAGTTTCCTCAGCCTCGATTCTCTTGGTTTGGCTTCTCTCTCTGTGTTTCTATCCTGTCTTAAGTACCCTTTTGTCACTTAAGGCATGGCCCTACCACACCTGCTTAGGAGCCTGGAATTCCTTCTATAATCTGAAGTGACCTCGACTCAGTTAGGGTTAAGGGCGTAGGTCACCACTCCCAGGATACTCCCTGTGCTGGGATTAAAGGTTTGAATCACCACTCTCTGATTCTCCTAGACTGACTGTGGTTAGATCTCTGGAATTTCTGGAGCTTCTATTAACTCCCCACATAGACTGTGGGTAGATTCCCTCTGATATCTCCAAAACTTCTGAAATTTTTATTGAATCCCCACAATCCTGTCCTGTAGAAAGCACTAGAAGAAAAATTCCAACCTAAGAAAATTTAGATATACCATCAAAACTACAAGCAATAGATAATTCCATAGAACACAACCATAAAAGAACAAGGGAAACACACACACACTACCAGCAAAAACAACAGAAATTAACAATCACTGATCATTATATCCCTTAATATCAATGGACTCAATTCACCTATAAAAAGACACAGTCTAATACGATGGATATAAAAACAGAAGCCATCCTTCTGCTGCACAAAAGAAACATACTTTAACTTCAAAGACAGATACTATCTCAGAGTAAAAGGTTAGGAAAAAACTTTCCAATAAAATGGACTTAAGAAGCAAGCTGATGTAGCTATTCTAATATCTAACAAGATAGAATTAAACTAAAATCAATAAAGAGAGATAGGGAAGTGTTGTATGAGGTTTATGGCTAGGACTTTCAGGCTTGACCTCATGGCCCAGATTTTCAGGCCTAGCATTGTGGCCTGGATTTTTGGGCCTAGCCTCAATGTTTGGCTCCACAGACCTACAGTCCCACAACCCCATAGAGACACACAGATGCTTACATTAATTGTATGCTGATTGACCTGGGACCCAGGCATATAACTTGCTAGCTCTTGCTCTTAATCTAACCCATGATTCTTATCCTGTTCAGCCATGTGGCTTGATACCTTTTCTCAGAGCAGCTTGGTTACCCTCTACATCTTCTGGCTTCTCTGACAACTCTGTGGCATGTCTGCTCTGTTCTTTCTGTTCCCAGAGTTTTCTTAGTCTGGTTGCCTTGCCCACACTTCCTGTCTGCCTTTGGCCAATCGGCATTTTTATTAAACTGGTAGGCAAGATGATTATTTACAATGTAACAACGTAATTCCTTTACAGGGATTACATATTCATCTCAGGAAAAATCCACAAGATGGAATCTTAATTCTGAACATTTATGTCCAAATATAAGGACACCCAAATACTTAAATAAACATTGCTAAAGCTTAAATTACATATAAAACCCACATATGCATAGTGGAAACTTCAACAACTTACTCTCACCAAGGGACAGGTCTGCAAGACAGAAACTGAATTGAGAAATAAGGGATCTAATAGATGTTATGACTTAAATATATATAATATTCTACCCAAACACAAAAGAATCTACCTTCTTATCAGTATGCCATGGAACCTTCTCTAAAATTAACACGTACTAACTCACAAATCAAGCATGAGTAGATACACAAAAATGAAATAACTTTTTGTATCTTATCAGACCACATGTTCTAAAGTTAAAGTTCAACAACACAAAGTACAGAAAGCCTGCAAACTCATGAAATCTGAACAACTTTCAATGGAACAACTTCCAAGTCAAGGAAGAAATAAATAAAGAAACCAAAGACTTCTTAGAATTCCATGAAAATTAATCTATAACATACACAAACTTATAGGACACAATGAAAGCAGTGCTAAGAGGAAAGTTAATAGCACTAGGTGCCTACATAAATAATTTGGAGAAATCTGATACTTAACAGCACAGCTTAAATCTCTAGAACAAAAAGAAGCAAACTTACCCAGAAGGAGTGGATGGTAGGGAATAATCAAATTCAGGGCCAAAATCATTAAAATTGAAACACGGCGAGCAATATAAAGAATCAATGAAACAAAAACTTGGTTCTTTGAGAAAATCAATAAGATATCCAAGCCCTTGTTCAAAATAATCAAAAGGCAGAGAAAGAATATCTAAGTTAACAAAATAAGAAATGAAATGGGAAACAACAACTGACACTGAGAAAATCCAGAGAATCATTAGGTCATACTTCAAAAGCAACCACTGCACAAAATTGAAACACCAAAAAGAAATTAACAATTTTTTGAATAGGTATTTCATAACAAAATTAAATCAAAATTAAATAAACTAATTATATAGACCTATATCTCCTAAGAAAATTGAAGCAGTCATTAAAAATCTCACAAACAAAAAAGCTCAGGGCAAGATGGTTTTGGTGAAGAGTTCTACCAGAATTTGAGGGAAGAACTAATTCCAATAGTCCCCAAATTGTTCCACAAAACAGAAATAGAAGAAATATTGCCAAATGTTTTTTTTTTTTTTAAATAAGTCTACCTACAGTCACCCTGATACTCAAACTATACAAAGACAAAACAAAGAAAGAAAATCACAGACCAATATACCTCAAGAACATTTGGGCAAAAATATTCAATAAAATACTGCAAATTTAATGCAAGAAGACATCAATAAATTATCCACCATTACCAAGTAGGCTTTATCCAAGAGATGTAAGGATGGTTCAGCATCAAACTAAATGGAAAAAAAACAAACAAACAAACAAAAAAAAAACAAACTGAAGCCATTACTCTAAAATCAGAGGAAGATAAGGCTCTCTACTATCCCCATACTTATTCAATATTGCACTTGAAGTCCTAGCTGGAGTACTAAGACAACAAATGGAGATCAAGGGGATGCAAATTGGAAAGAAGAATTCCAACTTTCACTATTTGTAGATGATGTGATAGAATAGGTAAGTGATCCCAAAATTCTGCCAGAGAATTCCTACAGCTGATAAACACTTTCAGCAATGTAGCAAGATACAAGATTAACTCAAAAATTAATAGCCCTCCTATACACAAATGATAAATGGGATGAAACTGAAATTATGGAAACATCCTTTACAATAGTCACAAATAGCATACAATATCCTTGGGGTAACTCTAACTAAGCAAGTGAAATACTTGTATGACAAGATAAGATCTTTAAGGTGTTGAAAAGGAAATTGAAGAAGATATCAGAAAATGGAAAGATCTCTCATGCTCTTGGATAGGTAGGATCAACATATGAAAAAAATGACAATTTTACCAAAAGCATTCTACAAATTTAATGCAATACTCATCAAGATCCCTACAAGTTCTTCACAGATCTTGCAAGAACAATACTCATCTTCATATTGAAAAACAAAAAAATACCAGGATTCCCCAAACAATCCTGTACGATGAAAGAACTTCTGTAGGCATGATCATCATGGAATTAAGTTCTGCTATAAACTTATTGTAATAAAATCAGCTTGGTACTGGCATAAAAACAGGCGCGTGGATCAATGGAACTGAACCGAGGACCTTGACATTAACCCAAACACTTATGAACAGCTAATTTTTGACAAAGAAGCCAAAAATATACAACGGAAAAGGGAAACATCTTCAACACATGTACCATGGCATAGTGGGATGAATTCATGTAGAAGAATGTAAACAGATCCATATCTATCATCCTGCACAAAATTCAAGTCCAAGTGGACCAAAAACCTCAAAATAAATCCAGTTCTACTGAACTTGATACAAAAAAAGTGGGAAATAGTTTTTAAACATATTGGCACAGGAGATCACTTTCTAAATATAACACTAGTCACAGAGACACCGAGAACAATTAAGAAATGGGACTTTCTGAAACTGAGACGCTTATGTAAGGCAAAAGACATGGTCAATAGGATCAAACAACAGCCTACAAAATGGGAAAACATCTTCACCCATGTTACATCTGACAAAGGGTTAATCTCTACAGAACTCAAGAAACTACAGATCAAGAAAACCCAAATAGTTCAATTAAAAATGGACTACAGATCTAAACCAAATTTCAGCACAGTAATCTCATATGGTAAAAAGACAAAGAATTGCCCAACATCCTTAGCCATCCGGAATACTTAAATCAAAATAACCCTGAGATACCATCTTACACTTCTCAGAATGGCTAAGATCAAAAACACGGATGACAGCCTGTGCTGGAGGGGATGTGGAACAAAGAGAATACTCCTCCCTTGCTGGTGGGAGTGTAAACTTGTAAACAGCCACTTTAGAAATCAGTATTGTGGTTTCTTAGAAAATTGGAAATTAATTTACCTTATGATCCAGCAATACCACTCTTGGGCATATGCCCAAAGGATTTAAATTCTTACCTCAAGGACGTTTGCTCAAATATGTTCATAGCAGCATTATTTGTACTAGCCAGAACCTGAAAACAACTTATATGCCTCTCAACTGAATAATGGCTTTAAAAAAGGCAGTACATTTACATAATGGAGTATTATCCAGCAATAAAAAAAATGACACCTTAAAGCTTGCGGGCAAATAGACAGAACTATAAATAAATCATCTTGAGTGAGATAATCCAGACCCCAAAAGACAAACATTGTATGTATTCAGTTATAAGTAGTTATTAGTCATAAAGCAAAAGATAATAAGACCACAATCCACAACCCCAGAGAAGTTAGGTGACAACAAGGACCCTAAAAGAGATATCCATCAATCCCCTGGAAGGGGAAATAAGTTAGTTCTCCTCGTAAAATGGGAGCATGGAGGCAGGTAAGAGGAGGTGGGCAGAGGACATGAAAAACAGGATAGTGGATTTGGGGAAAGGACAGAGAGGGAGAAAAATAAAATAGATATCCTGACAGAGAAAACCACTTAGGGACTAAGGAGAAACTGGGTTCTAGGGAAACTTATAGGAATCTAGCTAAGACTCCAAGAAATAGTGGAGAGGGTGCCTAAACTGGCCTTTCTCATTAATCAAATTGATGACCCTTCTAATTGTTATCATAGACTCTTCATACAGCACCTGATAGAAAGAGATCCAGAGATTCACAGATAAACTCTGCGCTGAGGTTCTGGAGTCCAGTCAAAGAAAGTGAGAAAGAATTATATGAGCAAAGCAGTCAATATTATGATGAGGAAACTCATCTAGGTCCTAGCTGACCAGAGCTACCAGGAGCTCACTAGCTGTAGACTCATAGCTGGGGAACCTGCAAGGGACCAAACTCTACCATCTGAATGTGAAGGCAGTTGTGTGCCTTGAGTAGTTGGTTGGGCCTCTGGCAAGGGAACCAGGATTTTTCCCTGGTGCATAAACTGGCTTTTTGAAACTCATGTCTTATAGAGGGATACCTTGCTTAGCTTTGATATTAGGGGAGGGCTTAATCTTACCTCAACCTGATACACCAGACCTTGTTGACTCCTCATGGCAGACTTTATCCTCTTTGAGGAGTGGATTGTGGTGTGGAGTGGGGGTATCTGGGGATGAGTAGGAGGGGAGGGAAAGGAAAATATTTGTTATATAAAAATACTTTTAAATTAAAATATGTCAAAAAATGATAGACTACATTATGATCAATACTGGTTATCATAGTGATTTAAATATTTAGTCAGTGTTTGAAACCTATTTTGATTCATTTAAATCTGATTATTTTCTAGATGTAGAAGTAAAAATTTTAAAAGCAAACAGCTAAAATAGAAGGAACTCATCTTTGTAATGCCAGTCATGGTTTCTCTTTCCATAGCTGTAATTAGAAACATATTGCTTAATTTCTCTTTGTATTGGTTTTCTGATGTTAAAAATAGGGATAATAGTATGAGGGAGATGGATTGGTTGCTAAGAATATTTGGTCTTTAAGTAAAAGAGCCTGAGTTCACATAGAATCCACATAAAAGCCAGATTACATAAACAGGCTGTGTGTGTAACTCCAGAGTGAGAGTGGAGACACGTAGTTCCCAGGAACTCACTAGCCAGACAGACTAGCCAAAATGACCATCATCAGGCTCAATGAGAGACTGTCTCAAAATATACAATATAAAAGTGGCAGAGCAAAACAGCCAATGACTGTCTGTGGTAAGTGCATTCACAAGCACTCCCAACACACACAAAGCAATACACCCACAGAAACACATACTTACACCACACAAAAAAACTTAATTCAGTTAATAAGGAAAATGATAATACAATAAAGTTGCAGTGAACAGTTAAAACAAAAGCATATGGAAGGTCCTAGAATGATGTTTAGGAATAACTGGAAGTAAGTTACTATTAAATCATCTTACTATTTACTAAGACACTGTGGTTTATGTACCAGTATCTACTCTTCTGTTTGGGGTATTTTGTAAATCTAAAATTCTTCATCTATTTTAAATATGTTCACTATCCAATTGGAGAGATACCAAAATGTTTTATAAAACATCACTAAATATTTACACTAACCTACCGCTTTCTAAAAAGAGAAAAAAGATCTACAGAAACTAGTGATGTATATCTGATTAACTTTCTACAAAAATTTTTTCCATTTATTTTAAAGTAAACTCAGTAGCTTATCATTCAATTTTCTACTTCAAAGTGTGTGATCAACTCAATTTTAGTGCATATTGCTTACTTGTAATGCAATTTAATAGGATATGTTACTGGCTGAGGTAGTTTACATTCAGAATTCTAGCATTTGGGAGGCTGGGGCAGAGGGGGTAAACATGAGTTTATAGTCAAAGGAGGACCCTAAGAGACATCCACGGATCCCCATGGGAAAAGGAAATAGATGAGATTTCCTGAGTAAACTCAGGAATATTTCAGAGCGTGGTAGAGGGGATGAGGGGTGATGGGAAGAAAACGGGAGGGAATGGGATGGTTGAGTTGGGTGAGGGACAGAAAGAGAGAGCAAAGTAACAGCTATCTTCATAGAGGGAACCATTTGGAGATTAGAGAGAAACCTGGTGCTAGGGAAATTCCCAAGAATCTTATCCCAGCTAAGACTCCGAGCAATAAGGAAGGGGCTGCCTGAACTGGCCTGCTCTGTAATCAAATTGATGTACATCCTAACTGGAACTAATTGAAAGTTATGGAACTTTCATCCAGCAACTGATTGAAGCAGATGCAGAGATCCAAAGCTAAGCAGTAGGCCAAGCTCTCTGTAAATTCGAAGAGAGCAAGGAGGGATTATATGAAGAAAGGAGTCAAGATCCTGATGGAGAAAACCCATGGAGACAGCTGACCTGAGTTACTGGGAGCTCACTGACTCTGGACTAACAGATGGGGAACCTGCATGGGACCGAACTAGGCCCTCTGACTATAGATGACAGTTGGTGGCTTGTGTAGTTTGTGAGGCAGTAGGACCAGGATTTACCTCTAGTACATGGATACATGAACTGGCTTTTTGGAGCCCATTCCCTTTAGGGGGATTCCTTGTTCAGTCTTGATACTGGTGAGGGAGGGGGGAACGGTGTGTGTGTGGGGGTGTGGTCCTGCCTCAACTTGCTATGTCAGATTTTGTTGAATCCCCAAGGGAGGCCTTACTTTCTCTGAGAAGAAGATGATGGTCCTGGAGGGGGAAAACTGAAGGGTGAGTGAGGGGAGTGGATGGAAGGGGAACTATGATTGAAATATAAAATTAAAAAAAAAAAACTTTAAATAAAAAGGTTAAAAAGCATAAGATTTTGTCATAAAAACTAAGTGATACACAAATAAAAAATCTATATAACTTCTCATAGAGCTCATAAAAAATTTCAGAGGAGCTATTTATACAAAAAATATTTATTTAGATTTATTTATGTAATATATAAAATGCCTAAGAAGAAACTATAACACCGAGAAACAGGATGTAATTAATTTTTTAGAGATTTTCTTCAATTTCTGAAGCTATGATCCACTTGTCCTGGTTGTTTATGAAACACTATATATGTGTTCTTTGACCTCTTCATAATTTATTTAAACACAAGCTGAATAAATTTAAATGCTGCTATCATCACAATGCTTCAAACAATGGTCAGCGATCTGTGAAGATTCACCGTGCTGTCTCATTAAACCAAAACTACTGACAGTCTGATATAAGCACAGTCTAAGCCTTACAATTAGACATACTATCTACAAAAATATTCACAGCGTGGCCTTGACCTCTGTGCTAATTAAACCTCCCCGACTGTCAAAGCTTCTTCCACATACTCCTCTCCCTCCTTAAATAGGCCTGAATGTCAAATAACTCATTATTTACAAAGGCGGTACTGTCAAATACCCACAAGTGTGCTATTTTCATCCCAGAAGATCTGGCTGTTTTTCATAGCAAGCTTTGTGCTCTCACAGTTTTGAATCATTAAGAAAGATGTCAGAATCAGGTAAAAGTATGGAAATTGAAAATGAGATAGTAGGAAAATGGAGCATACTAAGGAAGGAGAAATGGGAAACTGTCAAAGGGGCTAGTGTGTTACAGAATGTGCAGTAAGAAATGGCACTCTAAGTGTCTGTGGCCATGTGGGCATGTGAGCCTGAAGGGAAAAGTACACTGAAGGCGTGGATGTGTAATCTAAGGGGGAGAGGGGATGTGGATGTTTACCAATAGTTCCAACTGTTCCATAATTGTTCTTGCACTTACAAACTTGGTGGATGTTTATTTAACACGTGAGCTTATACTGGGCACTCTATAATTGCTAAGGATCTAGACATAAGCAAGATAGATGTAATTGCTTCCAGGTAGAGATTACAATTAAGAGCCCTTAAAAGCAAAACAGAGTATCTATTCATGGCAGAGACAGTAAATGTGGATGTCCAGTTACTAGCATTCCTATTTTGTGATGGGGATGTAAGAAAAGGATCTTGAACAATAGGAAGGATCCTCTGTAAGCAACAATAAATCTAGTGCAGAAGAGGTCACGGTGGAGATCCTTTCTGTGACATATTAAACTCTGTGCTCAGAATCTTACATTATTTAGCCTTCTTGTGGTTTTTTATCTTCCCGCTCGACTGGGAGTGATGCTTAGCTTATTCAAGGCACCCAGTGAATAAAGACTGCTGAATAATTGAATGAGCAGACATAACCAAAGTAGATTCCTAACAAAGCAAGCTCAGTGAGAAGCTGAAGAAAATTTTTGTAGTTTGAATAGGAGTGGGCTCTCAGGACCTGGGAGACAATAGATCTGTGAACTTGCTCCCAGCAAGCATGTGAGATAAAATCAGCTATGCCATTAATAAGTAAATATGATATCTCTTTTATAGAGAAAAGTACAGTAAGAGTATAATTGTCTCATGTATTACAGATGTTTTCCTCTCTACTTGTAGGCATAGGTCTAATCAAAATTAAGTGTGAAAGGCTGTAAACAAAAGTCAAATAATGTAAATGTGTCACAGTTACTCAGATGAGCCCTGCTCTATTATTTTGCATGAGGACTAAAGACAGTCAAGTCTAGGATGGCTTATACTTAAAATCTGGTATAGTATAGACACAGAATTGTAAAATGATAGCAAAAGCCATTTTATGCAAAGGAGCCTTTGTGATTTCTCAGAGCTGTGGCCTTTGATCAGCTTTCATAAAAATTTTCACCTGAGGTTCTGCTATTTAGCCAGCAGTTTCCTAAATGGCTGAGATTGGAGGTTAAATAAAGTAGCTGACTCTCTGATAAGTTTTACACCAAGAATCTGTCTATACCGCCCTGAGTAGTTTCAATAATAGCAGGACACACTTGTTCCTCTTATCTGACAGAGGCCAAAGTGCAGGCAGGCTGGCCTAGCAACAGCTGGAGACCAAGGAAATGAAGTGCATATGTAACCCAGATTTTAAGCCATTAATTTTATTTCAATTTCAAAGCTCCCCTGTTTCCTCAGTGCCCCATTTATCTGACATGGAAAGGAAGCTATTTTAAAAAAGATCTCCTTCTCTTCCTTATTTAATTTACATTAGAAATTGCCACCCCACCCAATTACTAATGCAAAATATAGTGGAATGACCTGTGATAGATTAAGGTTTAGTAGAAATGGCAAAGATGCTGCACTTGAAGCTGTTGGCACCATATCTGACACACACTAGGTGTTGAGTTCATGTTTCAGCTCTTACTAAAAATAAATGGAGTTTGAATCTGGTGACCTTATTTTGATTTCTGGCTCTGTTTCCTATTAGTTGAATGACCTTGGCAAATGAAGTGACTCTTTTCAGGCTTTCTCAAGGAGACTAGAAAGAAAAAGAAAAGAGGCAGGAAAGCAAAAGAACATAAGTGCGTAAACCTGGGAAGGAAGCTCCAAAGATAGCTGGGTGGCCTAGTTATTATTTGGGAGATGTATAGACCATGGAGGCTTCTAAGGGCTTGAGGGCCAGCCTGTCCTCAGATGAGTCAAACTTGTTACAACTGGTGCTTTGAAGTATGTGCTCATAGAACTTCCCCATAAGCCATGCCAGAGGGTCAAAGGCCTCTCATAAGTGGACATTTCCTCAAAAGCCAGCCTGGGGTTTTCCTGGAGGCCTTGGCAACAGAGGTAGAGGCCTGATTTGAAAAGGCCTGGACCTGTAAGAGATGCTCATATGCAGCAGTGACAGCAAATGCCAGCAAAGCACAGCTTGTCTTCCTGGCTGTCTGCAGGGTATACAAGGCTTGTCCCTTCCTCATATAAATTGAGCTTTATTCTTTCAACTTGACTTCCATGTCTGTGTTGTTGAATTCCATGCCTACTTGTTCCCTCTCCCAAGGGATCCTGCAACATCTGGCACCCAACATGGGGCCCTATGTAGTATGAGGTTTCTGGCCAGGACTTTTGGTTCTAACCTCAAGGTCTAGGCCCACAGACCCACAGACCCGCAGAGACACACAGACACTTTCAGTAGTTTTTGGCTGATCAGCCTCAGGCCCAGGCATATATCACTTGCTAGCTCTCTACCCTTCATCTAACCCATGCCTCTTGTTCAGCCATGCGGCTCGGTACCTTTCTTTAGAGCTGCATGGTCATCCTCTGCATCCTGTAGCTTCTCTCTCGTGCTCTCTCTGGCATTCTGCTCTCAGAGATTTTCTTAGTCTGGTAGGCCCGCCTACACTTCCTGCCTGCCTTTGGCCAATCAGCTGTTTATTAAACCAGTGGGTGGGACAGTTATTTTCCATGAAACAACACAATACCCCTACAGCCCTAGCATGAATATAGAGTTTTCTTGGGTTAGGGTTCCTTTATTATTGCTATAGTTATGGGGGGGGGATTTTACCTGTTTTTCTAGTCCCTGTACATGAGAATGAGCATTACTTTCCATTTGGTTGTGGGTCATGCTATCCCCTTTTCTTCACTCAGCATAAAATTACACATTGGTACATTGTGGTAGTTGGTACCTCTATGTTGAGTGTTTTCTTTGGTCTTGTTGTGAGACTCCTCTCTTTATTTTCCAAAATTTACCTATGTCTGTCTGCTAAAGGTGTGAGGAAGGCCCATAAAATCTTGATCAGGTTCTCCTAGCATTTCCTCAGAAGAGCTGACTCCTAACAGGTGACACCTGAGTGGAAGTACCCTGTGTGTATGAAGCTGTGGAACAACCCACGGAAGTCCTTCACTAAGCACAAGACATTTGAGTCTGACACATATCTTTGCTTTAACTGTTATTTGTAGTGAGATTATGTTGTTACATTGCAAATAATTGTCTCTCCTACTGGTTTAATAAAAATGCTGATTGGCCAAAGGCAGACAGGAAGTGTAGGCAGTGCTACCAGACTAAGAAAACTCTGGGAACTGGAAGAACAGGGCAGAGATTCCAGAGAAGCCAGAAGATGCAGAGGACAACTATGCTGCTCTGAGAAATGGTACTAAGTCGTATGGCTGAACAGAGCAAGAGTTAGCTATCAATATGGCAGAGCCATAGGCTGATCAGCATAAAATTAATACAAGCATCTCTGTGATTATTTGGGTCTTAGAAGGCAGTAGGTCTGAGAGCAAAAGTCTGGGCCAGAAACCTCTTACAACAACTATTTGTCTTCCAATGTGGCAATTGCCAATATTCCATCTTACCAGAAAAAGGCACACATAGGTGCTCTCAAGTCCCTTCAGATTAGCCATGGCCACTGTGTAAAGACAGATGAACTGGAAAAGTTTTGGAGAGATGCTCAGTATTTGTTTCATGGATCTCCCTAGAGAACATGTGGGAAGCAGATATGTGGATGGGAGTGTTGTTCCTGGTTAGAAAAGAGAAGTGGCTTCAGGGGTTTAACTATCCTTCAACCTCATTGCACTCACCATTATTTTTAGCCAAAAATCTTCCTTTATAGAGGAGGTGATTGAGGTCCACAGTAAATATTGTCAGAAACAATGCAGTGCCAACATCTCCATTCCCGCCCCCTATCTGTGACCTGCATTCCTCTGCCACTCCCACAACAGATGATGAGGAAGTAGATGAGAAAGACCAACTTCAGACAGGAAAAAGGATGCAGTGGCACTAAATCTACATGTGCTACTCATCCTTTTGCTCATTCCCTACCACTACCTTCCTCCACAGTGTCCATGAGGCAATATGTCTTGCTGTTTTCCTGTACAGCTGAAAACTTCCATGCCTGAGCAATAGCTGCTGTGCCAATGAATCCTTGTACCCCCAGCCTTTGCTATTGATGATACCCCAAATTCACTATGGGCTTTAAAAATTATCTATGTTAAAAAATTTGGTTGCTGAACAGTTAAAGGCTGGTTATATTGAGCCATCTACAAGTAGGCATAATACTCTCATTTTTATTATTAAAAAAAATCAGGCAAATTCAGTCTCTTACAAGATCTCTGGGTAGTTATCAGATGAAAAAGATGAGATTGGCACAGTTATGTCTTACACACCCCAGTGCCATTCCTCCATTACATTATTCAGTGATGCTGGACATTATGGATTGTTTCTTCCAAATTCTCCTAGCATTGCAAGATAGAGGAAATTTTGTCTTCACAGTATGGAAATATATTACACATAGGCCGGCAAGCAGGTACCAGTAGACACTTATACTATAAGAAGTGAAAAATTCCTAGCATCTATGTGCCAACTTTATGTTGCACAAGCATTGGCCAATATCCCTAAAGACATAACCTTGGATGATTCACTGATTAAGCCTATTTACAAAACCACATTAAATTCATGCTCCATGATTTGGCCTTGTTAACCTTTACAGTGGCTCTAGATAAGGTTCAATTATTACTCCCTTTTCTATACTCTGAGCTCATTGTAGCCCTCCAAGATAGCTTGTCCATCATTAGCTCAATGTGTAAAAGTGCCCAGTTTGTTTGTTTGGTTGGTTGGTTTTTTTCTTTTGCTTTAGTGAGTCTTCCTATTCCTTGGGAACATTGTCAACCAGATCTCTAGACCAATTCTGGATTTTCCAGTGCAACCAATGATAATTATTATACTGAATTTTGGGATGAGGGTTATAATTATATTCTTAGCATATGTAGGTATACTTCAATGAGTGCCTCAGGAATTGCTTCATATCATGGTAGAGACCCCACAAAAATCTATATGTGACCGCATCTGGAAATTGGGACTTATGTGGCCCATCTGATATTCTTAATATGTGCTGCCTGATGTTTTGAAAGGGTGATAGTCTCTCTATAATGGGACCTACTTCCATATGAGACAAGGTATAATTTAGAAAAAGGTAAAAGTGCAACAAATTTGTAAAGTTAGTTGGAGGACCAGCCTAGCCTCTGTCTGACTGCCATTTTTATTTTTAGTTACTAATGTCTCTGCTATAAAATTTGTTCTTGATTGCTCCCAAGAAATTTGCTTTCTAACAGTTTGCTGGCAGAGATATTCAGAAACACCTATTTTGATGAGAGAACCAACACCTATTTTGGTCCCTGTTATTAATGCCACCCACTTTTATGCTATTGCCATTATGACTCAAACCCAATTAGCAATGATAAACATGGCAAAAAGGGACTTTGGATTAATGACTGCTCTTATTACAATAATACTGCTAACAGTAAGAGAGGCAGTGGCTGGAATGGTCTTAATGACTCAACCCCCAACCACCCACAGCAGAAACATTGAATCAAGTGCTGTCTCAGTATGCAGAAGTATTACATTCACAGGAAAGCATTAATCAGCATTTCCATCTGGCTGAATATATATATATATATATATATATATATATATATATATATATATATATATATATATATATATAGAGAGAGAGAGAGAGAGAGAGAGAGAGAGAGAGAGAGAGAGAGAGAGAGAGAAATTGACCTAATAGCTGAAGAAATATTATTGGTGAGGGCCATGTTATTACTAGTCTTCAATCCTAGATATCAGATGATTTGCATCACCTTATAAAGTCTCAAGCCTGGTGCAATACATAAAAGGGGCATGGCTAATAAGTTTCTTAATTAACTGATCTTGCTCCAAGAACACATCCATCAATTAAATATAACCAGGGTGCCAGAAATATCCCTGGAAATAGATTTTCTGACTAATGTATGGACCAATCTTAAGAAGCTCTTTGACCCCTCCTGGGGTCACATATGTATTTCTGGGAGGGGTGATGAATTTAATTCTTCTACTTAATTGTTTTTATACCACATTCACCAACAGAGTGGCCACCAAGACAACCTTTCAGGTTTTAATGGCTCTCAGGTACCCAGAGCAAAGTCCCCTAGAAAGGTAATGCATACAGGTTCATTGAAATTCAGAAGGATACTACTGTAATCCCACAACCTGGACTGCTCCTCCATTATGATGGTATTTGAGGACTGGTAGTCAGAAACAGGTAAAAGCTTGCTTGGGAAGCCAACCTAAGACAAGCACAGTACAAATGCTTAGCTCTGCTAAGGTCCCGGGATCAGCAAGATCATTGTAAGGTACCCTGACTCCTGCTGAGTATGTCCTATAAAATAAAAGGGTGTGCATGTGGCCCTGGAGGCTTTTAGGGCTTAAGACCCAGACTGACCTCAGCTTGTTCAAACTGGTTACAACCAGTGCCTTGAAGCATGTGTTCTTAGCACTTCTTTATGAGCCAGCCTGGGGTCAGCCTGAGGGCTTTGGCAACAGAGGCAGAATCCTGATGTGAGATAACCTGGACCAATGAGAGATATTTTGCCTCAGCAGCAGATGCCAGCAAAGCATAGCCATCTCCCTGACTGGGTAACAAGCATATAAGGCTTGCCCTTTACTCAAATAAAGTGAACTTGTTTATTTCAACTTGACTCTTGGGATCTGTGTTGTTGAACTCAACACCTACTTGTCTGCTCTCTCAGGAACTGGCAGGGACCGTCCAACAATTATTAAAATAACTGATGAAAAAAAGGAATTAGTAGGAATAATCAGTAATCAAAAATTTAATCCACTTGTAAGCCATCAAGTTTTCCTACAAATCCTCAGAATAAAGAAGAAGTAATTGACAAAATTACAGAAAATTTGCACATATACCATTAAAGAGATTTGAAGAAATTTATTACATGTATCAGAAATAAAGATGACAAAAATTAGTTGATCCAATAAAGAGTTGAATTATGAGTTATGACAGTTACAAGCTTGTATAATAATTGGTCTAATAATAAATTAATGCTAAACCAAATAATTTATAGCCAACTTTAGTAAGTGAGGCTCTACAACTCAGTAGACTGAGATAATAACTTAAAATGGGACAGCTCCAATGAGCTGGACATGTGAAAATTTTCCTGCCACTAACCTGCCCTTCAGCAGTTACTGAACAAACAGCCATCAAGCACAGGGATAACACAGACCAATTCAGAATTTGCTTGGAAGTAAGTTAAGCATTAATCTGTTTTTAAAAACATTGCTATAATATTAAACTGTTTTTCTAAATACAGTTATTAATGTGGAAATCTCTTGGAGACTGAACATACATTTTAAAATATAGAGAAAAGTAGAAATACAATAAATTAAAATAATTATAACTACATAAAAATAAATGTAGAAAAATCAGAATATGTAATACATAGCAAAAGATACTGTGAAAAATTCTGAAGTAGAGTTTTAGAAAGAATTAATTATTGAGCTAAGTATATGTCATGTAATTTAGTAAGAATAGAAAATTAAGTCAAAGCAAATGAAAGGTAAGAATTAAAGTTAGTCAAATACACAAAGCTTGTACTCTGAATAGTTTTAAAATAGATAAAATTTATTTAAAAAAGATACAAATAAAACATTAAAATGAAAGGAGGTTTTGGAGAAAGTTTGGTAGAAAAAGTATCTGCCATGTAAATGAGAGGACCTAAGATTCAAATCCACAGAACCCACATTAAAAAGTCATATGCATTAGAATGAGTATCAGTCACCCTAGTATACCTGTGGGAAGGTGAGGGGCAGAACCAGGAGAGCCAGAAACTCACAGGCAAGTTACCTTGGTATACTCAGCAGAAAATCATTGAATAATAAAAAAAACTATGTCTCAAAAACCAATTGAAAGAAAGAAAATGACACTATGATTGTCTACTGACTTTCATGTGTACACTGTGGCATACTTGAATCCACATTCAAACACATACACACACACATACCACAAAGAAGCAGATTAAAAAAGAAGATATAAATAAAGAAAGAATGCAATGCAACTGTAGAGAACGGGACTTAATCAGAGATATTTGAGCTTTATGGCACATTTCAAATTTTTAACAAAGTTTATATCTATGTATATAAGTGTAAATTAAGTCTACTTGTCAATATCTCCCCTCTATTAAAAATTTTACTAGCCCATCTCCCCAACCTCAGGGGCTTCTTGAGACACAGACTCCAGTGGGCTCTATCACAAGAGTTGAGTCCACCTCCTCCAAGCCAGCTAGCCAACCCAGCCTTCAAGTATGGTCAATGAAACATAACCTGTAACCTCTATCTGTATTGCAGCTCCAATTGCAAGCCAGCAAACAGGACCCCTATGAGCAGGCCTGTCTACCACCATCCCTTATTGGATCCTGCACCCCATAATTCCACTCCATTCCCCAAACCCTTCTATCCCCTTGAAACCTCAAATGCTCCCTAAGACACAGAATCTACTGGATATGATTTTACTAAGATCTCCAATTGCACCAAGAGCATCTATTGGACCTGTAATAGTTTTCTGAGATACAGACAGTGCTTGCTCCCATTGGAGGAAGAGACTGGTATATACCAGTACAAGAATAAATTCAACAACATATAAAACAATATGGCACCGCTAAACCTTGAGGTTCTACAGCAAAACCTAACATTTCAATGGAGAAGAAGCAGAAGAAAATAAAGAAAAAATAATTTTATGAAATGATAGAAGTTGTTAGGAAATTTAAAATTTCCTTAAATAGAGGGAAATATAGACAAAAAAGATCATTAAATCCCTTAAAGAATGCCAAGAAAACCAAGAAAAAGCACTCAAATAGGTGAAGGAAACAGTTTACAACTTGAAAATTGAAATAGACGCCATAAAGAAGACAGATTTAAGTAATACTGGAAATGAAATATCTGAGTAAACTAATAGGAACTACAGATTCAAGCATAACCAACAAATGCAAGAAACAGAAGAATCTCTGGCATAAAAAATAACATAGAGAAAATATATTCACTAGTCAAAGAAAATATTTAAGTAAAAAAAAAAATCCAAGAAATCTGGGACACTATGAAAACACCAAACCTTTGAATAATAGAAATAAAAGAAAGAATACTAGCTCAAAGGCACAGAAAATATATTCAACAAAAATCATAGATGAAAACTTTTTCTACCTAAAGAAGAAAATGCCTATGAAGATATAAGAAGCTTGTAGAACACCAAATAGGCTAGACCCATTAAAAAAAAAAACACACACTTGCCACATAATAAACCAAATTACTAAACATACAGAATAAAGAAAAAAAAATATTAGGAGCTACAAAGGAAAAGGGTAAGTAATTTATAAAGGCAGACCCTTTATATAACATCTGACTTCTCAATGGAGACTATGAGGGCTAGAAGATCCTGGACAGATAGCATGCAGATACTAAGAGACTATGATTGCCAACCCAGACAATTATATCCAAAAAATCTCTTAATCACCATAGATGAAGTAAAAAAGTTTCATGAAAAAGAAAAAGATTTGAACAATACTTATTGATAAATTATGCCCTGCAAAAAACAATACAAAAAACTTCCCATCTAAGGAAGTTAGATATACCAACAAAAAACACAAGCATTAGATATATCTACAGCAGAAAACCCCAAATAAGAAAAACAGACACATACACTACCACCAAAAAATAATAGTAATTAACAATCACTGGTCATTAATATCCTTTAATACCAACTGACTCAACTCCCTATATAAAGGCACAGGCTAACAGAATGGATATGAAAACAGGATCCAGCCTCTTGCTGCAAACAAGAAACACACCTAAACTTCAAAGATAGACACTACCTTAGAGTACAAGGTTGGGAAAAGACTTTCCAATCAAATAAATGTAGCAATAAAATCTGGTGTAGCTGTTCTAACATCTAACAAAATAGACTTCAAACTAAAATAAATTAAAAGATATCTAGATGTGCATTACATATTGATCTCAGGAAAAAGTCATTAAGATTAAATCTCAACACTGAACATTTATACCCCCAATACAGCGGTACTCACATATATAAAAGAAACATTATTAAAACTTAGATCACACATCAAATTCCATACATGAATAGAGCTCAACTTCAACACCTCAATCTCACCAGTGGACAGGCCTGCAAGACAGAAACTTAACAGAGAAATAAGGGATCTAACAGATGTTTTCACTCAAATGGAATTAATAGACATCTACAAAACATTCCAAATAAATACAAAGGAATTTTTCTTAGTACTCCATGGAACCTTCTCTAAAACTGACCACATAGTCAGTCATAAATTATTATATGAAAAAGTGGAAAAACTTCTTGTTTCTTAATGGACTACTATAGCCTAAAGTTAAAGTTCAACAGCAACACAAAGTACAGAAAACCTACAAACTCATGGAAGTTGAATAACAGTTAACTGAATCACTTCTGGGTCAAGGAAGAAGTAAAAAAAGAAACTCAAGACTTTCTAACAATCAATGAAAATGAATCCACAACACACTTGAACTTATGGGACACAATGAAATCAGTACTAAGAGGAAAGTTCATAGCATTAAGTGCCTACATTAATGATTTGGAAAAATCTCACATAAGTAACTTAACAGAACACCTAAAAATTTTAGAGCAGAAAGAAGCAAACTTAGTCAGAAAGAGTAGATGGCAGATAATAATCAAACTCAGGGCTGAAATCAATAAAATTGGAACAAAGAAAAAATTACAAAGAATCAATAAAACAAAGAATTGGTTCTTTGAAAATATTGTAAAGATAGATAAACCCTTATCCAAACTAATTAAAAGGAAGAGAAAGAATATCCAAATAAACACAATTATAAATGAAAAGGAGGACATAGCAACAGACACCAAAGAAATTCAGAGAATCCACATGCCATAATTCCAAAACCTGTAGTCCACAAAATTTGAAAACCTAAAAGAAATGTACAGTTTTCTCAGTGGGTTCTACCTACAAAAATTAAATCAAAATAAGATAAATAACTTAAGTAGACTTATAAACTCTACGAAAATAGAAGCAAAAAAATTTCAGGGCCAGCGTTTTCAGTAAAGAATTCTACCAGAATTTCTAGGAAGAACTAATATCAATACTTCACAAATTACTTCACAAAATAGAAACAGAAGGAACATTGTCAAACATTTTTTATAAGGCTGTTACCCAAATAACAGAAAAATTCATCAAAGAAAGAGAACTATAGACCAATCTCCATCGTGAACAATGATGCAAAAATACTAAATAGAATACTGGCAAACCAAATCCAAGATTAAAAAAAAATCATCCACTATGATCTTCATTCTGGAGATGTATGGATGGTCTAACATTTGAAAATCTGTCAATGTCACCCACCATAAAAACAACCTGAAAGAAAATAACTACTTGATTATTGAATGCTGAAAAAGCCTTTGACAAAATCTAACACTACTTCATTATAAAGGTCTTGGAGAGATCAGAGATACAAAGAATATACCTAAACATAATCAAGACAATATACAAAAAGTAGATAGCCAACATTAAATGGAGAGAAACTCAAAGTGATCCCACTAAGGTCAGGAATAAGGCAAGGATGTCTACTCTCCTCATATCTAGTCAATCTAGTACTCAAAGTTCTAGGTAGAACAATAAGGCAACAAAAGGAGATTGGGGGATACAAATCACTATTTACAGATGTTATAATAGTTTACATAGGTGACCCCAAAAATTCTATCAGGAAACTCCTACAGTTGATAAACACATTCAGCAATGTGACAGGATAAAGATTAACTCAAAATAATCAATAGCCCCCTTATCTACAAATGATAAATGGGCAGAAAAAGAAATCAGGGAAACATCACTTTATAATTGTCACAAATAACACAAAATATTTGGGGGACACTCTAAACAAACATATTAATGACCCTTCATGACATGAACTTCAAGTCATTGAAGAAATAAATGGAAAAAAAATTCAGAAAGTAGAAAGATCTCTCATGCTCTTGGGTAGGTAGTCTTACCAAAAGGAATCTAAAGAGTTAGTGCAATCCCCATTTAATTCCCAACAAAATTCTTCACAGGCCTAGACAGAACATTTCTCAACTTCATTTGAAAAAAAAATAAAACTAAACAATAAACCCAGGATCTCCAAAACAATCTTATTCAATAAAAGAACTTCTGGAGGTGGTACCATCCCGGACTTCAAGCTCTAATCTGGAGCCATGGTAATTAAAAACAGCTTGGATTGGGATAAAACAGACATGTGGGTCAATGGAATCAAATTAAAGAGCCTGACATTAATCTATACATCCAAGAACACCTGATTTTTGACAAGAAAGCAGAAAGCATACAATGGAATGTAGAAAGTATCTTCAACAAATGGTATTGGCACTAATGGATGGTGACGTGTAAAAGAATGCAACTAGCCCCATTTCTCTCATTCTGCACAAAACTCAAGTTCATGTGGATCAAAGACCTTAACATAAATTCAATTACATTGAATCTAGTAGAAAAAATTAGAAAATATCCTTGAGCACATTGGCACAGGAGAGCACATTCTAAATATAACATCATTATTATAGATACTGAGATGCAACAATCAATAAATGGGACTTCTTAAAAATTAGTATAATGATTTCTTAGAAAATTGAGAATCAATCAACCTTATGATCCAGCAATACCACTCAGGCATATACCCAAAGGATGTATATAATGCAAAGGACATTAGCTCAACTATGTTCACAACAGCATTATTCATAATATTTAGAACCTGGAAACAACCTAGATGGTCCCAACTGAAAAATGGATTTAAAAAAGTGGTATAATTATGCAATGGACAATGACTTTGCAGTAAAAAAAGATTACATTCTGTAATTTGCAGACAAATTTATGGAACTAGCAAAATTATTGTCCATGAGGTAATCCAGACCCAGAAAGACAAATATGGTATGTACTCACTCATAGTAGATTTTAGGCAGAAAGCAGAAAGTAGCTAGGTTCCAAGTAGTCCTTTAAACGGGGCAATTATGGATCTCCATGGTAAAGGGAAATAGATAAATTCTCCTGAGTAAATTGGGACTATAGGAAGTATGGGATATGGAGAGGTGAAAAGAAAATGAGTGAATGGGAATATTAAGTTGGGGGAGACACAGAGAGGGAGAACAATGACAAATGTATCTTGATAGACAGAGGTCGTTTGTGGTTAAGAAGAAAACTTGTGCTAGGGAAATACCCAAGGATTCACAAACATGACCCCAGATAAGACTCTAAGCAGTAGTGGAAAGTGTTCCCTAAACTAGTCATCCCTATAATCGAATGATGACCATAATTGTCACCATGGAACCTCCATTTATTATCTAAAGGAAGTAGATGCAGGGTTCCACAGCTAAGCATTGGACCAAGCTCCCAGTCCAGTCAAAGAGAGGGAGGAAGAATTATATAAGCAAAGTGTCAAGATTAAATTGTAGAGACTCACAGAGACAGATGATCTAAGTTACTGGAAGTTCACTGATTCTGGATTGACAGTTGGGGACATGCATGAAACTGAACTAGGCTCAGTGAATATGAATGACAGTTATGTTGCTAGGACATTTTTGGAGCCTCTGGCATTATGACCAGAACTAATCCTTAATGCATGAACTGGCTTTTTGAAGCCCATTCCCTATAGAGGAGTACCTTGCTCAGCTTTGACACTGGAGAGATAGATTTGGTCCTGCCTCAACTTGATATGCCGGACTTTATTGACTCTGCCTTGGAGTCCTTACTCTCTTTAAGGGGTGGATGGGGATGTTTTGTGGGGGAAACCTTGGGTAATTGGTATGAGGGGAAGGTGAGGGAATAGTAGTTGATATGTTAAAAAAAAACTTTTTAAGTGAAAAAAGTCACTAAATATAAGCTTAAATAGATCACTTATATGATTAAATATATAAAATATGTAGACTCTTCTTAGTATTTGACACAATACATAGAAATATTGTATAGGAATAAATATAACTCTGCAATAAAATTTTCCCTAAAGTGATAGATTGAAAATGTTTTATTTTCTTCTAAATATATCCATATGGATATTTCTATCACATTATTCATGCCTTATTTCAAGCTTTCACTCTTTTTAACATTTGGGGAATGAATTCATGGGAAAAAAAAAAAAGCTTCTTGCCTGTGGTTTTACAGCTAAACCACTTGCACATGAGGCCAGAGTGACACTCCATTGACTAGGATTTCCTGTTGGAGTTAGCATCTTACCACCAGCCAATGCTGCTTTTTAGGCAGTTCCTGCTACATGTGTTTATTACCCATTATCCCTTATATACATTTTCAGACAGCTGTTTCTCTCTTCTGGTGGAATGTGACTTTCATTGGATCTCCTCCTGGGACACTGCCACACTAGGTAGCTGCCTCACTTCAGTTTTATCTGAATCATCATTGTCAGGACATTTGGTGAGTTAACTAAAATTTCTTAAAGGGGTAATTAGTTAAAAAAAAAAAAAACAAAAAAAACAGATTTTTCCCTTACACTAAATAATGTAAAGCATTTTTACAATGGAAAGAATTTGATCTCTGATAATAAGCAAGATGATAAAAAAATAGAACAATAAATGAGAATAGCTAACTTTGATGGGATTTAGTAATGTAAATTATAAATATTATTGGTTTGATCAATCTTGTTTTATCCCTTAAAATATTGGTTTATATGAGTGTTATGTTGGCTGATATGAGTGCCAAGATACAAGTTTTTAAAAACTTGTTAGGACAGATCATAGATATTTTCAGACCCATACAGAGGAATCTAAAGGAGAACCAATTCAGCATTGCATTATAAGGTTACAGAGAAACAGCCTAAGAGTTTCAAACAACAAAACTTAATTTATACAGTATCCTTACAGGAATTGCCAAATCATACATATCCCCCAGACCATGTAAGAGTTTAACAGACTACTGTGCAAATGTTAAATTTAAAAAGATTAAGGAAGCAATAGTTTCTTTCATATGGTTTGTACTCACCTTTTGTGAAGCAAATGTTAATCTTGTGGTCAACTTGTAATAGAATTATCTCCCAAGACTGGGAGGTGGGTACCCATTTATAGTGGAGGACCTGGTAGAAGGATGAGGCTAAGATCATTAAACAACACTGTAGGGCTAGACATACTGAAATCTCTCAAGACCAACTTCTTAGAGAGGCAGATTATGCTAATGTATAGAGGCAATACTTATATGATGACCACACCCTGAAGTTATATTACATGGAAGCTTTTTGTGTTTGGGAGAAAAGTAATGAAATAGAAAAAAAAAATTGAGTCATTTACAGAAGTTATGCAGGGCCCAAAAGAAAACTTCCCTGACTTCTTTTATAAAGATTGACTTCAGAAATAAATAGAATGATATCATATTCAGAAGCCAGACAAATAATAATTGAGTCTCTGGCTTTTCAAAATGTTAACTCATAATGGAAAAGGATAATTAGGCTGTTAAAGGTAAGATCAGTACTCTTGGAGGAATGGATCCGAACTATAATTAATATTGCATCTCATATCTATGATGATGCTTAGATAGAAGAGATGATTACTAGAGGTTTGAAGAAAAATAAAATTTGAAATGTCTCTTTGAAGTAAGTAAAGTCACTTAAAAAGGGGCTGTCAGCAAGGCATTCCTATAAACAACGGTTTTCTAAAAATAATCCCAACAGAATGTCCCTCCCTTTTGGATTATGCAGAAGACATGGCAAAGGCAGACACTGGACTAACTAATGTAAATCAACAAGGGACAGACAAGGCAACTGTTTGCTCTAAGGATAAACCCTAGGGGCCTCTCAAAGGCCGGTCTTGTCAAATTCTGTTCAATCCTATCCTGTCATTGTGGAGGAAACTCCTTCCTGAAGCAATCAAAGAATCTAATGCAGAGTAAGAAACCATACTTCTCTGACTATAAAACAGCAATAGAAGAGAGAACAAAAAATCAGCGGAAACTCTAAATGAAAATGGACAGATTAGATTTGGAAACTCCCCAAAGTTAAAGTTGAAGAAGGGTTTTGTTTTTGTCTTTTCAGAAAAATAGAAACAACCATCATGAGAAATTTAAATACCTTTGAACAAATAAGCATTCAGAGAATAAGGGAGAACTATCCAGAAAAATTTACTAAGAAAAGGAATAATCTGCCTTAATGCTATCTTTGAAATCTTCATGATAGGACCTCACAACAATGATTTCACATGGACTATGATATTGCCATTAAACTGACAAACACCACCCAATGATTGGCTTTGGACCACAGACTACTCACGACAATTTTAAGGTGGCTAGCTGACATGATCCAGCCTCATAGACTACTCCAGCTAAGACTTGAGACAAGCCCTGAACTTTCCCATTACACAGAGAATGGACAACAAATGATATTAGCTACCTCCCGCAGGACATGATAATTAACACAAATTTCTCTTTTTAGGATCCCCTAATGATGCCATCACACCCAGACAGAAGAAAGTAAATTTAAGAACACTACACCAACATTTCCAAGAGCTAGACTGGGTAGGTTTTGGTTTTTCAATGGGTTATGGATAATTGTCATTGTTTAGGGTGATTGGTTATACGTTGTATTGGTAATGGTCAGAAAAAAAATATGAACAAAGGAGATTAGATTCAGGGTTCTTATTTGAAAAAAAGAAAGAAAAAAGGGGGAATACAAATGTGATAAGACAAAGGGTAGATCATTGAATTTACTCTGAAAGAAAAAGAAAGACATAATTATGATAGAATATGATAGATTATTGAATCTATTCTGAAAAGAAAAAAGAAAAGACATATGAATGATAGGATAAAAGGTTAGATTATTGAACCTACTCTAAAATAATTGGGAATATAAAAATTATATTATAAAAATTATATTATTGAATCTAATTTTAAGAAGCAACAACTAATGTTTAATATTTTACATTGGATTAGGTATTTTTATATCATAAGCAAGTTGTATATGTTGATACAATTGGAGATTAATTTTGATAGAATATACTGTACATACATTTGTACTCTTATTCAAGGTATTGTACCTATACAGCTCATCTAAAAATGTAATTCAAATTTCTAGTCTTTGAACTTTATTACCAAATAATTATAATATAAAAAAATGCAAGTTAGTAGTTTTTCCTTACAGTCAAATTTGTATCCATATTAGATATGCTCTCAAGGACAGAGTATATTTTAGATATATTATTTACAAATATTTCAGAGATCTACAGAATATGGCATTTAAGATATTTTAATAACATAGGTTCTTTTCTTTTTTATGACAGTGAGACATGTCTGTTACTGGGTTTACCTAACTACTTCAGAAAAAGTAGATTGAAGAAACTCCATATGGAGTTTATTTATTTATTTATTTATTTTGTGACAAAAGTTAGCCACTGGGAAATAAAGGCAAGAAAGTGCTCTTGCTTTGACTGCTAAAAGTATGCTGTTCAAATGAACAAGCAAGACACAGAATAAAGGATCATAAAATCTTGCCAAGACAAGGTAGAAAGGCCTTTAAGAATATTCTGATTAACAGATAAATCTGTCAAATATGCTAGGCCTATAGAATGAAGATGGATGCCCCAACATTCCAGAGGAACCTTAGATGACTGTCCGGGCAGTCAACTGTTTCTCTCATTTTTCACAATTTTTGGAAGTCACTTTTCTGCTTACTCAGATAATCATTATTTCCTTTTTGGGTTTCTGATGGAATTGAAGACTTAATAGTTATAGTTTTCCTAATTAAAGATTCAGAAAAGAAACTCACTAAAGATGTGAAAAGTTTTTAAGTTTGAGAGACATATATAGTGAAGAATAAATTGCCAAGCAAATGATAGATTTACTAGTCCATATAAGGCTTGACCTTATAATTCAAAGAGTGATAAGAAACTAATTCTAGTAGGTCATGGTACCACTAACTCCTCTCTGCCTTTTGCAAATTTTACAGAGAAGGAGCATGAGCATGCATATTGTATGAATTGTGGTTTGTTATGACCTTGAGGTAAACTGATTCCAGTAACTAGAAAATTTCTCCCAAGACACAAAGAAGTTCCCCATCATGCCACAGACAGGAGAGGTCACCAGGGCTCACTATGCAGCAGGAGAATGATGAAGCCTTTTAATTCCTTGCACAGGTTGATGTCAGATGAACAGGAATGAGATGAATTCTGCTGGAGGCTATCACACAGTACTGGTCTCTGCCTCCTCTGTCTCTGCCTCTCAGTCACTGTTTGTCTCTCTTTGTGTCTCTGTTGTTTGTTTCTCTTTTTCTTTATCCCCTTTCTCTCCTTGAAACAGTCTCATTGTGTGGCCACAGTTTGACTGGAACCTGTCATGTAGACCAAGCTGGCTTCATACTCACATCTCTCCTCCCGCCTCTGCCTTCTACGTGCTAGGATTGTAGGTGTTCTACTAAGCTCAGCCTTAGTTAACACACTTTCAAAAGAAATGACCCTTATCTATTCAAAGTAGGCTGCATTCAAACACAAGAAACCCTTTCTCAAAAGTTTGCATACCCAGGAACCACTTAAAGGTTCACCTAATAGCAAAATTCCAGTCCTCCAACCAGCTTTTGTGTGAAATGTGAGGATAATAACAAGACAATTTGCTTACTTTATGTAGGATAAAATAAAAGTCCTAAGCAAAGCAGCCCATAATAAGGAAAAGCAGCCTGGCAACTGGGCAAATTTTAATAAAGTAAAATAAGGGAAAAGATAATTAAGATACAAGATTACAAGTGAACATTATTTAAGTCAAGTGGAAAAAACAGGTGAATGCAACTTTTGCTTTTGAAATTCCAAAACTTGTTTTGATGTAACAGCTTAGTATCAGAGAACAACCTGATTATAGAGTTCAAAAATAACATTAGATAGACAGAAATGGTCTGTTTATTTTTCAAGATTAAATTACAGTTCAGATTAAAGCTCAGATATAATGAGAATAATTAAAGAAGATAGAGGCAAAGAAGTAAAAATGTTAAGAGATAGAGAAGAGTCACATAATGGTTAACAGTACCTGAATTAGAGAGAAAAACGGAGGAAAATTCCAGTAACAACTGAAAACAGAACAAGTGAGGTGGGAGGGAAAAGATGTGGTGAAGGATCAGGGAGAAAGTGAGAAGAGAAACTGTGGATTTGATTGAAGTTTCTCTTGAATAAATGTGACACTAGGCTTGAAATTCAAAGAGACTCTGTTATTTGACTATATCTTCAGTTCTGAGTCTTCAGCCTCAGTACATACCCTTTCTTAGTTACTGGCACGCTATGATGAAGAGCTCTTTGGCAGGTGCCTAGAATATAACAAGATCAGCTGAATGAGGAGAAATGGACTCATGTAGGCAGTCTCTGTCAGGAGACAGACCTCTTCTTCAGCTATAGAAACTCTTCACTGTGAAAGAGTCTGGAAGTGTGGTATGTATAGAGTAAGCAGTGCTGCAAGCTGTAGTCTAGACAAGAGGTGGTGGTAGTTTAATCAAAGAGATAACAATAATGAGCTAGTAGGGTAGTGACTTAGATGCCTTGCATATAGAGTCAGGTGTGGTATAAATGGAATATGAGTAGTAGCTGCATTTCTTGATTTACCATGCTGATTTCTGTAGTGAATGCACTATCTTCTTTGAGCAAGGACATTTTTTGCTAACATTGGTTGTCACTTGCTTTCTTGATGACAGATATTCTTATTGGTGTGAGATAGCATCTTTAAAAAGATTTAATTTACATTTCCCTCATGGTAAAAATGTCGAACCCTTTCTCAAATGTTTACTAGTGACTTTTATTTATTCTTTAAAAATTTAAGTCACCATATATTATTCAGTTACATTATGGCTTTCAAACAATTTTTATTTATTTTTTTAACATACCTAGCACTATCCCCCCCCCCCTTTTCCCAGTCCTCCCACCCAATTGCTCCATCCATTCCTGAGAGAGGGTAAAAACTCCCAGGGTGAGTCACTGTAGTCTGGGCATATCCAGTTGAGGAAAGTCCAATCTCCTCCCCCCAGTATCAAGGCTGAGTAAAGTGTTCCTCTGTAGGGAATGGGCTCCAAGAAACCAGTTACTCACAAGGAATAAATTATGGCCCCATTGCCAGAGGCCACACAAACTGCCCACACCATTTGACTGTCCTTCACATTCAGAGGGCTTAGTCCAGTCCTATGCAGGGTCCTCAGCTGTCAATACAGAGTCAATAAACTCCCAATAGCTCAGGTCAATCCCTGTGGGTGTTCTCATCACGATTTTGACCCCTTTGCTCATATAATCCCTCCTCCCTCTCTTTGACCAAACTAGGAGCTCAATCCAGTACTTAGCTATAGATACCTGCTTCTCCTTCCAAAAGATACTGGATGAATGTTCTATAATGACAACTGGGTAGCCATCAATTTGATGGCAGGGAAAGGCTAGTTAAGACTGTGAGCAATAGTGGAGAGGGTGTCAAACATTTGTTTTTTTTTATGGATCCAACCACGGCATCATAACCCCTTTTCTCTTTCATGTCTCAAAGTTTCTATTTTTTTCTTTGCCCATCTCAACTCCACTTGGTCTCTCACAAGCTCTCTCTATGAGTGTCACAGTCTATACACACATTGGCACCTTTTTGTCCATTTAATTCAGATTCAGTTTTATTTGTGTTTAATTTTTGCTGTTCTCATCTTTTCTAGAGACTAATCTCCTGTCTTGATATATACCTGAGAATTTTTTCCCATTTTGTAAGGCTTTCTCTTTACTCTGGTGATTGTTATTTATTTGCTATGCAGAACTGTTTTAATTTCATTTGTCAGTTATCAAGTTTATTGTTTATTAGTGTTGAAGTCCATCCTTTTTAGGAAGTTCTTGCCTGGCCTTACTTCTTGAAGTGCTGTATCTGTGCTTTCTCTTAGCAATAGAAAGGTTTCAGGTTTTATATTAAGGTCTGGGGTCTTTTATGGCTTGTGTTACAATGAGGTTTCTTGGTCCCATGTAGCCAGAGGTCTGGACCCAGGACCTGCAGTCAGCCTCAGACCCCTTAGCCGCCTGCCGCTGCTGTTTGGCCTATGGCTCAGGCACACTGCTAGCTAGCTCTTACATCTTAACTCAACCCATTCTCATTAATCTGTCTGCCACGTGGTGGCTCATCTGTGTTCCTTACATGTTGCTCCTTTGGGCTTTGGGCTTGGTCTGTCTGACTCCGCCCTGCTTCTCCTACCTATGTTCTGATTTCTCCTCCTACTTCTTCTATGGTGCCTGTCATGGCCCAAAACAGCTCCTTTATTTAAAGATTGATATTCACAGCATACAGAAAGGCATCCCCACATCACTTCCCCCTTTCTGTCTAATCAAAAAAGTTTCAATTTTAACATAGCAAAATTACAAATAACAAAATAGTTATCAAGCAAGAATTACAGTTATAATATCTAGTCTATTTGTATTTAGCAAAATTAAAGAAAATACTCTAACATCTACTTTATCTTTATGAATCTAAAGTTTCATATCCAATATATCTTTCAAATAACTAAGAAAAACTATTCCAAGATTAATATTTATTAAAATATAAGCCAACACTCACAATACAGGTAACAGCTTATAGTGGCACCTGAACAGGGACTGGAGTATCTGAGCAATGGACAATGGATGTCAAACCAGTCTCTCCAGCAGTCAGGAACAAGGAAACAGGCCTTTCCAGAGACCCAGCAGCCCCTTATCAATGGGGTTGGCCACTCCCCCTTCAGGAGCCCAGGACCCTGGATAAGCATTCTTGGATCTTATCAGCTGACACCTGAATCCCACCACAGGCTTGTTTTTTTATGAGTGAAATAAATGGCTCAAGCTTTATTATGTTAAGAGCACATAGTTTTACCAATATGATTTGCTAAAAAGGAATATTTTCCCATTTGTCTTTGACATATTTGTCAAAAATTAAATGACTATAGATATATTGGTCAATTCCTAGGGTTTCTAGTCTATTAGTGAACATGTCTCTTTATGTGCCTATAATATGCTGTTTTTATTACTATGTCTTTGTAATATAGCTTGTATTATGATATGTTCAGCATCGCCTTTTCTTCTTAGGGGGTGATTCTGTTATTCAGCGTATTTTATACTCTGATACACATTTCAGGGTTCATTTTTACATTCTATAAAAATACGTTGCTGGAATTTTGATGGAAATGACATTGAGTCTATATATTACTTTTGGCAATAAAACCATTTTACAATATTAATTTTTCCAATCCAACTGTATGGAATATCTTTCCATCTCTTAAACATTAATATTATTTCTTTAGTGTTTTTAATATTTGATTGAAGAGCTCTTTCATCTCCTTTGTTAAGTTTATTTGTAGATTTATTTTATTGCATTTGGGGCTATTGTGGATAGGAGTTTTTCCTAATTTCCTTGATTATTTTCATTATTGGTTATACAAAGGCTACCAATCAGTGTTCAATTTTGTATTGTTAATGCTTGCTTATAGCTTATCAAGTAATCTTCTTTATAGAGAGTGTGTGTGTGTGTGTGTGTGTGTGCGCGCGCGCGCGCCTGTAGAAGTCAGAGATTGACAGTAGGCATCTTCCTTGGTTGCTCTCCACTTTAGTTTTTGAGGCAGTGTTTCTCACTGAACCTGAATGCTCAGCCATTTACATCTGCATTACATTCCCTCAGGGTCACAGACTCACACTCGGGCCATTGAATTTGGCATTTTACTTCAGTGCTGGGGATTCAAACTCAGGTCTTCCTTTGTTTGAGGCAAACCTCAACCACATACCCAGCCCTGCTTGTGGTAATTTTGTAAATATTTCATTTCATAAGTAGCCTATCCTGGAATTACATATATTGACCTCAGGAGGCCTTGAAAGCCTAGCTATGACACTTGTTGACATCCATGGTGGCCATTGTGATTCCTGGGAGTGAGATGGCTGTATCTCCAACCACAGGCAAGAGACTGCATTCTTAAACAATGAGCCAGAACTAACCCCTTCTTTCTTAAGTTTCTTTTGTTGGGATAAAAACTACACAGCATGTCACTTTGCTCTCCATCTTTTTGTTTTGCACTTTATTTAGGTAAATTTGGATATGTCTTTTAGTTTTTTCACAGAGGGAGAGTGTTGTATTCTTTTTGATCCCCAAGGGGTAAGTTCAAAATGGTTTCAGAGGGAAGGAAGAAAACTGTAGGAACAGCAAAGTGGAAATGTCCAGCATATGAGAAAATATTTAGAGTTTATTAAAGAGCACTAAAATATCACCAATGACCACAAAACAAGATGAAAAATCAATGCAGAAAGTAACATAAAAATAAGATCATTTAGGGGAAATATGAAAAGACTATGTAGATGAAATAAAGAATTCAGGAAAATGAGAAAACCAGGCAGTGTAGAGAAACTGTTGTGGAGGCAAAAGGGAAAAATAAAATAAAATAAAACAGAACAGAAAAAGAAAAAAACCCCAATAATTAGATATTTTAAAACTTAAAGTTAGATATTTGTATTACTGAAGTTGAAATATATGGTACTAGAAAACAGTAAAGAAAAATACTGCTAAAAATACAGTAGTGAAATAAAGGGGGAAGAACCGAAGAAAACAGATAAAAGTTAGATAAAAAGAAAACTAAAATAAAGTTCCTAATACTGAAAAGTATTCCTAAACAAAACTTGATAGATGAGGGAAAGAATAAAAACACGTGGAAAGGAATCCGGCATGATGGTGCACACCCAGTAGTAGAGGCACAGAGGCAGAGGATGGGGACTCCACAGCCACTCTAAGCTCCGTGCTCATGACATTCATAGCGACATTCATAGCAAGTTTGAGGCTAGCCTGGGCTGCATGAGCCCCTGTTTCACGAAGAAATCTTTAAAAAGAATAGAACTGATATTTACAAAGGTAAAGAAGAAAAAAGAGGAGGAGGAAAGATATAGAGGAAGTGGAGGAAGAGAAAAAAAACCAGGAAGAAAGGAAATTCTGAGCACCTTCTCTCTGGCTTCTCCTGGCTTGTCCAGTGCTAGTAATGTCCTTAGTGTGGTAGGCCAGGTGGACGTGTGGGCTCTGGTCTCTCCTGTGGCTTTTACTAGGTATTGATTTCTGAAGACTCTCAAAGAGAAGGAAGGAAAGGCTGGTTGACTTTAGTGGGGCTGGACCAAATTTATTTCCAGGTATCCATTTTTACTCTCACAATGGATGAGTGAATGTATATAGAAAAAGTATCTGCCATCCTTTTTATAGGGCAAGAATAACTATAACATATATATATTGCATTCCCTCCCATAGTTTCTTCCTTCAAGAACTGCCTTGCCTGGCTGCAAGAGAAACTGGAAAGTATAGTCTTTCAGTAGGAAACTATAAATTGGTGTTGCTTCTGCATTGGGCAAGTATATAATGTTCACAGAGCTGTGTTGACTTTGGTAATTTCCCTGTTTCCTATAAAGGGGCTTCTTCTGGTCACACTTATTTTTTTCAGTTTGGGGACTAGGCTACTTTTCTCATTATCTCCAGACTCCACAGACAACCTCTGAGATGTCTAATGTTCTAACCTGGAGGCACATCCTGCTTCCATTGGGAACATGGGAAATAACCATATAACTGTATTATATTCAGGTAAAAGGCCTATTTTTGTACTTGGAAGGTCTCTTGTGTATTAAGTACCCCACTGAAAAGGTGCGTTGAAGTGTGTCTGGACTTTATAGGAGTTGACCAAGGAAGGCTGGCTCCAGAGATTTATCCAGCTGTTAACCACAGGCTCAGATTTCAAGCTCTGACATTTTCAGTTGATGAGAGGTGCTCCTGAGTCCCTTGGGGTAGGGTTATATATTTTACAGCCTGAGTTGAGTTTCCAGGTGTGCAAACTTTAAGCCACATCAGAGTGAAGCCTGCCTACTTTCCCACACAACAACCTCCTAGTTGTTTCATTATCTTGTCTCTTTGAGTCCCTGTTCTTTGGGTCTTTCACTTCCAAGAAGACACTGGATTAGTGAGGGATGAAGATTTAGATCGATCCCTGGCCCAGGAGGCAGACAGCAAATGGTGTAGGCAGGTTATACACTTCTCACTTAAACATTTAAGATGGTTGTCTTTCTGATTCTTCTCCCTATTCCAGACAACATAGTGGTCTTTTTTTCTCATCAGTGGGACAGGTTCTAAAGGGCTTTCTGATGGGGACAGAAGGTCAGCTCTCAAGAAAAGAACCAATTAGCTTCTATTTCCTTGTCTAAGTTATCTAATACCCTACAACTGTCCAAATCAGCCAATTCTGAGGGAGAAAGGGAACCTGACCCACTCCCAAACATATGTTCTCAGGTTTTCCAAACAAACTCAGCCTCAGGGTCAGTTCTTCAGTCTCACCTTACTATGGGAGTTTTGTTCTCTCTCTGAAGGGACCCATATACCGAAGGATGCTCAGATCTGGAACCCAGATTAGGCCATACCCAAACACCACTTTCCACACACAAACCAAACACAAAAAGATCCTTTATTAAACAAGCAAATGACAGGATGGCTGAAATGGGCAGAAACAGCAGCAAATAGCTTTTCAAGTGTTAATTTTAAGAGGGACAAGCAGGGAAGTCTGTGTTAGACTGAACTAGGTAGTTTTGGTAAGTTCTGAATGAAAAGAAAAGTATCTGCTCAGGAACCCCAAGACCAAGTTCTCAGCACAAAGAAGACGTATTTGTCCCAAGGAGACACAGGGCCAGAAATAAGACAAAGACAGGAGATAGAGGGCAGGAAGAAGGAAGGAAAAAGGGAGAGGAGGCAGGGGGATTTGTCCCATAGAGGAGCAAAGGACTGCCTCTGGAGAGGACAGTCATGGCCAAAAGGCAAATTGTGATTTATAAAGGTAAAATGGGAAAGCCAGTGTTAGGATGAGGTGTTTAATTTTAATTGAGCAGGTTAATTAGGTGAGCCAAGGGGAGCTTTTGATTATTGGACTTGAATACCTTGAGAGCTGGATCTTGTGTGTGTTCGACCTCAGAAGGAAGAAGTAGCCAAATTAGGGGTAAAATTGGTGGCTAGCTTTAGGAACGCGATCTAATGGAATTTTAGCCAGGCCAGTGGATTAGAGAAAAAGGGTAAAGCCTGCCAGAGTTACACTCTGGAGTGAGTGGGCCATGGTCCCTTCACAGATTGAGCAGTGTTAGGTTAGTCAAAATAATACATTTTGATTGCTAAACTTGATGTTTTGATACTTGGACATTGGTGGTCAGTCTCAGCAATGAGTCAGTGGCCAAGGAAGAGAGTACACCTTGAAGGCTAGCTTTAGGAAAATAATCTCCCAGTTTAGTAACAGGAGAAAGGTAAAAGGAAAAACCTGTTGATGCAGGATTTACCATGCTCAGTTATGCTTGCAATGGTCGGGCTTGCTAAGTCCCGCCTCCCCCTCCTTTTGTTTCTCATTTTGATTAAATGTGGCCAGTCAATGAGACATTTTTTCTCTCTCTCTTTATTCTTTAAATCAGTGGAGAAAAGTAATCAGTTCCTGCAATCCAGATGACCTCACCACAAGGCTATCATTCATGCCTGGGGAGTGTAAAGAGGGACACAACGGGATTCTGCTCCACTGCTGATCCGTCCACTGAAGCTCACAACTGGCCTTGAAGCTTCAGCCTAGGCTTCTGAGGTCACTGAGATCATCTGGTTGGTAGCACTGCCAGTCACTTTGCATCAGGGTCACCCCGCTTCTCTAGCCCATGCCGGGGAACAAGACTGGGACTCCATCAAGGGTGGCTGACTGCTTTTCAGTGGATCTCTTGTGGTTTTCTGGGCCTTCTGGGTCCTTTTCAGTTGCTCTGCCAGCCTCTCAGCTCACACAAAAGCAGCTTCTAGACCTCTTCCTACCCAGAAATTCCTGCTTTGTTTTGTTCTGAGACAGTGTCTCTCTGTGTAGTTCAATTGGCCTTAATCTTGCAGCAATCCTTCCTCATCTCTCAGTCTAGGGTTACAATTGTGTTCCCAGCATACTTGACTTAATGTATCTCCCATGATCCCTTTGTTCTTCGTAACTTACTATTTTGCTCTAAACTTAATGAAGAGTAAGTGTTGTTTACATGAAATTATTAGATGTTAATTCCTTGACAAGAGACTGAAAGAAAAATAGATGGCAAGTATCATACTCCTGAAATTTGGATGTAGATTGTTCCCCAAAGGTTTATGTGCTGCACTTGAAACCTGAGGGGAACTGATGGAGAGGATGTATATTTGTAAGAGGTGTGTAGTATGGAAGGTAATTAGCTCATGGGGGAATCATTTTTGGAAGAAATTAATGCGATTCTTGCATACCAGGTTAGTTATCAAAAGAAAGATATTTTAAAGTGAGACTACCTTAGTCTTGGTCCTGTCTACATTTGCCTCATCTTGCTAGATCTCTTTTCCATGTTGTGATGTCACTGGTGATTATATTTGAATGTTTTAGACATTAGAAGGAAGATTGAAATATATTCAGTATATATTATTTATTGTCAGGTACTTTGTTATAGTAAAAAAAATTGATATCATGAAGGAAAATGCATGATATCAAATCTTGTATCAGCTCATAGGTAAAATATGATTTCACTTTGTTCTCAAATCCTGCTTGTATCCTTATTGACTATCATTACTTTGTGTTATGCATGAGTTAAAGTACATGCTGGGCTATGTTGTTGGTTTGTCATACCTAGGTATTGTTTGCTAATGGTGAGGCTCAAATATTTCCATTACTTTTCTTCCCAAAAAAGATCTGATTTCCCATTGAGTTTAGAAACAATAGCACCTAACTCTTTCTGATATGTTGAAAGTTAATACTAGTTTGTTAATGGTGAAATAACATCCCTAACAATAAAATATCAGAAGAACTATTTTGAAAAACCTTGTAAAGGCATTGTTTGAATTAAATCACTCATGATTGAAGCCTAAACTATAGTCCTCTCCTTTGATCTAGAAGATGCTACTGAACCTTGATAACTTTTCAGGCTGAAGAGCCTGTGTGTCTATCATGAACATAGAGTTTTAATATGTTTATGATGTTCTGTACTGAATTTACTGTAAATTTAGCTCAATAGTTGGAATCACTAAGTATATTAACAACAGTGTTGTTTTGATAGAAAGGACAGCTACCATAAGCTTTAATATAGAACCATGTTCCAAATGATGGATTTGCACATCAGAGTTGAACTTCACAGACTTAGGAAAAAATTGTATTGAAAATTTATTTTTAGAATTGCACACGGAGAAGCACACATTCAAAACATGTGTTATTTGTTAAAGTTTATTTATATGGAACTAAATGTATAGTAAGAATTTTACTTGAAATTTCTACTGGCCATATGAAGGGCAAAAGACCTTAAAATGTGTCCTGGTACCAGATGTTTTACTTGGCTTAAAAATAACATATCAAAACAAAGATTGAAAAATGAGGTTATACTAAAGGAAGCATCATCTCTATACTGTTGTTTGTATGCCATTAAAATAATAATTTAGAAGGCACATTTTAATTTTAGTTTGTCATTATGGGCACTGAGACATTTAACAGTTGACAAAGTAGCATGTGGATGAACAGAGCTCTGAATTCAAGGAATAAGGTGAGAAATGCAACTCTTTTATAATTGTGAACTATATACGTTATTTGAGCTTCCACTACATATTTTTTTTATTTCTCTTCTGCTCTTAAGACTCAACTGAAAGGCTTATTTCATGCTCAACACTAACAATCCCTTTACGCTATAGGTATGTTTATTCTTTGCATTTCTGTGACCTAAGAAATAGAACTTGCATAAGAAAGTACCGTCACAGTTTAGAGTCTGTGAGCTCCTATGAGCCCAGATTAGTAGTTTCTCCCTCTCCTTTGGGATGACCTTGACCCGGCCCTGGCTTCTACAATCAATCTTTCCTTCCTTTCTTTGACAGGATTCCCTGAGCTTGGCCCACTGCTTGCTTGTGGGTCTCTACATCTGTTTCAATCAGTCACTGAAGGAAGGCTCTCTGATGACAACTGGCAGTTAGGGATCTTGCTTGAGACCATCCTAGGACCTCTACATATTGTGTGACAGTTAAGTAGCTTGATCTAAGTGTGGGATTCCTATTGGTGGAAGTGGAGACTGTCCCTAACACTTCAGCTAGCTTCTAGGAACTTCTTCCTTATACTGAGTTGTCTTGCCCAGTCATAGTACAATGGGAGGAGCTTAGACCTACCTCAACTTGATATGCCATGCTTTGTTGACACCCCTGGGAGGCCTGCCCTTTCTGAATAGAAACAGAGGAGAAATGGATTGGGGGTTGGGTGGGGTGGAGGTGGGGGTGAGGAAATGGGAGAAGAGGAGGAAGGAAAACCTGCATTTGAGATATAAAATAAATGAATAAATTTAATTAATTGATTAAAAAAGAAAGTACTGTCTGACCTGAGATATACTATTGAACTTTGTGATTTACTGAAGTGAGCATGCAGAATATTTGCCATCTGAAGCCTTAATTTAACATTTGATAGGAATAGTGATTGGCCCTTTGTCCAGACACTACTATAGTTGGGTCAGCAATATCAATTAAAAGAGAGAAAAGAAAATGAAACAAATGTGTTGGTGGCGTTTAAAAATGTTTTATAAATTGAAGTTTTTCGGTTTTCAGCTTATTATAGTGTATACAATGTTAGTCTCAATGTCACAAAGACACTGTGACATGCTGGAACTGAATTATGGCTCTGGTATCCACTCATGCTGAACTTCTTGTATTCTTGTTCTGCTCAGGCTGGCTATTAAAGCTCTTTCCCAATAGGTTAAGCTGGCTATAAACAACAGGAGGGAGCGACGGACAAGCTTGCACACATTTTTCAGATGAAGAGCACATTTCCATATGCCATAAATTTTGTCAGATGAATGTGCACTGAGTCTCACCTCAAAACCTGATTAGTGTCACATATTTCATATCCTTTAGAAGAAAGACAACCAAAGCATCCAAAATAATAAAACAAGGATTCTGTAAGGATTCCGTTGTGCAATCAGCAGCTGCATTAGCCAAAATGAGAAAGTCCCAATAATATTTCACAAATGCACCTGTAAAATCTCCCTCCCAAGGACTAGCAGAGGTTGTCCAATCATATGGAGTCTCTTTTATTTAACTACCCATTTTTCAAATTATTCTCCTATTAAAATTCTAAAATTCCTCTGACCTGTGATAATTCAAGCCATTTTTATTATTGTTTATTTTATCCACTAGATAGTGTGTGCCACTTTGGGATGCTAATATCATGAACATGCTTTATCTTGTCTATGCTTACAGCCTCAAGATTAGAAATTTAAAAATTAAAAAAAAAACTATAAGGGAAATTCAGAGAAATTCAGGGCAAGTTTTCTTTCAAATTTAACAAAAAGCCTTGTTTTAAATAAACAGGGCACTGGTTTTCTATCACTGTGTATTTGATTATGTAACATAGTCCTTAAATATTTAATATGAAAAAAAGGTATGAGAACATGTGTGTGTGTGTGTGTGTGTGTGTGTGTGTGTGTGTGTGTGTGTGTGAATCTAGGCACACATGTGTATGTTTACATGTGTGTGCACTTGAGTGTAGAGGGCCAAAAACATCCTTGAATTTGATTCTCATGTGCTGTTGACTTCATGGAAATAAAGTTTCTCATTGGCCTATAAATTGCTGTATATGTGGGGCTGTGCTAGTCAGAGTGCCACAGGGATCTGCCTGTTTCTGATTCTTCAACATCACTATTAAAAGTTAAAGGCAATACACTGAACTTACTTTATAGTGTGGATTCTGGGGCTAAGGTCCATATGTTTGTAAGTCAAGTATTTTCCTGTCTGAGCTGTACCCTTTGCTTATGAATGAAGTTTTTTTCTTTTCCTAATAGCAAAATAAAAATCAATGGTGATTTATTATGTCATCAATCTTTCTTTCTGAAAGAAACCTTGGGGTTTCCACAGGAGGAAATTTCTAATTTTCTAATAATTGCATAATGGAAATCTTGATTCTTATGGACCCATTTTAATTGATTCCAAGAATGAAGTAAAACAAGGAGACTCTTACCTTAGTTTTATCATCTGTTACTAAGAAAGAGTGGCATTGCATGGCTACAGAAAAGATTTTTTCTGAACCCTTAAAATTTGTAGATTGCACATAAGTTTGTAGGCTGTAAGAATCACTGAGGTTTAACTAGAAGATCCAATTTTCCCCTTTAAAAAGAACTCAGCAAAAACACAATGAAGACGTGTGGTTTCAGCAAAGATACAAGGGTTCATATACCATCAATTTTTAGCCTATGAGACTGTATTGACTGATAACTTATGTATCAATCACAGGAGACAATCCTGGACTTAGATGACAGCACAGTGAAGTCAGAGCTATGGAAATGCAAGACCCAGAACAGATTAGGATTGGGACCTAGTATCCTGGATCAGTGAGTGGGTAGTGTTGTGTAAGGCTGGCCATTGTAGTAAACATCAATTCAACCCCCCTTGGAAGGCATGTGCTTTCCATATCCTGGAAACAAAATAGTAGAAGATAGTATTCTTTCCAAATATAGCATGGAACTGTGATTATATATATATTCTTTGGGGGGGGTAATTTACGTCTTCATAGCCTAGTTTCTCTGTCAGTAAAATATTGATGAGATACTCTCTTATATAGGGTTAATGTAAGAGTAAATATATTTTGCCATGAACACTCTCTGTAAATTACCAAACAAATGAGTTGTGAACTATTATTTTTATTTTTGTACCAAAATTTAGAGTAAAGACAAGTTATCTAGCCCACAGAAGAGAGAATCAAATCAGAAATGACTGTTTAGTGGGAAGAAAAATCTGGGTCTCACTGAGAGGATGCTGCTACTTATTTAAAATCAGTAAGTATAACAATGGTAAAAGTAGACATGTATTTGATTCTTAACACTATCAATGTTTAGTGAGTTACTAATGTTTCCATGCTAATGTTTAAAAACCAACAAAATAGAATTCATAGTGCCAATTTTGATAGATCATCCTGAGTAATGCGTTGATGAGTACACATAGAGTTGAGTCCATGCTGAGTGCTTTAAGAAACTGGATTGATCCATTTACATTCACATAATATTGAAGAATTAACATGCTGTGGACCCGAAGGCCAGAATGAATTCTGAGCGGAAGAACAATATGTGCAAAGGTAGATAGCTAAGGGAGCTATGAGACATGAGACATTCTCACAGGTTGTTAGGCCAGGGACAAATGACAAAAAGTCTAACTATTTTGAATAAAGACTCAGCTCATGAAGGATATCCCTGACACATGTTCAAAGTCTTGTTCCATCTGTGAGGAGGAGGTAGACATGTAGTTATAAAAGTTAGAGAAGCATGTGAAATATGTCAGCTTCGACTTGCTCATATAGTTGGATGGCCTTGTGTGTGAGTACTAGAGGTAACAAAACTTTGAGTTTGGGAGAGAATCTATCAGAAAATGTGACTTTCAGGGAATTTTTCTTTTGCTGTTATTTTTAAAATTATCATTATTTTGTATTTTAGGTCTGAAGTGATAGGCACCTGAGTTAAGGTTAGAAATGGCTGAGTGATTTAAGAAGTAATAGATGAGTCAAGGAGGGTCGGATAATAGGAAACTATATGGTTTCTCTTTAGAATTGGATAGATGATGCTTTCACCAAAGAATTTGGGAATATTGAAAAACAGCAAGAGTTTTAGGAAGAGAGAATGATAGATTTATTAAATGAAAAGTCTGAAATTTCTATAGGACATCAGACTTGGTAGCAATATAAAAATAAGCTAGATTTTATGAAGCATTATATTAGTAAAGAGGGTTATGCAGAGCTGAGAAAGCCCTGAATAAATGAGTTTTGTTGACATGAGTACAGGTATCATTCTCTCGGGTCTCTCAGAGGCATGGTAATGGCAAGGCCTTCCCTAGGTCAGCAAAGCCTTCTTGTCCAAGCATGGATGTCACAGACAACTGGCCTTTAGCTGAAACTATGGCATGCAGAAACAATCAACCATAGCTTTCTTCTTCCAATGACCCCAGCCTGAAGCTTCTCCCCTACAGAGATGCCCCATAGAGACTTCCTCCTTACTTAGCTCTATACAATAAACCTACCTCTCTCTTCAGATGTATACAATAAGCTTGCCTCGTTCTTCACAAAAAAACATTCTGTCTTGCTCAGTGGCATACAATAAATGTGTTGAGTTTTCATGCTATAAATGCATCCCCTTCAGAATGCCTAGCCAACCCAATCCCAGCTTCTTCATATGATGTCTTTTCTTGACTCTTTCGGTGTTCCTGTCAGGTCAAATCTAAAGCAGCACAGATTATGGCAGAAGGTAATTGGCTTTATTTGACAAATATCTCCACCAAGCACTTGACATTATTGAGTTGAAATGTAGGAAAATAGAAAAATAAAAATAAAACAAAATTCAGATAAAGTTGGACCATGGAAAGCTTTATGCTCTTATTGGTGAGATTCCACAGAGAGTAACAGACATCTGAGGACTGATTGAAGCTGTTGCCTAAGATAAGATGAAGGCAACGGGTCACTAAGGAAAGCAGAAATGAAAGGGAATACCAAATTGGAGGAGAGGACACAGGCGGTGGAGTGGTATATAATGATGCAGGAAAAGCAAGTCAAGGTCAAAGTGCAAATTCTTCCAACCTCTACTTCCTTTTCATCTCTGTTTAATATCCATGGTCTAAGAGATGCTGAGGAGCTAAGATGAACACGGGCATTCGGGTGAGAAATAGGTAGCAGTTTCAAAGCTTAAGCCCTATCTACAGATCCACAAAATCTCAGCTGTGTGGTATTCTGACAGTAGCGCTGGACCAAATAGCAGTGGACAGATTATGTTAGCCGTGTCCTTTTGTAAATTGTTTTTAAAAGCAGGATGAAATTAAACACTTCCAAATGATAACTCTTTAGGCAAGGAAACCTTTTGTTCTCACTGGAGTATTAACTAGGAAAGCCTCCCAGCTGTGCTGTAGAGCACTCAAAGAGATAATGTTGAAAGCCAAGGCCACTGCCTTTTAAGAGCAGGAAGTCAGTGGTGAACTCGGAAAGGGCAATTGGGAAAAAGGGCTCAAACATCTCAACCAGTGGATTAAAGAGCAGGTGGGACAGAGGTGAGATCCAGGCTTATCGCAGAACATTGCACATCTAATAAGATAAAGGAAGTAGCAGTTTGTGGGCAGGCAAGAAACAAAACAGTTAAAAATATGGAAATTTTGGATGTGTTGCTATATAGAAGGAAAGGAGATCCTAACAACAAATTATAAACAACAGGACAAGAAGAGCAGACAAAGTATTTGGCCTTTGCCTCAGGTGTGCTTGAGGTGTTTCACTCCATGTTACTAAAATAATAAAGTAATAAAAAATAATAGGAAGGGAACATAGTCAAGCAAAATGTTTGTGGTGTTGTATCTCTTACTTAGAAATGGCTTTGCTTTGAGAATATAATTTTTTTCAGTGTTGTTCCAAAAGCCTCAACATTCCATGTAATGGCTGTGTGTTGAATATATTCTGTATTGTCTAAGTATTGCTGAAAATGTCCCACCCTCAAGTTGGTCTTAATACTATCAAGTCTGTATTGGTGTTTTAATTTTGGTCATTCAAAGATAAACATACTGACTGGCCAGGTGTCAGCCAAATTGCTTTTCCTTTTCATTAGCTTCTCCTTCTGTTCACCTAGTTCCTTTGTCCATCAATGCAGAAAACTAATTTATATTTTCATATTTCTATAAAGATAATTTGCACTGATTATGATTTTGATGTAATGGTCAAAGCTTGGGAATTATTTTCAAAGTCACATGGTTTATTATAGAAGTGGGAAGGGTGGGGGGAACAGAAAAGAACCATTTGTAATTGGTCCCATCGAGGGGTTCAAACACACAGATGCTAGTGTGGTCCTAAGGGGAGGGCACTGCAGAGTGAGTATAGGAACAGTGTTGATGACACAGGTAGATCCCCCAAACATGTATCTGTAGTACTGAAGACTCAGTGTTTGATAATTAGTCTGTTGTGGCACAGCCCTGCTTTCAAAATCCAATCAGAACACCAAGCTAAGGGTGCCTGTAGTGTGTCATCTTTTCATTCTGAGGGATTTTAGAGCCTTGGTTTGGAGCATGTCTGGATTTGGTAACGTGTCTCCCTGGACAAAAGCCATTGACTAACATTTCTCCTTGCAGCAATGGGATTTGTCAAGAGGATGTCAACTTTCTCCCAGCTTGACCAGTTTTCATATGAGTCTCTTTCAGATTGTAAATACCAACCTCACTTCTTAAAACATTTATTTCAGAAAACTTTGAAAGAGTAATTTGCATCCCTTCCTTCCTCTTCCTTCCTTCCTTCCTTCCTTCCTTCCTTCCTTCCTTCCTTCCTTCCTCTTCCTTCCTTCCTTCCTTCCTTCCTTCCTTCCTTCCTCTTCCTTCCTTCCTTCCTTCCTTTCCTCCCTCCCTCCCTCCCTCCCTCCCTTCCTCCCTTCCTTTCCTCCCTCCCTTCTTTCCTTCCTTCCTTCCTTCCTTCCTTCCTTCCTTCCTTCCTTCCTTCCTTCCTTCCTTCCTTCCTTCCTTCCTTCCTTCCTTCTCTTTTTCTTTCTTTCTCTGTGTGTATATGTATGTGAGTATACACATGTGCTTGCAAATACACATTTGTGTGGAAGTCAGAGGAGAATTTGTGAGAGTGAGTTCTCCTCTTCCATTATATATATCCCAGCTTGAACTTGTGTCCTAAATTTAGTGTCAAGCACTTTTAACCACTGAGTCATTTTGCTGGCTAATTTCAGACAAGTTCTAATGACAAGGTTTTGTATTTCTTTTTTTCTTTGAATATTAATTTTCTTTCTGTAAGTGTTGAGTCTTTTACCAGTGTCATCTATCTCCCAGGTTCTAACTCAGTGAATTCCTTGCTCCAAGTTGTAAAACTCCACTATGTCATGAATATACAAGCAAGTCTTGGTAAAGCTAATTAGCAACATAGAGTGTGTTATTTACACTAGAGGTCACAAATCCCCCAGATGTTTATTCTAGTGAATTTGAGTCCCAATTTGGGCATATTTTCTCTGCCCTATAGCAAATATCTTCTGTAAATTTTTTCTTACAAGCTTAACAGTACAAATTTCATTCTGAGGAACTTTGTGCTTCCAGCCCTTTTGAGGTTAAAAACAGCAAATAAGTTTTAGTCAAGACTTAAACTCTTTGAACATAACTTTAGTGGCAATGATTGGTAGCAATAACAGTGTCTTGTGTCTTTAAGTCTTTGAAACATTCTTGCTATTTAGAAAACAAAATTATATTCCAAGGCTCACTGAATTCATATTTATTATAATCACATTTTCTTCAAATTAATATTTAATGTCTAGTTCTTTGTAGTGTGAGTTTGCACATACAGACACACATGAATGCACAAATACACATACATAACACAGGGGAGACTCTCTACTCCTTTGGTTTTTCTTTATCTTGTCTGTAGTTTTGCTTAACTGACACAAGCATTTAGTAAATGTCATATTGAACATCATTTATACTGAAAATTTATTTACTCCCTGAAGTTTTCATTTTTCTCAGTGTTTGAAAAATCACTTCATTTTCCCCCTGATAGTTCGTCTTCAAGCAAACAGTGAATGGTGTTATATGAATGGTGTTGTACTATTTTTTGCTTGTGAAATGCTCATTTTCTTGATAGGTGGTATCACAGTGGTATATGAAATCATGGACTGTAATATACATTTAATATGTGTACAGCATTTTGAGATATTTTCAGAGGGTGTTCTTCCCTCTTAGATATTATTATAGCTCAGTACTTTATACTCTTGGCTTGGTGCTGAGTCCACCTCTGCTTTCTGACACAGTGCTTATTTTGAAACAATCCACCTCTTTGTTGAAAGTGTGTGTTCTCCGCAGTTAACGAAGACTGAGATTTTCTTTCTTTTTTCACATTTAAAAAACTACTTTATTCTCACACAATATATTTTGGTCATGTTTTCCTCTTCACACTTTTTCCCACCTTCCTACTTCCTATCCACACAACTTTGTTATATGTGTGTGTGTAATGTGTATATACATACAATTTTATATTATCATATAAAATATAATTATGTGTTGTATACAAATTGATATAATCCTTGGAGTAAGAATATACATCCTTTGAGTATATGCCCAGTAGTTGTATTGCTGGATCAATTGGATAGATTAATTCCCAGTTTTCTGAGATACAGCCATACCAATTCCCAAAGTGGTTGTGCAAGTTTATATTTCCACCCACAATGGAGGACTGTAGTGGGATTGTTATATTGTAAATTATTGTCCCACCTACAGGTTTAATAAAAATGTTGATTGATCGAAGGTAGACAGGAAATGTGGATGGGGTACGAGACTAAGAAAACTCTGGGAACAGGAAGAACAGGGTAGAAATGCCACAGAGATAGCAGATAAGCCAGAAGATGTAGAGGACAACTATGCTACTCTGAGAAAAGGTGCCAAGCCAGATGGCTGAACAGGAAAAAATCATGGGTTAATTTAAGAGCAAGAGCTAGCAAGTTATATACCTGGGCCCCAGGTCAATTAGTGTACAATTAATATAAGTGTCTGTGTGTTTCAGTGAGACTATGGGACTTTAGGTCTTCAGGTCCAGGCCATAAGGCCAGGCTGGAAAGTCTGGGTCAGAAATATATTACAACCAAGTATTGTTCCCCTTATTCCACATTCCCTCCAGCATGAGTTGTCATTTGTGTTTTTGATTGTAGGCATTATGATAGGTGTAAGATGGTATCTCAAGTTGTTTTAATTTGCATTTCCCCGATGTTAAGCAGTTCTTAAGTATATTTTAGCCACTTTAGATTTTTCGGTTGAGAATTCTGTATTTGTCCATGTACCCCGTTTTTAAAAATTGGGTTATTGGATTTCTTAATCTCTAATTTCTTGAGTTCTTTATATGTTTTAGAAATCTTCTCTTGGTCAGAAATAACCTAGATGCCCCTCAAATGAAGAATGGACTTTAAAAACGTGGTACATTTACACAGTGGAGTACTACTCAGAAGAAAAGAAAATGACACCCTGAAATATGCAGATAAATGGGTAGAACTAGGAAAAAAATCATCCTGAGTGTAAGATAAAACACACACACTGAAAGACAAACATCAGCCTTCACCCAACAACTGATGGAAGTAGATACAGAGGTCTACAACTAAGCACTGGGTTGAGCTCTCAGCCTAGGCAAAGAGAGAAAGGAGAGACTATATGCACAAAGGGGTCAAGATCTTGATGAAGAAACTGACAGAGACAGTTGACCTGAGCTATTTGAAAGCTCACTGAATCTGAACTGACAGCTGGGGAATCTCGATGGGATTGAAGTAGGCCCTCTGAATGTGTATGACAGCTAAAAAGCATGGGCACTTTATGGGCCCTCTGATAGTGGAACCAGAACTTATTCCTAGTACACAAACTGGATTCTTGGAGCCCATTGCATACAGAGGAACACCTTGCACAGTCTTGATACTGGTGTGTGTGTGGGGGAGTGTGTTGGTCCTACCTTAACTAAATATACACGACTGCATTAACTCACCCTGGAAGTGCTAACCCTCTCTGAGGAATGGATAGAGGGATGGAATGGGGGATGACTTAGGGAGGACTGGGAAGAGGAGAGGGAGACCAGTGTGGGTATGTTTAAGAAACTTTTAAATAAAAATAGAAAGAAAAAAATCTAAAAACATAAAATCAAGAACAAGCAGAATACCACCATAACAGAAAAATAAAAATCAAAACAAACAGGTTAAAAATAAAACTAATTAGACAAAAAATAAAGTCAAAAAAACCTAATTAGACAAAAAAATCCAAAATTTAAAAAAAAAAAAACAAAACAAGAACAAAGGAAAACCATCAGATACAAACCGTGTAATCTACAACAGAGACCTTCCTGCAGCATCTATTGGTGAAATAGGGATACAGAGTTGATGGCAGTAACCAACCATGTGTGATTGGATTGAAGGTTCACATCGTAAGATGAAATTTCTACCCAACACTGCTAAAGTTACTGTTGATGGCTTCACCGGCCATTTTTAAAATGGCATTTAATGAAGGGGTTCCAGCAATGGAATCTATCCTTCAGATTGCCCACAGATGCTGTCAGTGATACCTGGGACACTTCAAAATTTGTGTAAGTCCTTTTATTTATAAAAAGGAAGAGTTGATGAGAACAGTTATATTAAGGACTTAAAAATGGGCTGGGCCTTGATGAACATGAATCCTCTTGTTACAATTTTTTGATAACTGGTATTGGTGAGAAAACTATGAACTGGTTTAAATTTTACCCTTCATTTTCCCCCATAGAATTAATGATGAAAAATGCCAATTTTGAGGAAAATAAATAATTGTTTTTCCCAAGTCTAAATACTGTTGATTGACAGTGGGTTCTATGCTTTATCTCCACCCAACAAGTGCATTGCATTGCTTGTAACACTGAATCAATGGCTATGTTACTATTAAATGCTGCTTGTCACAATCAGTTCGTTAGACAGTTCCCCAGGAAAGTTCCAAAGCTCTGTAATCTTTGGAAAGTTGTTACCTTTTGAGGAGACTTTTTGGCCAAGAGAGAAGAAATGTTTGACTGGAAATGACGTGGTAAATTACAGAAGCTAAGTATGACTGGCCAGCATGATCTAGTGCAGTCATGTCATTCCTGGAAATTAACCAAATCACGTTTCCCTAACTTAGAGCACGCATATCCTAGGGAATAACATGTGACATAAATGTATCTTCATGTATTGCAATCATTTCTTTTCATTAAAAGGAGAAATAAAGTATTTCTAAGAGATAATTAACACCTGAAGTAGATAGACATGGGTGATTTCCCTTTTAAAATTGCCATTTTATTGTCAACTGTTGCCAAAGTAATATCTTCTTCAGTTTTATATTCTTGGATGATAAAAGTTAAGAAAATTGAAATTGATGTATCAAAGCTAAACTTTAAGGGATGTGCATTGATTGATTTGAAGTCTTCGTCCTGGGAACCTTTAAATTGAGATCATAGCCTATAGTCCCTGAAAAATTCTCTTGTATAGATGATGCAGAGAGTACACTTGTTTCTGTGTAATAGCTGGTTCTTACTTGATAGGATGGAATGAAGCCTGCGTTCCTGCTTATCTCCTAAATTTCATAATCATATCATGGTTTTAAAAAATGTGAGCATTTAAAATGATGAAAGCTCATGGGAGGCATGCCCCTTCGGCATGGAGAAGGAGAAGTAGACAGGGAGGAGAGGAAATGGGAATGAGGGGGAAGGAACATGAGGAGAGGAGGAAGGGGAAGCTGTGGTCAGCATATAAAATAAATAAAACAAATCTTAATAAAATAAAATACAGAATTCTTCAAAATATGGGCATGTTTTAAATTGTTTCAGCATACAATGTGGAATGGAGTAACCAAGGAACATGATGTGTGTCTGCATGATGTCCTGAAAATTGCCAAACCTTTTCTCTAAGTGACTGTGGAACCAGGAGCAGTGTGATGGCTTTTACATGGTCCACATTCTCTCAGCACTTGGTCCTCTCTTATGTTACCTACGTTAGTGTTTGTGCCATTGTTTTTGTTTATTTATTTTTAAATTTTTGTTTGTTTGTTTGTTTTGGTGTGGTTTTACCACAAGTTATCTTAATGACATAGAGAACTTTTTCTTATTGTTAACACTGTCTATCTTCCTTTTAGAACTCTACATTTGCAGCTTTAATCATGTTCAAATTACTTATTGATTTGTAGAACTTAACTATTCAAGAATAAGCCCTTAATTAAAACACATTTCGTGAAAATTTATCTGCAATATTTGCATTTCTAATTTCTGTTTCAATGTCTTGTGGGCAACAGCTTTCAAATTCAGGTCTAATTCTTTTGTTTAATGGTTTTATATATTTGCAATATGACAAAATGATAAGATGCTACTTTGGCCATGATCATATTATTGTGTCTTTTCCACAACAATTCAATCTGCATTTGTGTCTAAATAGTGACTGGTTTATTTGTCGGTATCATGTTAGTTACAAATGAGGTTCTTTGTGTCACCCACAGGTCCTTGTTCTAGCACCATGTCAGGCCAATGCCACCACGTCCCCATAAACTATTTACCATCATTATAAATTAAAAATATTCTTGAATTCCTGACTAAAAGTCTACTTTTCTACCTTTTATCTTGGTTTTCATATCTTTATAATATTCCTTTCAGGTAGGCAGTATGAATCCTTGGCATTATTTTTCTTCTCTAGACTTCTGGTCTTCTGTACTGCCACATGTATCATAAATTCAACTTGTCAGGTTTAATCAAATCCTCTTGAGATTTTTAGTAGGGCTCATTGATACTTCAGCGTTGAGTATTCCTAGTCAAGATAATCGCCTCAGTTTGTTTTGATTTTTAAATTTTTGTTAATAAAACATTATATATACTTGAGTAAGAATATTTGTAGGGCTCTTATTAAAATTCTTTATGTATATATTTATAGATGTTACTAACTTTATAGAATTATGAGCTGAATTTTGAGGTCATATTTTCCATATTTAGTGATGTATACTGATTTCTCTGGCCTTTTAAAAATCCTTTAGAATACATGAATTCTCCTCCAGGTGCTTTTATGAGGTTTCTTTTTGTCCTTCATAATATTTATGAAAAGTGTCTGTATCAATAACAAAAATTCTATTATAATTTTAAACTTCTATAAATGCCTGTTCAGAGATACTTGATCTCTTTCTGATTTGTGATATTAAACAAGAATGAAGTAAAAAGGTCATGGTTAAAGCTTTTCTTCAATCAATAAAGCACTTATTTTTCTGTTGGTTTTTTGTTCTAAAGTTCCTGGATAATTTTATGCATGTGAATAATAAATAGCAATATTCAGTATAGCTATTCTTCTCCTGTTTCTCTCTGCTCTCCCCATATGTGCTCTGAAGCCCTGCCTTTTCTGACAAGCTCCTCTCCTAATTTCATGTCTCCTTTTTGTGTGTGATCTGCTAAGCTTAAATAGAATTGCTTTGATGCCTTTGGGTAGATGCTTATAAAACACAACATGAGTAATTTATCATTGGCCATACCACTGATTAGCAGACATTCCCTTCCAGAGAAACAATGTGCTGCCATTAAACTCTCAGGGAGAGCTGGATCATCAGAGGGTACTGCCTACAGGTAACAAAATGTTCATAGGTCCAATCTATGCCTTGTACCAAAGACGTCATTTTGCTATGCTCTTTTCTACCTTTGTCTTTTATATTCTTTTCTTCACATCTTCTTCAATGTTCTTTTAGCCGTGGGAGGAAGGATAAATCTGTCCCACTTAGGGCTAAACACTTTATCATCACTGATTCTCAACATTTGGACCAGTTATAAGTTTTTGCATCAGCCACTGGGCACTGTAATAAGAAGCCCCCCTCATTTAGACTGAAATCAGCATTAATATCTGGCCATAAATGTGAGAATTTAGAAAAATGTTATGCAGGTAATATTTCTTCCCAGTTGGATTTGAGAACAACAAAAGAGGAGGCAACTCACACCAATTTCTTTAACCCTGGTCAAGAGCCCTCTACTGGAGAAACAATAGGTCTTAGCCAGGGAACATACTCATATTGTATTTTTAAATGTAAATATGGAAAACAGTTCTGATGTGTGTGTGTGTCTGTGTATGTGTTCATGTGCGTGTGCATGTGTGTGTGTGTGTGCACACGCATGTTACTTTTTGTGACTGTTTATAGTAGTGGGTTTCTTGGTCCCAGTGGCCAGAGGTCCAGACCCACAGACCTGCCGCGCCAGACCCATAGCCACCTGCCTCTGCTGCTCAGGCCCCCATAAATGACTCAGATGCTTATAGTAACTTTATGCTGTTTTGCCTGTGGCTCAGGCACATTGCTAGCTAGCTCTTACATCTTAAATCAACCCATTTCTATTAATCTGTCTGCCACATGGCCCGTGGCTCACCTGTGTTCCTTACATGTTGTTCCTTGGGCGGCTTGCTGGATCTACCTGACTCTGCCCTTCCTTTCCTACCTATTCTGATTCCTCCTACTACTTCTTCTATGGTGCCTGTCATGGCCCAAAACAGCTCCTTTATTTAAAGATTGAGATTCACAGCATACAGAAAGGCATTCCCACATCACTTCCCCCTTTCTGTCTAATCAAAAAGGAAGGTTTTAATTTTAACAAAGCAACATTACATATAACAAAATAGCCATCAAGCAACAATTACAGTTATAATATCTAGTCTATTGGTATTTAGCAAAATTAAAGAAAATACTTTTATCATCTACCTTATCTTTATGAATCTAAAGTTTTATATCTAATATATTTTTTAAATGAGTAATAAAAGTATGCCTATAACTATCTAATCTTCAACTACATAAAAGACCACAGAAGGATATATTTACTCAAGTAAACCAGAATTGCAAGTGACTTCTAAAATCTAGAAAGGACAGAAATGACACCTATCTGCCTGGACAGTCACCCATGTTCCTTTATAAAGTTGAAGCATCCATCTTCAGCCTACAGGCCCAGAGTCTTTTCATTTCAGTGAAGCAGGAAATCTGCTCTGCTCATTCTGGTACAGTTCATCAGTTGCTTTTCCTCAAGTCCTGAAAAATGCCTGACAGTTTTCTCTGTAAAGCAGGAGCCTGAATGACCATCTCAGCTTGTTCTGCCAAAGTTCAGAGGTCATCTTCCTATGGAACCTGCATGTCCAGTTTAAACAGCATAGTGTCAAGCAGTCAATATAAGAACAGGTTCTTGTCCAGTGGCTAACCATTGTCACAAATAGACTCTATATGGAGTTTCTTCGATGCCCATTTTTCTCTTGAAGTAAATTGGTGCTGCCAGGAGCAGACCTGTCTCACTGTCCAGAAAAGTCTAAGCTCTTAAAACATTTTAAATGCCATATTCTGTAGGTCTTAGAAGTGTTTGAAGATTACCTATCTAACTGAATTATATCTTTGTATACCTAAAAATCTAACTAACGTGCATTTCTTAATTATCCATTACAATTTTAAATCAGTTACATAAACATCATATCTTAAACAAGAGTAGAAAAATACATATAGAATAAGAGAATTGACCTTAAATTTGTATCAATAAACCAAAATATATATCAATGTAAAACATTTCAAGATTAACAGCTGATTTCCTGATCTAAGTAAATTTAATAATCTAATTTTTAAAAAATCATTTATATACCATATTCCCTTTTTCTTCTTAGAAAGAGATTAACTATTACCATTAACCGTTTATAATGAAAAACATTTTTAAGCAATATTTTGGGAATTTGGGCATAGTTTTCCATTACTACTTCCTCTTGATTAAGGGGCGTTGAAAATCTCATGAGATCTTGAGACTGGATCAGTCTGTAGTCCTGAAGCTGATATGGCCATCTCTTTCCATCAGAGGTTTTTTCAGGGGATCTTGGTTGATGAAACCATATTTGCCTGGAAGCAATCCACACGTTCTCATATTCTGTGGAAACAAAAGCAGAACTCTTCCAAAGCAATAAATCCTTAGACACCAATTTCAAAATCAAAATGCCTTTAAAATATATATTCTTGTTTAACTTAGTAGCCTTGTATTTGCAATCCATTGTCTTTCTGCAGTTAGCTCATTAACAGTTAAAAATGTAAAGAAAACACAATAACAACCAAAATCTAGATTTTGTGTCTATTTTCCATCTTTACATGGCTTTTTATATTTGTATTACTCTATTTCTCTTTTTAAAGACTTTATCTTATTTTCTTTTCTCTCTGAAGCCTATGTACCTTTTACACACATTGTAACCCATTTACAGGGTTTTTTCCATCTTAATCTCTTCTATTGTGAATCCTTAATCATCTTTCAACCAGAAGAGCTTTTAAAATACACTCTCTTAAAGAGCTGCATACTCTCTTAAAGAACTGCATAGTTTTTTCAGATAAGGCTGAATCAGTAAGTTCTCTTAAAGGGACCGCGTCTCTGTTTGTGGCCAGGAAACAGAGCACACCAAGAAAATGCTGCTACTAAGAAACTGTCTTTGTTTACATTTTGTTCAAAATAAACAGAAATCTAAAATCAATCACATGCTACTGATTCTTCTGTGAGATTTAAGGAACTGGCCTGATTGTAGTTTACACTGTCTGCCACCAGTCTGCCAGCGCCATTTTGAATGTGACCGGGATGCCAGGCTTTCTTTGTACAATGATCCGCTTCATATATACAATTTGGAAGCTTCCTTGGCTCAGTTTTTGTGATCTAGAACCCTTTCTTATCTTTCTCAGGCTTTAAGTGGATAATCAACCCACGTTGGACGCCATCTGTAGTAGTGGGGTTTCTTGGTCCCGGGCAGCCAGAGGCCCAGACCCACAGACCTGCTGCACCAGACCCATAGCCACCTGCCTCTGCTGCTCAGGCCCCCAGAAATGACTCAGATGCTTATAGTAACTTTATGCTGTTTGGCCTGTGGCTTAGGCATATTGCCAGCTAGCTCTTACATCTTAAATTAACCCATTTCTATTAATCTGTCTGCCATGTGGCCCGTGGCTCACCTGTGTTCCTTACATGTTGTTTTTTGGGCGGCTTGCTGGATCTGCCTGACTCTGCCCTTCTTCTCCTACCTATGCTCTGATTTCTACTCTTACTTTTTCTATGGTGCCTGTCATGGCCCAAAACAGCTCCTTTATTTAAAGATTGAGATTCACAGCATACATAAAAACATTCCCACATCAACTCTTTTCTTAATTTTTTATTTAGAAAATTACCAAATATTCTGAGCACACTTTCTGCTTTCCCAACTGCTCCCAAATATTTTCTACCCATCCAACTCTATACTCTCTCTCCTTTAGAAAACAGGCAAATAACAATGAAAAAGCCATAATAAAAAAATCACAGAAAGGAAGAAAGAACACAAGAAAGACATAAATAACACACAGGAAAACCAAAAATCCATAAGATTACAAAACTGGAAACTATAACACAAGCAAAAGTCCAGTTAGACAGAAAAGGAGAAAAAGGCATTATGTGACAGAAATGTCTATAAATGAACCATGGAGTTTGTTTTATACTAGCCATGTACTTCTGAGAATGAGACCTACCTTTAGAGCTATGTCTTTTTTCTTTTTAAAGAATTGTTCGTATTTTGTAAGTTTTCAAGTGCTTTGAAAAAAAAAATCTCTATATTATATTCCTATGTCTTTTGGTGGTTTTAGAACCTTAAAAATGTCTCCTTTTTACCCAGAATGCCCATAGCATGTTTTCTTATTCTTTGAGCAGCCTTGCTAGGCTCACAAGGAGGCAACTCTAGGCTTTGTTGACTGTTTCCTTGTATTTTTCTAGGTTTGCATTTCTTTCTTCCCGCCATCTTTTCTGTTTTATCACTTCTGTTGCTCTACTCTTGTTACTATTTTTCTAAATCCTGGGGGCTTCAGCTTACATTATTAACCTCAATCCTTTTTTTAAAAAAATTTTAGATCGCAAGCATTACAAGCTGTAATTTCTACTCTAAGCACTGTTGGAATACCACCTTGCCCACTTTCATGCAATCTTTAATTATTATTAAATTATATTATTTTTAATTTCAGATGATTTTATGTTTTATTTCTATATTGCTTAGTTTATAAATTCATTGTTTAATGTCCAAATATTTCTAATTTTTAGTTAAAGCTAAATGTAATTAAAAACAATGCTTATTGCAACCTAGTAAACATCAAAGTAGATGAGAAATAAAGCCATTTCATTACTGATTAATTACTAAACCATAATATGATGCTTATCACAGGCAGTCTCCCAAGAGGTAGCACAAATTGGAGAGATCTGTGAATATCTATGTAGCCAAGTAGATACAATCCAGTATTTATATAGTGTCCAGAATAGCAAGAGATTGTCATCAGAGGAGAGGATTCATCACCAACATTATCACATAGAAACATCCTTAATTCAGTTTGTAGTTGGTATCAGTGTCTACATGTGCTTTCTTACTTTTTACTTTTCGGATGAGAGATGATTTTAAAACTTAGGTCTTCAACCAATGGATTACCTCATCTGAGAAATGGAGGAACTACCTGCTTCTTTGTTTCCTTTCAAGTAGACCCCCGTAGAAGGGATAGATCCAAGACTGTAGGGCATAACACTGAGATTTTTTTCAATGTCAGAGAGAGAATGTATAGTTGTAATTCTTATAAAAATTTTTTTTGAGAAAAAAGAAAAAAAAATTCTTCCTTTAGTTTCAGCAGGGGCATGCCTTAAGTGACTTCTGTATTTGCCATCACCATGGCTTTTTTTTTTAAACCAAGATTGTAACTACAAAAATTTTGTAATTGTTTCTACCACTGGTTTTCCCTTCTTTGTGTAAGTTGCAGTTACCTAAATACCCAGGAAATCTACAGCAAGGCAACAATCCCCAGCAAAGCAAAGTCTATAACATGCCTGGATGATTACCAGGATTGCTTCTAAAGTATAGAATTATGTTCTTTTAAAAGCCAGTATGTTACATTTTTATTAGAGGAATTTCCTTGGGACATATACCAGTGAGAAGTGGTCAAATACAATTCTTAAATAGCAATTCACAAATATTGTATCACTTATGTAATAATTGTATAGACTATAATTTTAATGACATCATTAAAGTAATCTAAATATTATCACTACCTGAAGGACCGACATCCAGCATCACTAGGCTTTAAAGGAATCCAAAGTATCCATGCATTCTAGACTTTTCTATCTGTGAGGATTAGGTAAAAAGACACATACTCTCTTGATTTCCTTCAAACATCGTCTTTATTCTTCGTTTGCATCGTATCGTTGAATTTTTATTTTCCTGGGGATTTTATTTTCTCATTTGTTTCTTCTTCTTCTAACTCTATCTTTACTCTTGACATTTCCCTTCCAGTTCCTTCTACTTCTCTCATTTCTGACGTTTATCTTCTAACTCATTGTAACTCTCTCATTCTTGATATCCTCACTTTCCTGATGTTTCCCTTCTTTAACTCTATCTCCATTCTTTCCCTTACAGCTTATATATCTCAACAAAATATTTCAGGCAATATAAAAATTATAATGTGGTTGTATTATCTTTTTCAAGTGCATGATTGCAACAAACACAAAACAAATAGTAAAAAATAGCACATTTCCATAGCCCTCACATGATTAAACATTTTACATATTACAGGTGAAAAATGAATTACCCCAAGGACCCACTTATCCGAGCAACTTGTTATGTATTAACCATCTGGACAAGCAAAGTATTGTTCTCAGTCAGGTCTTTTACTGGCAGGCTGCATTTTTCAGTTACAAAAAAAGGTCAGTTACTTTGTTATTTGTCTTGAAAGGCAATCTTATAAGGAACCTTAAAGGAATCACAAACAAACTTTTATATATAAAAAATAATTAGTCAACTCCACTTTAAATCTTTAGGGCATATACTCATCAAAGTTTTTTAAGTCAGGAGATTGAGGGCAAAAATGGTATAAGAAATTAATCATCATTGTTGGTTATCACTCAATCCTAGCAAGAAAGATACATTAGCTAGTAATAACTAGGGAGATTTTTTTGTTCCATAAACATAAAGAGCTACCCATTTAACTATATGCATTTCTAAACATTAGATTCTTTTTGGACCTTTCTCCTCAGAGGTATTTAACAAAAGCATCTTAGCCTAACTTTAACTTATTGTCAAAGCTAATTTCAGCTATGATTCACTCAAAAGTCTATGAGCACATCTCCCAAAATTAAGGTTAAAAGAATTTAAGTTAGCTGGGATAACTGAGACTTATATTTAAAAAAATATTAATCTAAGCCATAATCTATACAGATACTCAATAAAAACTTATATGTTATAGCTGTGTGACATTTTCATATCTATCTATCTATCTATCTATCCACCCATCCATATATATATATATATATATATATATATATATATATATATATATATATATATAAAATCAAAACTCTATTTAAACTACCATTAGTATTATCAGTTAGACAGTACAGCTAGGAAAGAAATAATGTTCATAATAATCTTCAGGTAATAATGCCCACTAGATTAAAATGTTTCCATGAGATAAACATACTACATTACAGGCAGTAGAGATCTCTCCACACTCATTCATACCATGCCAGATACCAAAGAAAGATAGAAGTATCAAGCATGTGAAGGCACAGAAGAACAGGGTCTGTGGACTCAGGGCCTTGCCCATTTGAGACTGACCCATTGAGAGTTTGACACCTTTCCCTTGAGGGGGTTGACACCTTGATCTTAAATTGCCACCTGCTGTTCCTCTAACACAGTCACCAGCAAGATATATTCAGTGTTAGTTCTTCATAAAATCTTGTCTAAGCATAGCTTAAAGAGATTACCTGTGAAACTTCACTCTAAAATTTTAGTTACAGGATCTCTTTGCAATGTTCAGTACCTTTTGCCCTCTCTTTCAGTGGATGAATATGACCATTTAGGTCTATGAGCCATTACTTTATGTTCCCAGCTGATTTTTCCTAATTGTGAAATATATACTTCACTGTCTGTCATATAATATTTGTGTTGCTATATTATATGTCTTTCAGCAGGTTCATATTGTGCCAATTGCACCTTGCAGTATTTAAACTACAAAACTAATTACTAGTACTAGAATGCACATTAGTTTCATTTTTTGCTCTAAATAAATTAATGAAGACCCACCATTGCCTCAGAACAATGGTGATGATGGTGTCTTACATTGTCTTTTGTATTTTGTTATATGGTCATGTTCAGGACCCTGTCATGCTTCCCCCATCAAAGAATCCAGACCTGTTGGAAGAATTCCATGCACCCACCATCATCTATCTCTATCTGTACAGCTGTAAGTAAGTACTTACTTTGCAACACTTTTGCAGTGTTCTGAGGCATGAAAAAGAATTCTTTAAATGAATGCTAATAGCTGGTAAGGAAGGTATATGAAGAACTGAGAGTCCTTTGTGGCTGCTCAGTGGCAGTAAGTTTATTGATGACTTGTAAAAGACTTATTTTTTTCCTTCCCTTGAAAGAATAAAAGTGTAATTACATGATATTTTAGTTTCCTTTCTCCTGTTAGCATTCATCAGATTAACACTGTTTGGCTTTTTCCAACTGATTAGTGCTTCTATTCTTCATCCTGATATCTTCATACAGAGGGATAATCATTTATCCAAGCCCTCGATTATTGTCTGGTCAGGTTTCTTTTCTATGCCTATGTTCCTATTTACATGCTGGAGGATTATTGGAAGTAGAATCTGTGCTAGAATATGAAGGAGATGTAGAGTTGAGACATAGACACAGGGCACAAGCCTGTGTCCTCAAGCATCAGGTAGCTCACTCCAGCTAATGAAGTTGTGCAAAACACCAGAGCCATAAGCCAAGCAGGATGTAATTAATATAAGTGTCTGAGTCATTTGTGGGGTGGGGGGAAAGTGGCTACAGGCGGGTTCAAACTGCAGGGCTAGACCAGGCCAGAAATTTCTTGTTACTCCAGATTTATCTTTCTTTGGCTCAATTTGTTTGAGAGAAGGTGCAGGTGACAATCTTTTAGACAGATTTTTTTCTGTTATCAGTACGATTTTTTTTGCAAAAGAAATAAAGGCAGAGCAAACAGCATGTGCATTATGAAGTACAAGTAACCGAGCCACATAAAAGAATGTATATTAAAAGATATTAGTTAATTTAAGTTGTGAGCTAGTTAGAAACAAGCCTAAGCTATCAGACAAGGGGAGCTGATGGTCTTGACAAAAAAAGTCCAACTCAAACTGGCAATGTCATGTGGCTTTACATGTAAAATGCTCTTTTTTTCAGTGCCATAGGTAGAATATTTGCCTCTCTAGTGTAGCTCCCATTTATGTAGAAGCATCACTAATATCATATGTCCTCCCTCATACAGGAGATGGTAAATCTGACATTTTATCTTATCAGTACTCCTAATGATTGTTTTAGGCTCCTCAAGAACATGTTTCTCTGAAAGTGGCTGGTTGACTGGATCCCTGATGCGTGTGTTCTATAGCATCTGTCTTTTCCAACATAGTTAGACCATTTGACTATACTCCTGCATCAGCAGCAAAATGTCGATGTGGTCATGTTGCTCACCATTCTTCCTCCAGGGAGTCATATACCAGTACCACATGAAAATTCTTGCTTTACTTTTTTTCTAGTTACTAAATGTAAGGGACAAAGCTGGGGTGCTCTGTAAATAAGAGTTTAAATCTCCAGTTGTCGTAGGGGAAGCTGGGTCTGGCTATGAGTGGCTAAAACCCCAAGTCTGGTGATCAGAAACAGCCACCCAAAATTCTGCTCTAGCGTCCTTGTAGCACAGATAATCAACCCCTCCATTACCAATATGCATATACCATATACTCACTACACATACATTTAAAATTTAAAAATGAGTGACAAAATTTTATTTTTATTCCTCCAGCTTGATTGGGGACTGTAATTTGATGCCGATAGACTGTGATCTCAGTCTGTAGAGGGTATTTTTCTTAGAATCGTACTTTTCTATGAATAAATTTTCTGGAATTGAAAGAAAATTTCATAAAAAATTTTGCAATATTAATGATGTACAGCCTTGTATGGATTCTCTTAAAAATTAGACTTGGTCTGTTTACATATTTATAAAACATTGATCTAATAAAAATAGTACATATACATTTTTAGGTGTTTTATTTAAAATGTTCTAATCGGAGACATTTAGTCCTTGAGCTATTCTTAGACTAATCTATGAGAACTGCAGGTAACCCCCAGTCATTACTCAAAGTCTTTTACAATTAATGTAAATTATTAATATAATCAGAAAAATAATGCTTGTGTTATTTTTTTAGGAGATAACCTTGAAAATGAGAAAACTATATCTATGCCTGAAATAAGCTTCAGAACCCCCCATGGTTCTGTTACAGAGAGCAAGAGAAGACATCGTATATATTATAGGCCATTTATTCTCATGTGATATGCTTTTGACTAATAAATAATGTTACTAAAAACAAACACTGTGTGGTAGTTTGAACAGGTATGGCTCCCATAGACTCATGTGAATGCTTGACACTACTAGAATGTGTGGCCCTGAAGAAGGAGGTGTGGACATTTTGGAGGAAGGTTAACACTGTGGTGGTTAGTGACTTTCAGGTCCCATATGCTCAAGTTACTCCCAGTGTGACATAGAATCCTCTGCTGCCTGCAGATGAAGATGTAAAACTCACAGCTCCTTCTCTAACACTATGTCTGTATGCTTCCATGCTTCTTGCCATGGCAAAAATGGACTAAACCTCTGAAACTGTAATCCAGCCTCAATTAAATATTTGCTTCATAAGAGTTGCTGTGGTCATTGTGTCTCCTCAAAGCAATAGACACCCTAATTAAGAGACTGAAACTAAAATTTAGGTGGAACAAAACAGAGACTTCATTTCCTGTGAGAGAAGTATAACTCAACACAAACCATAGAGAGACCCATGCACATCTGTATTCACTGCAGCTCTATCACAGAAACCAAGTCATGGAATTAATGTAAATGTCAATCAAGATAAAGAAATTGTCTATAAACAATGGAATTTCATTCAGCCATAAAGGAATGTTGTTGGCAGAAAAAGTAGATACAACCACAGTCATCACATTAAATAAAATAAATCAGACTTAAAATGTCAAATATTGTGTCTGTTTTTCACTGAGCACCAGATTTTTATATCAATTAATAAAACTGCTTATATATACAACTTAAGAGGAAAAGAAACATTGGTAGAATAAAGCAGACTACATGTTGGAGGATGGTTAAAGGAGTGGGAGGGGGTGAATATCACCAAGTATATGATACACTTGCCCAGAGTTATTGTTGTCAAGGCCATTAATAAGTAGTGAGTACATGCAAATGAGAGAAAGAACAGAGTATGTTTAATTCTGGGTTTTAAACTAAAATAGAAATTCCAATGACTATATTTTAGTTATAAACTATTTTTCTAAAAGGCTAGATTGGCAGCCATCCATGCACTTAATAAATAGTTGTACCTCCTGAGATGCATTCATGTTAGCCACAGTTATTGCCCACATAGTCAATGAATATTTCAAATTAAAGCAGTTGGCTCTGGAGCTAGGTTAAGTGGAGATCAATTTACATTCTTTAATTCTTTTTCTCCTGCAGTTCTTAAGTGTGAAAGCAAAATGGCTCAATTTTATTTTACTATAAATAGAACAATCTGGTTACTGAAAGTTAGACAGTTTCACAGGGACTCTGTACTTTTTCTTATTCTTAGCCTAATTATTTATACTTCCTGTATTTTTTTTTTATTAAATTACATTGTTTATGGAGGGCGATGGGAGCGATAAAACTCACACAAATCTACTTTTGTAGTAATTTTCTCCAATACAATATATTTTTGACATATTTATTTTCCTCTCCTTCTATCCTCTCTCCTTCTCAGTTCTTCCCACCATACTTCACATTTCTTCATTTTATTTTTCTCTTTGAGTATCAATTCTGTTTTGCGTTTTCAGCTAGTCTGGTGTGTAGTCAACCTACCAGGGGTTACATCTTTAAATCAAGACGACTCTCCCTCTTCTAGCAACTGTCAATGCTAATAATCCCCCAGTTAGTAAGTGAGTTATATGTCCATACCTTTTTCCTATTCTATGGAGCTATTTATCTCTCTTCCGGAAAAGCAACTTCATATTCAAAACCCCTACCAGTTTTAGAAAATAAAGTTATTCTTTTAGAGTGTATCTTTTATGACTATGACACTCATTCATTATTATTTTCATTTGCTTGAATATGTTTGTTTATAAATGATTTTAGGTGCTAGCCAGACAAACTTCTAAACATGTAATTTATCATTAAGTGGTGGTCATGAGACACAATAGTATATGACTATTTAAAATGTTTTTGAAGAATATTGACATGAGACCACACTGTGGCCAACAATTATAATATTTCATTTTCCTGTTGCAGTGACAAATACCCCAGCTAAAGCAAATTAAGGAGGAAAGGCTTTATTTTGGCTTGAAGACAAGGGTGTAGCTCACTGTAGAAAAGTCATGGTACAAGAGTTTGAAGGAGCTGTTCATTGCTGCATTCTCTTCTTTATTGACTTGAAAAAATAGTATTTTACTTTCATCTTCTCTAAATCAACTTGCCAATTCTAAGAAATCTTACTTGTTGCTGTTGTTAAAAAATTATCTCAATTACATTTTTAGCTATCCATTTTTAGGAGACGTAGAAAGTATAAAAATGGGAACAGGAATCTAATGAAGATGGTAGAAGGAAAAACACTCTTTGAATACTTACCACACTTTAATATTGAGGCCACAGAGAGGACTTAACACAACCTTCTGGGATCCAGGACTTTTTCTGAAGACTCATAATTCTGTAAAATTAACCATGGCTTCATGTGAATTATGCCAATAGTTTCTTTTTGAATCTTGGTTCTCCTTTTATTGTACAGTACCACAGTCATAGAACATATGTCAAAATACTGGCTATGTTAGTGTGCTTCTTTCAAACTTTCCCGTTTCTTTCAATAAAGAAAAATCTTTTCAAATTAGAGTTTGTCAGTGATTAAGTCAGATAATTATGATAATATCAGATTGTCATTGCACTTTGTCTTACAGTAAATTGATTTCAGGGCTGACAATAACTTCATGCATGAATGGCTGTGCCTTGGGAACAAACAACTTCAGATGCAGCCTGCTATTAGACAAAGCAGACCTACACTTTGTCTCAATCCTTATATACTAACCTACTCTCCATTGTGGTGATATATTTTATATTTAATAAACTAAGTCTGGAATATCACAGAAGACATTCACCCACAGTCAAGCCAGGAGGGTCAGAGAGTGGGAACTCATACCTTTAATCTCATAATCCCAGAGACAGAGATCTTCCTGTGTTTCTGTGAGTTCAGTGCCTAACTATCAAAGAGTTGTAGTTCACATCTTTAATTCTAACTCTAGGATTATGATGCAGATTTGAAAGAACTGGGAGAAGAAGATATTTAAGGCAGGTGCAGGTAGATGGTGTAGTATTCTGTAGAAGCAATGGGATAGGCTGAGGATTCTTGAAGATAGCTTTTACCCTGAGAAGCTGGCTAAATGAGATTTGACTATGTTATGTTTCCTCTCTCTGATATTCTAGCCCTTTTTTGCAATATCTGGCTCTGAGTTTTCATTAAATACCAACTAGAATTCATGCTTCACTCCATGCACACTTTTGTTGTCTAAGAGGTTTGTATTCATGCCCAAGAAAATAAAGATACACAATGAAAACTAGTTATCAAGAATTCATTGCATTCAATTCATTCTGCCTAAACCTTAGAGGGAAGGATAAAGAAGGCATGGAGAAAGGTGTCTGTAAACAGAGTAGGATGCTTTCCTTGCCTCAGATTAAAATGAAATAGTTTTGTCAAATTATTGATATAAACAACCTAAGTTGACTGAAAAAGTACTAAATGCTAAAAATTGTGACAATCAACTCATGATCATGAACTGGCTAAGAGAACAGAATTATAGCACTCATTAAGCAAAAGCATAATCATATTTTTATTGTTTTATGCTTGGCTCACTCTTCAAAAGCTGAATATATTTTATCACCTTCCAGTTTGATAAAATGCTTTTGTTTTTGTCAGATGATACTTTTTTTTTTTTTTAACCCAGGTTTACGAAGAATAACCCTGAGCATTCAAAGCCACTAAACATTGTTGAGTGCTTTATTTCTTTAGAAAAGCACGGTCAATGCTAAGACATCTTCAAAAGTATTTTTTTTCAAAATGATAAGTTTGGGGAGAAACATGCATCCTTCAAATATATCCTTACAAGATTTTGCTTAAATTGTTAATTCTCACATCAAAGACTAGACCCTTATTACAATGCACAAAATCAACTCAAGATGGATTAAAAATTTAAACATACAATCACGAGTGGTAAAGCTTCTAGAAGAGAATAAGGGAAGTGTCATGGCCTTGATATTCACAGTGAGTTTTATGTATCTGTCACCAAAAGAGGTACAGTCAGTGAAAAGATAACCAAGTAGAGCTTTATCAAAAAAAAAAAAAAATCTGGGCAGTCACAGAAACCAGAGTAAAAATATTTTCAAATTCTATCACTGACTTGAGATAAACTTCCCAAATCTGTAAACAATGCCTCTAAATCCAGAGTTAAAATCCAAAATCCAAGGCCTGACACATAGTCCCAGTAAAAACAAGATGAATGATAGAGGAGACAATTTTTCAAAGAAGACATTCAATGACTTCTAACAAATATATGAAAAGAATGCTTTTAAACACTAACCATGGGAGAAATGAAGATTGAAACTGCAAAAGAACACACTTTACATGCATGTCACATTGTTTGCATAATTTTAACAAAGGCATCAAGTGTCAGTAGGTATACATAGATCGGAAGCCTTGTATGTGGTTACTGGAAGGCTCATTGGTACAGCCACTGTGAAGTGCAGCATGTAAATGTGTCAAAAGCTTCAAAATAGAAAACAATTCCACTTTATCAGAACACATCAGGTTTTAAAGACACATTAACTCTCCTTTGCATGATAGTGTTATTCACAGTAACCATTAGACACTCTCAATGTTAACAAATACATCAATGGCTATAAATTAAGATGCATGCATATGGTGAGATTTCATTTGCCTTAAAAAATGGAAAAAATTCTATATATAGCAAAAGGAATAAATTTAGCGGACATTAGGGTGACTACAATACACTAAATCAATCATAAAAGATAAATACTGTGCAGTACATTCATGTGAGTGTATGTGTAGTCACAGTCACAGACATTTACTAAAATAGCAATTGTCATTGTGTCGAGAGGGGAGAATGGCAACTTCCTAAATGCTACCACTAATTTTTTGTGTTACATCATCTGATAAAGTACTGTTTCATTGTGAGCTAGAAAGGGGTCAACATCTTAATCAAGAGATTAAATCAAATTGCCCACTGCAGCTTATGTTGGTAGGTACCATCTACTTTATTAAGTGTCTGAATAGACAAGAGCTCAAGAAGATTATGTTCTAGTTCTATTTGAGGTACAATTTCTACTTTGCCCCTTATACATGACAGATTCTGCTCCTCGATGCTGGACTCTGGTACCTTTTGATTGGCAGCAAAGTCCCTGCCCTCCCTCAGGCCTTCTAGCCAGACTGGGAATTAGATATCAGACTCTGGCTGTCATGTCTTAAGCTTTTGGTTGAATTATGATACTGTTTCTTCGTGGTCTGCAGTTTTTAGATGGCAGGCTATAGGACTTCTTGGCATCCTTAAATACATAATGCCATTTTCAAAACAAACCTTCTGCAAACATGTGCCTGTGATAATCTCATTGGTCTGTGTTTTAGGGGATATTGGTTAATATATTAACTAGCAGAGCTAGAGGTTTAATATCACAACATTCAATCTCTAGAGATTTGCAGGACAGCGTTTGCTGATAGTCAATATTAATGCAGTGTACTTTAACTTTGTCCAGAAGGCAGCTCTCATGCTGTATACTTCATACATTAATAAATATTAAAGGCATCTATGCTGGAGAGGTTTCAGAGCAAGGGGAATACTCCTCTATTGTTCATGGGAGTGTAACTTGTACAGCCCCTCTGGAATACAGTATGACAGTTCCTGAGAAGACTGGGAATAAATATCCCCCATGATCCAGCAATACCACTATTGGGAATATACCCAAAGGATGCACATTCATACTCCCAAAGGCATCAGCTCAACTATGTTTGTAGGAATATTATTCATAATAGCAAGAACATGGGAACAACCTAGATGCCCCTCAACTGAAGGATGGATTAACAAACTGATACAGCTACACAATGGAGTATTACTCAGCAGTTAAAAAAAAAATGACGTCCTAAAATTTGCAGGCAAATGGGTGTATTTGAGGAATATCCTCCTGAGTGAGTGAAGCCCAGAAAGATAGACATAAGATGTACCCACTCATAAGTGAACCATAGACAAAAAGCAAAGAATACCCAAGCTGCAAACCACAATCCCTGAACAGCTTGGGATCAGAAGGAATTTAAGAGAGACATCTAGAAATTCTCCAAAGAAGAGAAAACAGAGAATATCACTTTAGCAAGTTGGGCTCATAATGGATGGCAACCAAGAAGAGGTGGGAATGAATCATGAGAGAAGGAGAGGTTTGAGTGAAAGGAGCAACGAAGAGGGAGAAAAAAAGAGATGAATTTCTTGATAGAGGAAAATAAGGTGGGGTTGGGAAGAGATTGCATGCTATGGAAACCTCCAGAAACTCACAGGATGTCCATGACTAGGTCTCCAAACAATAGTGGAGGGGGTGCCTAAATTGGACTCCCCCTATAATCAAATGAGTAACCACCCTAAGTGTTATCACAGAACCTACATCCAGCAATGAATGGAGGTGGAGGCAGAGATCCATGGCTGAGCACTGGGCTGAGCACCAGATCCAAATGGAGAGCAGGGGAGGAGAGTCTGTATCAGCAAGGGGATAGGGATTATGAGGAGGATGGCTGACTGGAGTTCTGAAGCGAACAGTCACTGGGGAACCATCAGGAAAAGGAGCAAGGCCCTCCAAGGGTAGGCAACTGTTGATTGGCATGGGAAGTATGTGGAGCCTTAAAGGGTGGCATCAGACTCTGTTCCTGTGCATGGGCTGGCATCTTGGAGCCTATTCCCTGCAGAGGAGTGCCTAACCCAGTCTTGATACTAGGATGAAGAAATTGGACCTGCCTGAAGTGGACATGCCATGATGAGCTGACTCACCTTGGGACTTTTTTGCCCTTTTGGGGGAGGGGATCAGGGAATATGGTAGGGGGAGGCTGAAGGCCAACTGGGAGATATTAGGAGGATGGAAGGGAGGGCAAGCAGGAGGATACATGGAAAATTATCTTTTATTTAAAAAAAATAAAAAATACATAAAAAATAAAAAACTAAAGGTATCAACGAACCATGCAAGGAGAAGGTATAATTTTCTTCAAATACTAAAGGTCTTTAAATGAAAAAAGGTTGAGCTAAAGGTCAGTATTCTATTTCAAGTCAAATATGTTTTGTGTATTTCAATTTTTAAAAATAAAGTTATCTGAATTGTACTTGTATAATATTTATACTGGAGTGTATTCAGAGAGAAACATGTATATAAACATATACATCTTTTTACTTTATCTTAGATGAGAGGCAGTGTTACAATTTGGTTTCTTTGGTCCCGAGCAGCCAGAGGCCCAGACCCACAGACCTGCAGCACCAGACCTCTTAGCTGCCCACCACTGTTCAGGCTTCAGGCCCCCAGAAATGACTCAGACACTTATATTAACTTCATGCTGTTTGGCCTATGGCTCAGGTACATTGCTAGCTAGCTCTTACATCTTAAATCAACCCATTTCCATTAATCTTCCTTGTCACGTAGCCCGGCTCACCTGTGTTCCTTACATGTTTCTCCTTTGGGCTTTTGACTCAGTCTGTCTTTCCTTACATGTTGCTCCTTGGGCTTCAGGCCTGGTCTCTCTCTCCTTACATGTTGATCCTTTGGGCTTCTGGCTCCTTATGTCTGACTCCGCCCTGCTCCTCCTACCTACACTGATGCCTCCTCCTACTTTTTCTATGGTGCCTGTCATGGGCCAAAACAGCTCCTTTATTTAAAGATTTCTATTCACAGCATACAGAAAGACATTCCCACATCACCTCCCCCTTTCTGTCTAATCAAAAAGGAAGGTTTCAATTTTAAAATAGCAAAATTACATATCACAAAAGAGCTATCAGGCAAGAATTACAGTTGCAATATCTGGCCTAGTTGTATTTAGCAAAATTAAAGAAAATACTCTATCATCTATCTTATCTTTATGAATCTAAAGTTTCATATCTAATATACTTTTCAAATGACTAAGAAAAACTATACTTATAACTATCTAATCTTCAACTATATCAAAGACCACAGAAGGATATATTTACTCAAGTAAACCAGAAATGCAAGTGACTTCTAAAATCTAGAAATGACAGAGATGACACCTATCTGCCTGGACAGTCACCCAAAGTTCCTTTATAAAGTTGGGGCATCCATCTACAGCCTACAGGCCCAGAGTCTCTTTTTATTTTAGTGAAGCAGGAAATCTGCTCTGCCCATTCTGGTACAGTTCATCAGTTGCTTCTCCTTGCGTCCTGAGGAATATCTGACAGTTTTCTCTGTAAAGCAGGAAACTGAAGGACCATCTCTGCTTGGTCAGTCAAAGTTTAGAGGTCACCTTCTTATGGAACCTGTATGTCCAGTTTAAACAGCATACTGTCAAGCAGTCAACATAAGAACAGGTTTATGTCCAGTGGCTAACTGATGCCACAAAGAAGCTAATCTCCATATGGAGTTTCCTTGATGCCCATTTTTCTCTTGAAGTAAATTGGTGCTGCCAGGAGCAGATCTGTCTCACTATCCAGGAAAGTCTGAGTTCTTAAAATATTTTAAATGCCATATTCTGTAGATCTTAGAAGTCTTTGAAGATTATCTATCTATCTAATTGAAATTTATCTTTGTATGCCTAAAAATCCTGACTAACCTAACTATAAGTTTGATTATCAAAGGTGACTATTAACCTGCATTTCTTAATTATACATTACAATTTTAAATCAGTTACATGAACATCATACTGTGAACAAGAGTAGAAAAATACATTCAGCATAACAAAATTGACCTTAAATTTGTATCAGTAAGCCGAAGTCCATGCCAATGTAAAAATTTTGAGATTAACAGCCGATTTCCTGATCTAAGTAAATTCAATAATCTAAGTTTTTAAAAAATATTCATATACCATATCTCCCTTTTCTTCTTTCAAAGAGATTAATTACGACCATTAACCAGTTATAATGCAAACAAACATTTATAAACAATATTTTGGGAATTTGGGCGTAGTTTTCCATTACTACTTCCTGCTGATTAAGGGGTGTTGAAAATCTCATGGGTTCTTGAGATTGGATCATAGTCTGTAGCCCTGAAGCTAATATGGCCATCTATTTCCATCAGAGGTTTTTTCAGGGGATTTTGGTTGATGAAACCATATTTGCCTGGAAGCAATCCACAGGTTCTCATATTCTGTGGAAACAAAAGCAGAACTTCTCCAAAGCAATGAATCCTTATACACAAATTTCAAAATCAAAATACCTTTAAAATATATATTCTTGTTTAACTTAGTAGCCTTTGCATTTGCAATCCATTGTCTTTCTGCAGTTAACTCATTAACAGTTAAAAAATTAAAAGAAAACACAATAACAACCAAAATCCAGATTTTGTGTCTATTTTCTATCTTTACATGGCTTATTATATTTTTATTACTCTTTCTCTTTTTAAAGACTTTTTCTATCCTCTTTCTTTTCTCTCTGAAGACTATGTACACACATTGTAACCCGTTTACAGGTTTTTCTTTTCATCTGAATCTGTTTTATTGTGAATCCTTAATCATCTTCTAACCATAAGAGCTTTTAAAGAACCACGTAGATTTTGCAAAGCTGAATCAGTAAATTCTCTTAAAGGGGCTGGTCTGTTTATGGCCAGCAAACAGAGCAGACCCAGTAAAATGCTGCTACTAAGTATCCATCTTTGTTTCCTTTTTGTTCAAAATTAGCAGAAACCTTAAACCAATAACATGCTACCGAGTCTTCTACGAGATTTCAGGAACCAGTCTGGTTGCAGTTTACACTGCCTGCTGCCTGTCTGCCAGTGCCATTTTGAATGTGGCCTGGATGCCATATTTTCTTTGTACAATGGCCTGTTTCATATACACAATTCAGAAGCTTCTTTGGCTCAGACTCTGTACTAAAACCCTTTTAAAAACTTTCTCAGGCTTTAAGTGGATATTCGGCCCACCCAGGGATGCCATCTGTTACAATGTGGTTTCTTTGGTCCCAGGCAGCCAGAGGTCCAGACCCACAGACCTGCAGCACCAGACCCCTTAGCCACCCACCACTGTTCAGGCCCTCAGAAATGACTCAGACACTTATATTAACTTCATGCTGTTTGGTCTATGGCTCAGGCACATTGCTAGCTCACTTTTATATCTTAAATCAACCCATTTCTATTAATCTGTCTGCCACATGGCCCGTGGCTCACCTGTGTTCCTTACATGTTGCTCCTTTGGGCTTCTGGCTCCTTCTGTCTCTGACCCCGCCCTGCTCCTCCTACCTACTTTGATTTCTCCTTCTACTTTTTCTATGGTGCCTGTCATGGGCCAAAACAGCTCCTTTATTTAAAGATTGCTATTCACAGCATACAGAAAGGACTGAAAAAAGGTTGAGCTAAAGGTCAGTATTCTATTTCAAGTCAAATATGTTTTGTGTATTTCAATTTTTAAAAATAAACTTATCTGAATTGTACTTGCATAGTATTTATGCTGGAGTGTTTTCAGAGAGAAACATGTATATAAACATATACATTTTTTTTACTTCATCTTGGATGAAAAAATTTCTCTTTCTCATCTGCCAGTATTGTTCACATATCTTCACCTCTGGAATGCTCTTTGTTTTCCTTAGTATATTATATTACATATTGATTATTACTTCTAATAGTTATTACTAATGGTTATTGATATTTACGTTATCAATATTATGTCCATATATCAATTACACACTTACTTTTTAAGAATTTATTATTTCCAATTCCTATTGCAACTTTCATGCTGCAATCTTTGATACTGCTTAAAACTATAATCAATTATAATAATCACCATGACTGAAAACGTATATATGCAAGCCCTATATGGTTTACTATTGGTGTTTAACTTTCAGAGTGACTCAATTCAAACAAGCTCAGTTTACATTTTTAGATTTGAATCAGAATTGGAAAGTTTAATTAATTGTCTCAAAGTTGATTAGTTTACAAACAGCTATATGGATTTAAATGTGATTTTATTTGACCTAATGATCATACTATGCTCCCATGATTCCCTTTCTCTTACAGTTTTGCTATTTTTAAACGGTGATTAGTATTTTATTCTTTAGAAGAGATGATCATATTTTATGATTTTTGGTATATTTTTATAGTAGTAAAATAGTTCCGCATCTGAGAACAGGTAATTCCAAATAGCTAGTGAAATTTCTGCCAAGGTTAGAAATCACAGAAAGTGAACAGTACATACCATAATAGAGCTAGAGGCAGGTGCCAGGAAGTTTTAAGAGTATTTTAAAAAGCACAACTTTGCATGTGATTATTTAAATCCTTTTTTTTTTCCAATACTAGTTTGCCTTCTCCTATGTTGTGCTGACAATATGCAAAATGTTCTGTTGACCATTTGAATGAAGCGAAATTTGAAGTACACTATTTCTGTCTTGATGTAACACATATTTCTATGGGAGGGATAAGCCAGGGAATGTGAAAATTGTGATGCAATCTACTCTCTTACACAGTTTCAAGATGAGAATTTGAAACTGGGGCTATCATAAACATGGCTAGATACTGCATTTATTCATGTTCTTCTCATTTGTTCCACTAAAATGAGGGTTGAAGTAGAGATTGCCAGGAATAAAATATTTCCACTTTGCATATCCAGATTATGCAGCTTGGGGGATGATCTAAAGGAACACAGTAGACAACTAAATACCCGATAGGTGTTAAGAGAAATGAGGAAAAAGTCACTCACTGTATCAGTTATAAATATTAGAAATAGATTTTGGTTCCCTTTTGCTTTATATTCTGATAACGTATCTATTTTCCATTGAATGGGCCAAAATGAAACGGTTCTCTTCAGCCATCAATCAAAAAGAGAAGACAGAGTGTGAGTTTTACAGTGAGGAAAGATATTGATCAATTGCTTTCCCTCTGTGATCCAGACAGATGACAAAGGCAAAGCAGAACACTATAAAAGACATTTCTGTTTGCTGTCCACCTCCTGCCAATAGATATTGTGGCTCAATCACATGACACAGTCTTGTTTGTCACAAGAAATACAGACCATTTCCTTCAGAACACTTATTTTTGCTACAAACTTGTATTTTCTATTGAAAATAACCAAGTCTAACATCACATGGCAATAAGTTGAAGTGAGAAAAGTAGATCATTTTTTTTTTAAGTTACTGGATTTAATTCAGTCCTGCTAAATGGATTTTTTTCTTTTTCGAAATTGAAAAAAAAATAGTTCGGAGTGTTTAAATATGAGTCATACTTCACAGTTCATGGTAATTTCTGTAATCTTGCAAACAGAAAACAAATTGTCTTAAACGTTATTCAACTTCCTCTGTCCCTGCTACACCTCTTAGGATATGACCTTCAGTGAATATTAAAGTGCACTGTGGCAATGATCATGCTTATCTCTCAGAAGCTCTGGCAAGTGAAGACTGCATTTAGCTTTTTGCTGAAGCAACCAATAAATAGAGTATGTGCCTGTCTATATATAGAGAGGGTTCATAGAGCTTACACCAACTTTAAGGAAAGTACTTTATGGAAAAACTGCAAATTTTACTGTGATAACTAAAATTTAAATGGGGGACTAGGTATGAATTGTGAATGACTCTCTGCTGTACCAAGTGATAGCAGTAGATAATACCTGGTTGTATAAACTTGGCTCTGTGAAATATAACGAGTTGAATCCTGATTCTCACTTGCCAGCTTGGAGCTGTACGACCAATGACTCAACCCATTCACAAGGCAGTTTCCTTACATGGGAAATAGGGAACCATTAATACCTACTCTTAGAATAGTTGTTAAGTTGAAGTAACTTATATGTGGAAAGCTTAGTTCTTGTCTCAAAGCAGTTAGTATTTGAGATGTTAATCTTGATTGCCAGCCTAATGTGATTTAGAATCACAGTGAAAACAAATGTCTTTAAAAGGTATGGTTAAATTAGGTTAGTTGGGGCAGGAACATTCTCCTTAAATGTGAGTGATACCAATCAGAGCACTGGGTTCTCAGACTGAACAAAAAAAGTTGGAAGAGCCCAGCATTCACCACTGTTAACTGACTGTAATATGACAAGCTGCTTTCTCTCCCTGCTGCCATATTTCTCTAATATGATTGACTGAAAGTGGGACTGGAAACCAAGACAAGCCTTGTCTTCCTTATGTTGCTTTTGTTACACAGCAAGGAGTTAAGTAACATCTACAGTATACAAATTGTATTTACTATAATTCATGGCACCATGGTTTATATTATCATAATAAAATCATCTTGAAAATCTAAGTAGCATAATTTTCTTATAAAATTTGACATTAGAATGTTAGCTTTATAATTTTATATTTTCATAGTCTTGGAGTATTCTTTTGTTCATAAGAAACATTTTTATTGAAATAGAGCCAGGTATAGAATTTATTTTAGCTTTAGAAGATGTTTAATTTTTATGAGTTGATACAAAGTGCATGTGAAATATGTTGTGAATAGTGTAGCTGCTGCAGATGTTACTACTATGAACATTCTTTTTATATGACCTTATTTTAAGCACCATACATTTATTCAACAAATATTTATGGTGAGTTATACTAGAGGCTACTAAATTTTTAATATAAATTCTACATATTTTCTTAAGCTAATGGTAGGGCTTTCTAGTTCTTACAGTTCGAGATTTGATGACTAATTGTTTGCAAATAGAATTCCTTATCAGCTGGTCTAGGTGCCCATTCTATTGCACAGGAACTCAACCTGTGCTACCCAAATCATCATCCATTTTACACTTAAAACTCACCATCCAAATTTGAGTGACCCCAAATTCTTCCAGGGTAGTGATTCTCAACTAACATGATACAGGTACTCAGTAGACTGTGACCAGTGATGAGGTCTGTTTTTAGTTTTTAATTATAATAAAACATTAAATTTTGCTAATGCTCTAGACTTGTTTTCCTATTCAGATTCAAGGTCATTTGTAATAATAGCACTCTCCTTTACATTCCCATCCATTATCTTAATGCAGAGGAATCTGACATAGCCAAAAAGCTTGCAATTACACAAAACTCAGAGTTTGTGAGTTTTATGTATGTGAAAATTATCTTTACTTTTTAATCAAGGAATATTGAAATTTAAGGATCATGGAGACTCCCTTGTAATTCCAAATTGTCCTGGAAACACAATACATTATGGCTACTTCTGCAGATACCGCATAAAATAATATCCTCCTTAAACATGTGTCATTATAGTTGGTCATATAAACTATGTCCATGCATGCCCAAGGCCCTTGCCTTTGAGAAGTTTTATCTCGACTGAAATAGATGTAAAGATGAGATAAAATCCAAATGATGAGGCCAAACAAAGTAGAGAGCATGGCAGGGAATATTAATTTTGCCTACATTCTCTTCGAATGGAAAACAATGCTGTGTGAGATCATGGGATGCTGGCCAGTGCAATGGTAGATCCAAAAGTGGGCAAATGACATTTGTACGGCCCAACAGAATTCGTTTTGAGAAGCTGAATTAAACTATAAACATTCTTATGTGAATCTTCCAGGAAACATTTGTAGCCAGAAGTTTCTGGCCTGTCTAGTCCAAGGTCTGGATCTGTAGTCCCACAACTGCTTAGCCACAAATAATCACAGGCTTATATTAATTACTAACTGTTCTGCCTATGGCTCAGGCTCATTAACAATTATCTCTTTAAACTTAAATCAAGCCATTATTATTAATCTATTACTGCAACATGGCTCAGTGGCTTTACCTGTGTCCCATTACATCTTGCTTTCTGGGTGATGGCCTGCAGCATCCCCATTGACTCTGCTCCCCTTTTCCTTTATCTATGCTTGGAATTCCCAGCTGCTTCTAAGATGCTTTGCAATAGGCCAAATCAGTTCTTTTATTATTAAATGATAATTCATAGAATCCAGAAAAATATCTCACATTAAACATTTGTGGAGAGATATCTTGTTAGAGGATATATTGTGATAAAAAAAATGGTATACTGTAGGTAGTTGAGATATCAAGTCTTCTTTTAATGACTTTCAAAGCAGCTTTGATTTGTATAGCAACTAGAAACACTGGTAAACTCTTTTTGAATTTTCAATTTTGTTGAAAATTAGTATCTACATTTTCTATACATTCTTGTGCATTATAGAGAATAATATACTTACTTGCTATCAAACTCATGCTATTTTCCTGGTATCCAGGTTTTTTTATTTATTTATTTATTTATTTATTTATTTATTTATTTTTTATTCTAGCAAACAGAAGTCAGTTAATTTTGTGATGCTTACTAGAGTTGGATTTGAAAGTTTTAAACTAAAAAGTTAACTTTACATTAGCTCCTTTTAAACTGGATATTTTATACATTGAGATTTGCCTTATCTAAGGCGATTTTCCAGGTTAAATAGCACTTAAGTTATTTTTTCCTGTTGCTGTGTTAAACTGTAGTGAACATTGACTTGAGAGTAAGGGTTTATATTGGCTTACAGTTTCAAAGGAACAAAACACATTGAGATGTGAAAGGCACGGGAGCAGGCAAGGGAGAGCACAAGGTGCTGTGCCAGAGTTTCCATCCATCATACAGAAAAGGCAAATGACTGAAATAGCTTCAGAAAATTTCTGAGACTGACAAGATTCACAAGGCTCCTCCATGCCATGGTAAGCAATACAAGATGAGTTGCAAAGAAGACTGCGACCAGACCAGCTATCAGGGAGAAGCAGAAGCCAGTAGAGCTGCCCGGATATATTTAGACCAACTGAGGCACCTTGAAGAGACACTCTTCAGCCTGTTGACCTGTCTTCAGGCTGTGCAGTGTGCTCCAGGTTCTCAGTTGTGAGTTGTCACCCATGCTGTGGTGGGCCTTGGTAACGCAGCTGTCTTTGACTTGTTCCTATAAATAATCCCAATAAAACTCATTAATTCACCAAGCTAGGCTTTGGTGTTGTCTGTACTTTGATCTGTTCATGGAATATCTGTCTGCGGTAAGTAAATCTGTATGTTCTATCTCTCCAGGAAAAGTTATTTTACTCTACAAATGGCAGGGAAAGGAAAGAGCCTGATTGGGTACATGTGAGATGAACTAAAACTCTAAATGCCTATGGCCAGTGATCTACTTTCTCCAGAAAGCCTCCAAACCCTAGATGTTCCATAATATTCACACAAACAGTGATGGCAACTAGAAGCCAAATATTTAAAGAATTAAGCCTGTAGGGCACATTTCATATTCAAACCACAACATTCAATCACTTGCTTTCATTGAACCAGGCTCAGATTCAGTGAACAGAACTGCTATAGTACATTACATTAAGTAATTAGGCACTTGTGCAATAAAATTAAAAGAAAATTATATTATGTGTTTAGAGAAATTTCAAGGGAATGCTTGTTAATATGAAAGGTAACTTTAGGTAGACTTGGAAAGAATTGACTCTTCTATATTAGAATGATCCTCACACATTTACCAGAGTGTTGTTCTGGTAATGAACTGTATGCATTTGCTTTTACATTCTTCACTAAGCATAGTCTTTTCAAACAGAAAAGTATATGACTAAATAAACAAAGATTGTATATAATTTAAGGGAAGATAAAAGTATAATATATATAAAGAAGTCACTTTACCTGATCATAGAAGAAATTTAAAAAAGTTTCAATATTCATTATACTACAAAGTCTTCAAAGATGTAAGTACCCTAATATATAAAAAAAAATCCTGATATATTTGATAAATGTTTAAGAATATTTAGAATAAGGTGTTCAAAATGCTCTTGGTCCTTTAGATCATAATATGTGAACAGATGTTTCAGGACCCAGACACTCCTACTAGTTAGTTAGAGACATCCTTTGGAACATAATAATATTTGTAAAAGACTCGGAGAACTCTGTGGAAGAGGAAGTGGAAGGATTCATCTTCCCTCCCTCTTTCTATAGGCTCCTGAGATTTTTCTAAGTAACACCATCAAAACACATTTCAGTGTCCCCTTCTCAAGCCAAATGTACAAGGTGCTCTGTATTGTGAACAAGAAAGCATTGTTCATTTTATTTTTATCTTCTTCATTGAACTCTTTTGAACTAATAAAATAGCTTCAAATTAAAGAAATCAGTTTTCTAGTATTTCCTTGAGCAAATGGATGTACTGAACAGTGAAGTGATAAATCTTGGTTCTGAGTGTAGGGAAGAGTCAATTAGGTTGGCAGTTGGAACCCACTCAGTATGATTGGTGAAGATGGACTTAGGCATCACATAGAAGGAGACATGAGTTCAAGTATCTTCAGCCGGTTATCTATTAATCTTGAAAAAATAATAATCTTGAAAAATTAAGAACAAAATAAAACAAAACTTTCAATTCCAACAAATAAGACATAGTCAGCTACTAGTTGTCAGTGAAAATATACTAAACATACACTTAATCTAATGACTTTATACAAATTTTAATTTACAATAGGAAAAAAGAGCAATGTGCTTGGTAAATGTCTCAAGAGTTTGTGTATGTAATGTGAACATGTTGAACCTGAGAAACATCAATAGTACTTGGGGAAACTTGCAACATATCAAAAATTTGACTGTGTGTGTACCTATACTTTACCTGGAAGCCCCTATCTCTGTGTTCAGTGCCTCCTAACTGCCTATTAGTTCACACTTCAGATGTTATTTAGACCAGCAAAATATCAAGAACTTTAAGTTGCTTACTAAGAGACTTGATGCTCGTCTTCCACCTCATGTATACTCATTAACAATTTCTTTTTTCCTTTTCTCTCTCTTTTTTTAACCATGGTTAAAGGTATTTACCACCTCAATCTACATATTGACAAACAGTCCGCTTTATACATATTTAGTTTTCTGTATGCTTGGATGGTTGTCTCCATAGTGTTAAATCACAGGTGCACTGATAAGGAATTGTATGCCCAAATGTAAATTAAAAGAGCACATAATTTAAGCATTAATTTTCAATTTTGAGTGCAGGTTTGTTTTCTGGTATCTTTGCTTATTAGAAACTTACAGTTTATAGGATGGCAGTGCACCTGAGATCTTATAAAGTTCAGTGAAGAGTAGATGAAAGATGCATATAGGAACAAAGCTTAATTGAGCTCAAAAATCTTGAGGAATCAAGACTTTAAAAGGGAAAAAAAACCCCATAAACCAGGGTAGTGGGATTATGTTGTTACACTGTAAATAAATGTCCTGCCTACTGGTTTAATAAACATTCTGATTGGCCAAAGACAGACAGGAAGTGTGCATGGGGCTACCAGACTAAGAAAACTCTGGGAATAGGAAGAATAGGGCAGAGATGCCACAGAGACACAGAGACACCAGAGAAGAAGATGCAGAGGACAACTATACTACTCTGAGAAAAGGTATCAAGCTTCATGGCTGAACTAGAATCATGGGTTAGTTTAAGCATAAAGAATTAGAAAGTTACACACCTAGGCCCCAGGTACAACATATCTGTGTGTCTCTGTGGGACTGTGGGTCTGTCTGTCTGCAGGTCTGTACCTCAAGGCTAGCCCAGAAAGTTTGGGCCACAAACCTCATATAACAAAACCAGTTTATGGTAGATCACAGAAGGAGAATTATCATATAAAGATGACAAAAATGTTACAAATGGCTTGAAAAACAATAATAATTAGTGATGGATGCCACCTATACCACATTGGTGGATGCCATTCCTATGAATTGTATAGACAAAACAAAACTTTTCCGTAACTGTAGGCAGATATTGTCTTACAATGTTAGTGCTATTATTTACTATCCTTCATTTTAAAGAAATTTTAAGTTGTAAACACTGTCATATCTGCCTCTTGTATCTTGTTTTACAGATTTACCATGTAGCCAAGAATGACCCTGAATTCCTCACCGTCTTAGTTACACCTTCCAAGTACAGGAAACAAAGACACAAGCCATCCTACCTGGTTCATTTTGAATCTTATAAATGTACTATCGTCCCTCATTACTTTTCATATATTGCTCTGTTTTCTAGCTTGTATAACTTTGTCTCTTAAGAGCCCAATATAACTCTGCCAGCTCACAATCATTCATGTTGTTGTTCCTAGGAGTCTTTTCCCCCTTGGTCAAGAAACTATAAGAGATTTTGACTTTAAAATTACTTTGGTTAAACTTGATTTATATACTTGCATTAACTAATTAATTAATTTTTTTTTTTTTTAGTAAAAGCATGTACTGTGCAATGACTGGGACATACTTAAACTAACGCTACATATTATTTACTATTTTGAAATATGGATTTACTTGAGTCCTCTATTTTACTTGCTAAAAAACAACTCTACTAGGAGTGTCACTATAGCAAAAGAGCCATAAATGGCAGACCTCTGATATATACTGATAAATATCTTCAGTAGAGAGGGTCACACAGTGATTTTGTTTGTAGATGACATTACTTTGATTTGTTTCCAATGAGAGATCCAAACTCATCTTGAGCAGTCACTTAGTTATTCAGCAACTAGATGAAGCATAGCCAGATGGCATCTCTGGTCATGTTTAAGCCACCCTGAAAGCTTTGATTATCTTTATTTACTGAAAAGCAGGCTTGGATAAGTGGTACCTTTTAAATCCATAGCTTTTTACTTCTGCAGATGTGGCCTTCAGAAGCTTCCCCTTCTGAAAGCAGAAATGACCAGAAGGCCTCCTTCACATCCTTATTCCTCAGTCCTCCAAAGACTTGGCTACTTTGCTTTGAATGTGGAAGAGAGTAATTATATGTAAAACTTGATACACTTGTGAGTATTCCAGGTTAAATGGCTGCCCTTGACCTTCTGCAACATCGACAAGTACAGCAGTAAGATTCTTAAAGGATACTTTGGAGATTTGACACTTACTTTCAGATTCCATCACAGAGCTCCGTGGTCCTCAAATCTCTGCCTTATTCGCTTGGTTTTCATTATTCCTTAGTACTATAATGTCATGATACTCCCTTAGCTGCTTTCTGCTGTGAAGCTGGTCCTTAAAGGACAATAGATGTGTGCACCGCACCTTGTCATCCACTTGTTAACTCATTCTCCAAACAGGAAGTCATTTTTATAAATCCTTACTATTAGCAAAGAGTGTTCTTCTCTGTGTAGCTCTAGTAATTGTCCTTCAGATAACTATGAATGAGTCACTATCCTTTGTTCTAACCCACGACATCTACAGACATACTTCTAGCCTTCTGAATACACTCATCACCCCACCACCATCCCTCAACCCCATGAGGAATTGTCATTTGTTTGTCTTTTGGTGAACTTCACATTTACTTTATCATCTATCTCTAAATCTTTATATTTTCAATGTGGATCCAAAACAGTATTTGAAATATGTTGGCTGTGTTTTGGATTAAAACTCTGCCATAGATTTGTGAAGACTAAGTTCAATTAACTTCAGGGCCTTAACTGAAACTGAGAATTAACACAAAGATAAAAATAATGGTTGACTTTGAACACACTATTGGATGTTTTTACCTACAATCTTTAACATTTATAGAATTACCAAAAGTTCTAAATTCAGGTTAAAATTGTGAACTAAGGCAATATCCTTGGACACAAACTATCAACTGAATATTGTCCTTGCTAACAAATTAAATCAACACTCACTGATTTGGCCTAATTACTATGTACATTAATGTCCTCAGTTTCATAGCCATCTTTCATAAACATAGTAACACAAATAATTCACTAATATGTGCTTTTAAATAAACAGAACAGGGGATGCTTTTAAAATAAAGGATATTTAGATGAGGATCATCTTACTTAATACAGTTCCTAGTTCATTGGCTTTTATACTCAGAATGTAAAAAAAATCAGTGTGTAAAATGTCCAACAACACATTGGCATTCATAGCGGAATACTGGCATTAACAGAATTTACAATGTTTTTGAAAAGAAGTAATGAGACAATCTCTGCAGCTTCAGCAGCTATGTAGAACACTGCACAATGAAATATTGCACTTTAATTTTTAAGCATCACCTTCCACAGAGGTGTTAATCCCATGCTAGACCCTATAATTCTCTAAGTGTTTAGAGCGAAAGAAAAATTATACTCCATGACTTTCTTAGATAGATCATATATCCTGGAGGATCTACAGACTAGGAGAATGTATTCATGTGTTAAAGACGAAGACCATCTGCTACAATTTGGCTGTTTTACAACTGAATGGACATTAAATAATAGATTTTTATTTTAGGCTTGGAATTTCAGAGCCTGTTCTGCATATAAAAATAGAATAAGATCTACATATTAACATAAAATCAAATTTACTCAAGGCATTATTGCAGTGATTAAGTTAATAAACATGTTTTAAATGGTCAAACACTTGTGGTTGCTCAAGGTTTTTTTTTTTGTGGATAGGATAGTACTAAAGGTGTTCAGGAATTTCTAAAGAGACAGGAAAGTGGGTTTCTAATTAAAGATGTCAGTGATTGGAAACTCTACCCATTTACTATTGGAAGCTGTGTGTCTTGATCCACTCTTTTGTTGAGGATAATAAATAATTCTTTAGAGATTATTGTAGGTAATCAAATTAACTATAGGATTATTTATTACATCCCAAATTAAAATGATACGTAGAAGCTACAATTCAGAAAAAGTCAGTGTGAATGGCACAAGGATAAAATGACCTATGGACTACTAAAAGAGGGTGTGTGTGTGTGTGTGTGTGTGTGTATGTGTGTGTGTGTGTGTGTGTGTATGTGGTGTGGGGTGTGTGGGGGTGTGGGGAGTGTATGCGTGTGTATGTGTGTGTGTGTATGTGGTGTGGGGTGTGGGGGGGGTGTGGGGAGTGTATGTGTGTGTATGTGTGTGTGTGTGTGTGTGTGTGTGTGTATGTGTGTGTGTGTATGTGGTGTGGGGTGTGTGTGGGGTGTGGGGAGTGTATGTGTGTGTATGTGTGGTGTGTGTGATGTGTGTGGTGTGTGTGTGTGTGTATGTATGTATGTGGTGTGGGGTGTGTGGGGGGTGTGGGGAGTGTATGTGTGTATGTGTGGTGTGTGTGATGTGTGTGGTGTCTGTGTGTGTTAAGAAGTTTTCCTCTTTTCTCCTCCTCCCCGCCCGTCTCTCTCTTAATTTTCAAGCATGGATGATACTGATAAACAATTCAGAGCCTTGTAGATGCTAGACTAGTGCTCTGCTATGTCTCCTACTCAGAGACATATGTCATATTTCTTATGGAGAAAGGGAACAGGACAAAGGAAAATGTGAGATGCTTCCTTTGGAAGCTTGTATTTCACTTTCTGGTACCGTAAAAACTAGTATAGAGGGAGGGGAGATTCAGGTTAAGTTTAACTCAGAGGTCTCAGAAATATATTGTGCCTTCATCAATCAGGACTTACCTATCACATCTGGAGGGTAAACAAGGGTAAAAGCAATAGGTTCAATGCTTAGGGAGTCTATTGAATAATCCAGACCAACAACTCCAAAGAGGGCTTTTCATGTTTGTTCCTATGGATTTTGTTAGGTTTTGTTTGGCTCTTGGAGCATGTAGGTCCAGCTTAAATGAGAAATGTTCATTTATATGATACATGTATACTTATACAGAGAAGTTATGTATTATGGGTATTTTTCCTTTTCCATAAATAGTTAATAGTATGCTGGTTTATTTGTTCTATTATTTGGATCAAAGGATGAGAAAACTTTCTTTAGAGGATTTGTGAATTTGTGGCTATTTTTTTCTAAAACATCATTTCTTCATATTTCCAAATGCAAAGGGTGCCTGAGTTTTTGGGGCCACATCAGTTTGATGTTTGATCAAGATACACAGCTTCAATTATTATGTTTTGCTCCCAAATATTTATATTTCATGATTTGTCAAGGACCTCAGACACAAGCAGTGTGAAACTCTTCAAGCACTTCTAATATTGTGCTAACATAAGAATCAAAGCTGTAGATGATGATAAAAATAGAATGTAAACTGATAGAACTATATTTCATACATAAAAATGTCTTTTCTGAGGTAAACATATAAGCACATAGTAACTGTTGTTTAGTAAGTCTTTAATACAACTTAGAAACATCTGTCTTGCTCAGGATGATCTGTGACACCAAATCCAGATGAGAAAGGAATCATAGAGATTCACGTCCTTATCTTCAACCTTTTTATTTTAAAGATCTCAATGCATAACTACTAAATAAAAATTAGAAGCTCAAATACTTTCAATACACTTATAAGAATCAGCAAGAAAGCAGATAAACCTATCAACTATCTCCATGCCTCAACTACAGTGTGAGGACAACTCTGAGAACCGGAACACACTGAAACCCTTAGCAGTGAACACCCTCCAGTCACCCCTTCCTGACTGTGACCATGTGGGCTAATACCCAGCATTGCTACAACCTTCAATTATTGAAAACATTGGAACTTTGTCTTTATTATTGTTAAAAATTTCAGTTGTTGAACATTAAAGGCAAAGAACATAATTTTAGAACATTAAGGCTGTGGGCTTTACCTGTGGGCTCTACCTGGCATGTGAGATGTTTTAGGCAATAGTCTGCAATGAGGTGGGGTGGCAGAATATGGACTTGTGGGTGCCCCTAAAAGGCTCAGACTCCTGGAAGAGTGGGCATGACATTATCCTGCCCCATAAACATTGTCCACTGCTGTTTATTGTCACACCTCTTGCTTGAATAACTCAAATGCAACTTTATGAAAAGTTTGCCATTTTTTCAAGTAGCAATTTTCTAAATGAGAATATATTCTAGTTTTCATATTGTGTCTCACAAGAAAGAGAGAAACCTGAGAGGGAACATCACAGAGTTGCTGGCACACACATGTGATAATCTTGACAGCAGCCAGAACAGCACAGTAACTACCTGGGAGTTGTGGGTTCAGTTGCTTGTCTGCTGATTTGGTAAAATTAGATGAATAATGTGAATGAGCAAATGTCAATGGGAATGAAGGCCAACATACCCGAGAAAAGAATAGAACCAAAACTATACTTTTTTTTTTAAGGATATACTTTAGCAGTCCTCTGTCTATGTTAAGAACACATGCTAAGCATGCTTCTTTGAAAACAATAAAATTACTTTTCAGTAATTTCAGTTTTCCAATATACTTTCTTAGAGTATGTGGAAATATAATATTGAAACAAAGTGGTAATTCCCTTTGCAGGAACTTCAGCTTAATTTGATTCCCTGTGAATATTTCCTAGAGTTAGTGACTCACTTTGAACAAATCAAGAATGGAAAGGAACCAATCCAGTTTAGTCTCTGCCCTCATCAGCAGGATTAACGTAGACATGACTAGTGTTGGTAATGTCAATACAGCATATTTCTGATGTGTTGGCATAATATCTGTATGGTATGCCATCAGGAAAATTGTGACACAAATCAAAATTGATAAATACCTTAGAAAACAATGTCAAAATTGCAGAGTTCCAGAAAACAATGCAAAACTGAGATGCTGTCACAGACCTGAAGAGACTAAGGATGCTGTGTTTGAATGTTAAGGTGGCATCAAAACAGAAATATGGGAAAACTTGGTGACCTATGAACAAACTCTATAATTTTTCTAACGGTATTCAGCTAGTGCTAATAGCTTAACTCATAAAAGAGAGAAAGAAAAAAAGAAAGGAAAGAAGGAATGGAGGAAGGAAGGGAGGAAAAAAGGAAGGAAGATTATAGTGACTGCTGATAGATTAGGTTAATATTAGGGAAGTGGAGTAAGGTGGGCAGAAGATTCCCTCTATGGTTTTTCCAGTTCTGTACCCCCAAATGCTTTCAAATTGAATAATTTATTACTGAAAGACAATACTCTCACAAACTATTCTTAAAGGTAGCATTTGATGAAAATATTTAAGCTACTGGTAGAGACCCAACTTTGATGCATCCTACACCCTCTCCTTCAGAGCATACAGTGATGGTTCAAGGTCAGGGAAGTGTTTGGAATTGCTAATGCAAAGGAGTTTTCCTTCAGAGTACTCGCTACATAAACACATATTCCACAAATAAATAAATCATATCTGGTTCCTGCTTTAGTTGCAAATTTAGCACCTGGGATGTCTTACCTGTCATTTGTTTACCTAATTTGGATCACTGGGCATTATTCAAAAGCATGGTTAACTGCCAGGAACAAATTCTACTATCCATGTGACTTTTGCTTTCAAATACACTCTGAAGCTTTTGGGGCAGGGAGGCAAGAGCTGGAAGTAAAATAGCACTGAGGAATATGATGATCAAAAGTTCACTATAAAAATCTCAGCGTACGATTTAGAGAAATGAAATAAGACTAGGAAAACGTTTCTCTGTAGGCTAATATAAGCACAGATTTCTTCCTATGCATAAAAGAAAGGATTATTTTTAATTGCCTGTAATTCTTATTTAGGAATTAGTCCCATTGAAAATTATCTCTTCTTCAGGACAGCTTGATTTTTAAATACAGACCTCGTAATCTGGCTTTGGTAGTAACAGCTTTGTATTAGAATATAAGGTTTCCTAGGAAATCATTTTCTATATGAATAGATGGAAGTGAGCATGTAATTCATTTTGGCTGGTCCCTTCCATCACTGTTTTTATTACAGCTGTAACACACATGATCTTGCCCCTGTAGGAAGGGCATTGACATGGATTTTTCTCTAGTTTAAAAATCTCAGCTTTATTTCTTTGCTTTTTTTGTGAAATGAAATTAGCATAGGAATTTTTGTCTTTGACATGATTTTAAATTAAGAAAAACATTTCAAAAAGAGATCTGTATTTTTCAGACACACCAAAAATTTAAACTGTGATGAGTAAATTACTGTTTTGTGTACTTTTACAAAAATTTGCTGCATTTTGCCTCATCAAAAATGTGATTTTAAATCTGCTGGTCAAAATGTGAATTTAAATCTTCTGAGAACTCCAGGCATTGGGAGTAAACATGATGTAAGTTGCAGAAAGCCTATCTTGGCTGAGTGAAGTGAAACTAATAGCACTAATACTACTCCTGAGACAGATAGAAGAGAAAAAGAGTGGGAATTGGAACACAAATGTGCAGGTAGCAAACATGGGTACATTTTAACCTGTGACTAGAGTTCCAAAGAAATAAATATATTTACAACTGGAAATTAAGATGTAAGAGATAAAGATTAAGAAGACTCATTCTAAAAGGTATGTGTTGCCAAGTATAATTTTATTATGGATATACAAAGAAGTTCAGGTTCCCAAAGTATTTTTTCCATCTACCTTTTAATGTTCAAAAGACAAACAATTGAAACAACACTCAAGAACATGAAGGAAGATGCCACATTCTGTAAACATTTGAATATGAGCTTAGCTAAGTTCTAGATGAGAAGACCGGTCATGAAGACTCAAGAAAGAACCAGACCCCGTATCTCTGTAGACTGATGAGGAGACTGGCTTTTTCCACTACAGCAGTCAAGAGATGCTTTGTCTCTTTAGTTCTCAAGACACGTGAAAGTGCAGGGTGACTGAGTCCACATTTCTTAGAGAAACAAGAGAATGGTGGAACTGTGAACAAGCCTCAGGGGAGAATCTACAGTTAGACTCCTGAAGATAGAGAACACTTTGCCTTCTAATCTTTTGGAAGTAGGCATTACCTAGGGAGTATATTTCAAGCCCACCATGAAAATTAAAACAAACAAACAAACAAACAAACAAACCTTAACACACAACACTTTGATCTGTTAGAATGAGAAGAATTGGTAAAAACAAATTATTTACACAAAACGTACTAACAATTACCTTGGTTAATGAAGTAGTTGTGAGAGACATGAAAGCATGAATAGAATAAAAAAAAAAAGAAAGAGTGATGGAGAAAACAATTTTAGTTGCTCAAATTTAAATATGAAACTAATCAACTTCCTCAAGCCTAAAACATGCTCCCTGTTTAATAACTGACATTGAGACTCAATCTACTGCCTATATTATCAAATGTAGAACTGAACTTCAAGCACTGATCTGAAAATGTATACAGTTGGCAACCGGGGTGAAAGGAGAAAATCCTGGGGATCAGAGCTCTAGACGAAGAATGAAAACATGGATGAGGGAAATTTGTTAAACACATATGGAAAGTAATACTGTAATTACCAAGTCTGAAATCAGAAACTTACAATCATTATATCGAAATCATCATCATCACCATTATCTTTAGGACTGAGAAGATTTGAAATATTTCTAAAAGCTACATTTTTTAAAATTTCTTTTGTTGACAGATGGACCCCAGCACTTCTTCTAGAGAGTATAGAAGTATAGGCCAGTTGCAGAAAAATATGATCATGAGTTGAGACTACTGTAAAAATGTTATGTCTCTAGAAGCTCCATGAGCGTTTCCCTTTCATTTCCTCTTAGCAAGCCCCTTTGTATTGTCATCAGGTCTTGTTTAAGCAGCCATGTTGAGATGACACAAATGTAACCTTTCATATTTCTAGGGCAGTCGGAAAAAGATCCTCCCAAGAAAAGACCTCATTAGCCATAAGATCACACACACACACAAATACATATTATACAGACTGAGCAGGTTATGTTTATGTATTTAGAAATGTATGTGTGTGTGTCCTTTCTCTTTCAGAACTCTGTTTTTTCAAGTAACAGGTTTAGCTTCCTTAAAGAAATTGCTCCAAGAAGAGGAAGCTGCCTGAAGAGAGATTCTGTTAGATGTCAATTTGAACTCTTCAATTAACCACTTCTAAGCTTCTTTATTCCTTCATCTTGCACAGCTTGGTCCTGGAAACCTGCCTGGGGTAGCAAGGGAATATAAAAAGACAGACAGACAGCCAGAAAAGCAAGGGTGAGCTGGGCATTGCTCACTGGGCTAAATAGCCAGGAACCTCAGCATGTTCATGATGTACAAGACAGGAGGGGGGACTGTCTGGCTAGTCTTGGTAAGGGGTCTCTGTAGGTGAGCGGTCTCCTATTGCAGTCATCCTGGAGGAGGAATCTCTAGTTGCTAGTTCTGTACATACTAGTCAGTTGTTAGTAAACCCTAATACTTGTACACACTGTCACTCAGACCAGAAGGTTTTGCAATTCCCCTGAGCCTTGCTCAGGACTGCAGTTACAGGAGATACTGTTCCCTACAGAATATGGTAATGAAATGCCAATGGATTGGTATAGAGTACAGTAAGTAACAATATGCCATTTTGATTTTCAGATTTCTTGTAAACTTTGTTTAGCTATTTTGTGCTTATGGATCCATTTTAATAAAAAATGCTTAATGCTTTTGTGAGCGACTGTAGAGATTGCATATCCTAAGAAGTACTTTTGTCCCTCAGCTAAAACTATATTGATTCCAAGACAGGCTGAAAGTTGTCACCACCATTATGGAACATGTTTTCCATTACAGATGAATAAGAATCAAAACCAAATTGTAGCAAAGACATGACCTCACTATTTACAAAAATACTTTTCCAGGAAAAGTATTCAGAACAGGCTTTGTTCTTGATTTATGAGTCATGGAAACTCAGGGGTGGGAAGATTCCTGTGTCTCTCATTCTACCAAACTTTTGTCCTTTAACTCAGTAGACTTACAATCTCTCAGAGATAAGCCACCAAGGTAGTGTGCTAGACTCTGCCAGGATACTCAGGATGGCATGGTGAGACACAGATGGCAGAGGGCATTGTGGGCTGTATGCATGTTCAGAGATTACATGGCAAACATTTGAAAGTTTTTTGTCTTCCTGGTGAAGAGCATTGGTAGGCTGGCTGGGGTGAAACAGTTGTGATACTTATTTAAAATGAAGAGATGAAGTTTCAGGATTGAATCGACAATATCAATACCTGAATGCAACAGAATTAAAAAGAGGGCAAAGAAATCTTTATCCAGATGTGAGGGCTCCTCAGTGGAAGGAGAAAAGGGGTTGACACAATAGTGGAATTGATAGAAGATTTTTGGACAATAAAGTTGCTCTGTGTTTCTCCCCACATGAGTTAAGACCATTCTGTAGAACTATATGTTTAGTTATACTCTGTCCCTGTGATTTGTCTCTTAGACTAAAAAGTCAGTGTAAAAATGATACTGATTAACCAAAGCCTGGAAAATGGGTTCTATTCCTTGGGGGTTTTATTGGCCATTAATAAATGGCAATGAAATCTTCAATATATAGATTAATGGCTCACAGCACTCATGGAGTAAAGGGAGGTGATTGGAAGAATGGCCTAAGGAGTATAATTAGAACTGAATAATTCTACAGAGAAAAACCCCTGGGTTTTAAGTTAAAAAAAAAAAAGTAGTAAACAAACTTCCCAGATAAGTATTTGTGTGGTAAGTGGGCTAAATGGTGAACTGGTGTTGACGTCTTGTTTATCAGTGACCTAGTTTCATTTTTATTGCTGAAACAGAACACCCCAAGAAAAATCAGCATTGAGGAAGCAGGGTTCACTTTAGTTGGACATTTCAGGTTAAACTCTATTATTTGGGGAATGTCAAGGCTGCAGGATCTTGCAGCATCTATTCACGTCACATCTGTGACTAGTAGAGAGAAAAATACATTCATGCTCCCTTGCTTGTACTCAGCTTGACTCCATCATTTTTATTCAGTCAGGACCATCCTGCCTGGAGACTGTTGCTCTGTCCACTGGAAATGGGCTCTTCCCACAGACAGTAGCTTAATTAAGACAGTGTCCCACATAGTAGCCCACAGGCCAACCACATGTTGACAGCTCCTCATTGAGACTCTCCTGGTGATTTTAGGTTGTGTTAAGTAAACCATTAAAGCCAAACATCACAATCAGCTCTTACATAAAATAATTTAAAAATATAACTCAAAGAAAATGATATGAACTATATTGGTAATTCTGTGCATCTCTTTCTGGGTTAAAACATTGGTTTTTTGCTTTTAAAATCTGGATTTAATTAACATTTTTGAACCCTCATTTTTAGATGATTTAGGATACTTGTCAAACCTTATATTGTGATACCTCGTGAATTTACTTGCACCTAACTCATGTCTTAATTTCCAGGTAAGGGTTCTCTAGAGTGGATAAAAGTACTTGCTGTAGATGTATGAATACCTGATCCGTGTTCCATCTCAAGAAACCAGGGTAGGTATAGACAAGCAACTCCTGAAAGTTGTCCTGTGACCTTCCCATGTGTATCATGACATAACTGTGCCTACTCTTCCAGCCCTTCCTCTCTTTTTTATACAGATAAAACTGCTTTCTAGTATCCTCTAAGCCAAATATTTTAGCAATTTCATTATTTTCATACAAGATGATCATTAACAGGAATCTCACATTAAGGCAGGCTTCAGTAAATCTTACTCTAGAAATGAGTATTTTTATTAAATATTAAAAGGGAAAACACATTTTTCCAGTTCTGAACCTTATTGTTTCTGTTTATGTGGACACTGATTTCCAAGTTGTGAAATTCCCAGTCATAATACTTTACTTTAAATGATATCTTAAATTATTACAATCAAGAGTACATAAAGACATTCCAGGAAACTTAAGAAAAGTGATATGCTGCATCTTGTTATTGATGCTAAGAACCAGAACCTAAAGAATTTACCTTCAAGAATGCACAGACAACCTGACAATTTTACCAATATTATTTCAGGCAGTATAGAACTTCATGTGCAATGTAACTAATATTATCTACTTGTGTGTGATGATAATTTATAAGGATTCATTGTCAATTTTTTTTTCTGATAGCTTGGTTTAAGTTAAATAAACATGAGCAAAAATAGTGTATAAAATAGCTTTTAAATAAAAATTAAGAATGCCTAAAAAAACAGCAAGTATGAAATTACTACTAAATAACCAGAAAAAGTGTCAGAAAGTTTTGGAATTAAACTGAAACTTTGGGAGAGCATAGGAGGTGAAATTTATTTTGTGAGCACTATTTTTTTTAAAGAAATGTATGAAGTACATGGCTTTTTATGAAAATACACATTTAAAATAGGGAAATTAAGTTAAATTTCCTCACACAGTCAAAATGGGGATATCAACTAAAGGGATTAGAGCCGATATAGCATGTGTTTTGGTCATGAAACTCCAACAGTAGTCTTATGAAAAGCATTTACAGATGTAATTGCTTATGAGTCCCACTAATTAAATATTTAGAATTTTTTAAATTGGCTGATCCACCTTAGTAGTTTGAATTTAGCTGTGGTAAAATATTTATAGTATAGAAGTTGATAAACACTCCAGAGTATGGTTTTCTCCTATTCTGCAGGGATAAGACTATTTCTTTGTTATAGCTAATAAGATTGAGTTCTCTCTCTCTTCCTTTCTCTCTCCCCCTCCCTTTCTCTGTCTTCTGGTCTTTTAAACACACACACACAAAACAAACACATGCACAGGCGAATAAGCATGTGGAATTCAGTCCAGATGATCTTCCATATTCTAGAAGGTAAAAAAGTTTTGAGAAAGAACCAATGTCTTGGTTGTGCTGACCACAGGAGAACCTGTCTTCCTGTTGCCTATGGCCAGAAATTGTTTACAACATGTCAAACAAGCCCAGCATCGAAGTTAATTCCACTGAATGCAGATCTGGCTCATTTTGTAGCTGAGTTGTCTCCCATAACAATTCACCTCTACTTGGAGATCTGGGTACCTTAACCTCCAGTGGATAATGCCACATTGCCACAGCGATTCTCATACTGTTTCAATATCATTTTCTCTGAAATGAATAGATCATTTAGGAACACTGTCCTGGCAATATCACTTGGTTAACACTTTCAATGTTTTTCTACTGATTACAAGATCTGGTTTTACTTCCTTGTCTTTGGTGATCTGGCTATGTGACTATTGTACTTCATTCCTTCTTACTTTAGGTCCATGTGACATATTAGAGAAATGAACTCCCTTCAGCCTCTGCACCTTTTCCTGCCTCTCGAGTTTCATTCAGCATCTTGGATTCTTTTCTGAGGTAGAGTAGTTTTATAGATTTTGGATGTTATAGGCAGTACCATAGGATTATTGAAATATTTTCTGCATATTAAAATATGGTTGGTTAGATGCTATACTGTTCATACTTGTCCCACATTCATATCCACATAACATCTTTTTTCTATTGTGTAACACATTATTGCTTTGATAAATAGTAGCCCATAGTTTCATATTCGTAACTATAGATGCCTGTGTCAGTAATTTATATTTTTATTTACTTGTGTCTTTTCCTTTCTTTCCACTGACCATTTACCTATACCTCAAATTGAATTTCAGACAAATGTGAAAACATGCAATACTAGATGGAATTTATTCCCTGCCTCTCTTTCCTGAAACTGCATTTCATTTTTAATATTGCAGCTACAGATACTGGACCATTGAGCCTGAGGTCCATTTTGTGATTTCAGTGAGACTGACACTATTATTAAGCAAGTATCTGTGGAGTCAAATAAAGGTTAAATTTCCATTCAATCAACAGAAAAAGAAAATGTGTTAATCTATCCAATATCCTCAATAGTTTATACTACCATTTAAAATCGCCAGGTATCTAACTGTCTATATTTAAATAAACTGATGAAAATGAGACAAAAGTGGATGAATAGATTTAAATAGCTAATAAACTGGTGTATGTTTTTATAGTAATTATCTACATGGCTAAAGAGATCTCATCAAAGTAAATACAGTGACCCTATCCTTATCTTCACTTGGATACAGATAAAAATGAAAGGTGATATGTCATTACTGGACCTGGAAAGATGAATATGTAAATGAAATCCATGATTAATTCCTGGGTCATGATCACTAGCTATAATTTTCTTAGTGCTTTTCAGAGACAGATTATTTTTGCAATCTGTAAACATCTGCAAAGCAGATGAATCGTGCCACACAAACATTTGCAGTAGAGGACAAAAAGCAATAATATTAAAAAGTAGAAAACTGACTCAACTATTGTTAAATACAAACTTCAGCAAGAAATTATACTCTTATCTCTAATGCAAAGAGCTCTTACCTTGGGCGTTACAGTATATCGAGCAATATCAAGATACTAAAACATTTAAAACACTACTACTTACCTCATGATAAGAAATATGAGTCATGAGGACAGAAAGCTAGGGAGTTGATTTTAATGGATGCTTAAGTTTAACACAGTGGGTGCACCTTATTTTACTGCTGTTTTAGCCAGAAATTGTAACTCTGAAGTTACCAGCCTGATTTTCTGACAGTGAGAATTCTGTTCCTTCAGACATTGGCTCTGTTACACAGGTAAAAGTAGCTTTAACTAAATCTCTTTTGTTCATTTTGTAAATAAAATTTGAGATTAAAGGACTGGAGTGAAACTTTCTAGCTCAGAGAGGTTGAGTAGCACCTGGCTAACCTTTTCTCCTTGCTTGTGGCTCCCCAAAAGTGTCTGTTCTTCTGCTTTGCCAAAGAAAAATACGTTGTACCACTCCAAGTAGCTCCCTACTACTTCCAGGAATTTCTATGTCTTCTAGATGCCCTCTTATACTACATGATTACTTTTTGTTAGCTTGTTGCTAACTTAGCTTCCTGACTCAAGGTTAATTTTATTTAATTAATGCAAATATAAACTCAGGATTCACAGGATGATTGAACATCCCTTAGCAACTGGGGAGAAAATAAAATCAATGAAAGATTAAAAATATATCTGGAAAAAATGATACAATATGCCATGCATACTGAAGTTGGAAGATACTTTCTCTTCATATGCACAATTTTAATGTTTCTTCCACAAAACAACAAATTTTGAAATAGTTATTTAACTGTAGAAATGATTTTGCAAATCCCATTGGAAATTTTGTTGGATTTTGAGATTATGGATTTACAGTGGTTAAAATAGCAAAGTGGGGTTGTTAAGTAAGATCCGAGGTATAATAGCTCCGAGGTATAATAGCTCCGAGGTATAATAGCTCCGAGGTATAATAGCTCCTCATTAGAAAGATGAGACACGAGGCAGTTTCTGAGTCTCTACATTTGAATCTTGCTTCCAATAATGTTAATATGGGGCAACAGGGCCCAGAATATGTAAAATAGACCATGTCATCAGTGGGAAGGTACAATCAGCATTAACAAAACAAAAAAAATGTAAACTATCCATGAACCTTCATCATGGATGGACTCTGGAATCCAGACAGTTATAGACAGTGATTATCCATTCATAGTCATATTTGTGTTTAGCTATTAATGTATTTTACATATGTCTGTTTAGAGAGCTATTGTCTCTTTGAGTCTACTGGCTTGTGTCTCTTCTGTTGCTAGCATAGAAAGCAAGTATCTTCAATATTAGGATAATTTTCGTATGCTTGTAGTTTGTAAAGAAGAAAACAACCTGGGGTTACACTAAATGATAGTTCAGTTTCAAAGATAAGGAAATAGATTCTAGTTATTTAATGTGCAAAACTCAATAAAATTGAGTTTTTAAGTCAGTGCGGATAATGAGAAAATTACCCAAGACTTTACACATTTCCTACATTAGAGGTGAGTGGTTTGGTAGGTGTTTGTTCTTAACAGAACAGGTAGAGCAGGGTTGGTTTTATGTAGGGGAGGGTATGTTTTCATTAGGCTGGCCAATGTAACTATACAACAAGTCTCCTGTGATCTGAGTAACATGCCAGCGACTTACTATGGAGACATGGCTCTTGCTGCCAAGAAGCATGTAGAAAGGAGACCACAAAAAGCAATGAGACCAGAATATCAAAGAAAGACCTAACTTGATAACAAACATGATCACATTGTTTTTAAAGCTTAATCGAGGAACGCTAAGCGTTTTCTTTTCAGAAAGCTTCTGAGATATGGAGTTTGGCTCATGTATTTTCATGACCACACTGAATTTGCATTGATTGCATTACTCACTTATTATGTTGCTGTACACAGCTGTTCTTCCTTTGTGGCCAGGTTCCATGGAACACTGGTCTAACTCTCATGTATTATATAGCAATCATCACAGATGTCTCTGCAGATATTTAGGCCTTGTGTGTAAGAGTTCACAAAGAAAACACATGTGCAATATGGGCTCAGACGACCTCTGTTGACCCAATTTAACAGTCCATCTCGAGGTGTCAGTTATATACTTGTTCTTAGGATGAGTCATTCCTGTTGAAAGTTCAGCAAAAGATTTGCATCATTTTTCTTCTTGATTTCTTTCTCATGTTCACGAAACAGATTTTTAAATTTTTTTTCTATAGAGATTAGCTTGGAAAAATAAGGGTCTATTTACTAAAAAGTCATAGTTTCCATAGGAAATTAATGAAGTGTAATTCTGGGTTATGCAGTGAGAAGAGCTGAAATGAGTAATTCTTTATGCTGATCAGTGTTGTTACGCTGGTGAAGTCCAGCTCCCAAGCCTTTCTGAATCATAATGTGGGCGTGTTTATTGTGACTTCTTGTGAATGTAGCTGTTTTTGATGAGGTCCATGTCTCCGCCTTCACACAGCCTTTTCGAGTGAGGAAATGGATCACATATTTACAACAGCACACTGAGTTTGTTGTAGAAATAATTTTCTCCTCAAATGTCTTTTTTAAATCGTTGTTTGTTTAGGTTTTTGGTTTCTTCTTTTTGCTGTTTCCTCCTTCCCTCCCTTCCTCTTTGAACCCCCTTCTTAATTTCTTTCCTTCCTTCTTTCCTCCTTCCTTCCTTCCTTCCTTCCTTCCTTCCTTCCTTCCTTCTTTCTTTCCCTTCCTTCCTTCCTTCCTTCCTTCCTTCCTTCCTTCCTTCCTTCCTTCCTTCCTTCCTTCCTTCCTTCCTTCCTTCCTTCCTTCCTTCCTTCCTTCCTTCCTTTCTTTCTTTCTTTCTTTCTTTCTTTCTTTCTTCTTTCTTTCAGATCTCTGTAGCTCTGGATGGTATGCAACTCACTAGTTAGCCTGGGTTGACTGTGAACTCGTGGGAATTTTTCTGCTTTAGTTCCTGAATACTGGGACCATAGGTGTATATCGCCACCCCTGATTTCTAAAAATTCTGTGTATAATTTGTATTATATGTGTGAGTGGTTTTGTAGAGGTCAGTATGCAACTTGAAAAAATGTAGAGGTGTCAAAAATTTCATTTGAATGCAATTAAAATAAAAATTGATTTATGGATAAAGAAATTATTTTATTTTGTATGACTAATATAAGCCTTTGTAATTGTTGATAATATAAACAGCAAGTACAAATATTTACTCTATTTAAAAATTGTTCAGTGATAATATTGATATGGTTCAGAGATAAATATAAATCAATAAAATATTAGAGTGTTAAGGCAGAGACCTCATCTGAGGGGACTTGTTGAACTTGAAGGTTTATAGATCTCATTCTGCAAATGAGAGTATGATTTAGAGTAAAGCTTAAGCTTATACATAGAGGGACAGATGTGTGTATATCGTTTTTGACAGTATGAGTTAAAATAAAAATATAAGACTGTACTAAGTAAACAAGAAAATAAAAATGTCTACCTCCACCATCCATTGTGAGCAAGTAAACTCTAAACAGCCAACACTTTCTTACACAACTGAGACTCAAATATACGGTCTCCATTGTCTGATTCCAACAACGGATATTACTGAAAGAGCAACAAACTGAAACTAAGATCGTCTCAGTGAGGAAAGTTAGCAATAAAGAAATGAAGAAATAAAGAAACACCTAAAAAAACAAGGAAGATGAATGAGAGAATGTCACACTAAAACATGAAGTGAGGCAAAGTCCTGAGATCTCATGACTAAGTATTCAAATACATGAGCCTATGAGGGACATTCTTGTGCAATCCACCTGGTGTGTGTGTGTGTGTGTGTGTGTGTGTGTGTGTGTGTATGTGTGTGTTTGTGTGTGTATGTGTGTATGTGTGTGTGTGTATGTGTGTGTATGTTGTGTGTGTATGTGTGTGTATGTGTGTGTGTATGTGTATATGTGTGTTTATGTGTGTGTGTGTATGTGTGTGTATGTGTGTGTGTGTATGTGTGTGTATGTGTATATGTGTGTGTGTGTATATGTGTGTTTATGTGTGTGTGTATGTGTGTGTGTATGTGTGTGTGTATGTGTGTGTATGTGTATATGTGTGTGTGTATATGTGTGTGTATGTGTGTGCGTGCACCTATGTGTAAGGATTCCTGGCACACAGCAGATACATGGTAAATGTCCTAGTCTGATGACCCAACATGACACCAGATGAGATAAGCATCCCTGGCATGTAGCAGCCATGTAGTAAACCAAAAATGATGCAGGCAGAACATGCTGCCTTATGGAGGGCACACTCCTAGGTGTGGCTATGCAGATCTGTGCCCACCCATTCTCTTAAAAGGAGACACCGCATGAAAGCTATTCTCTTTGCTCTTCTGCTTCTCTCCCTTATAACTACTCAGCAACTCCCTTGAATAAACTCTAGTGTGGCATCTGGTGGTCTGATCTCACTTGCAAAACCAACACTGTATGACTAAAAGACACACAGTATACAGCCAATACATAGAACATGGTTAGTTCTATCCTAAGATTTTTTAGGAAAGTAGAATTAGAAAGAAACATTTGAAAACTTAAAGTGTCTAAATATATCGTATAACGTTTAAAATATATAAAAGAGAATTACTAAAAAAAAACAACCCACCTGTAGTGTCCTGCCTACTCAACACAGAAAATCCAATCTTTTTCTTATGTGAAGCTTCACTGTTTGACTCCAGTTGGACATCATGATTGGTATTGGAATAAGGAGATATTACTATAGAAGGTACACATATCTGAGACCAGAACAAATAGTTTTTATTCAAACCAACTTACTATTAAAGTAGATATCCCAAAAGACCTATAAAAAGATAATAAAATCCAATATCAAGATAAAACAAATGAGCAATTCTAATTCAAATATAAAACAAATCATTTACAACATCATAATAATTATAAAACTTTTACACTGAAACCTAGGAAAGAATGTGAATGGTCTTTCTTCTGAATTCTACAAAATAACAGTAAGAAGATGAAACAAAAATCAGTTCAGAAATATTCTGTGTTCAGGAATTTTAAAGATACAATATTGTAATATTAGGACTGACATTTAATTAATATATACTATTACAATGAAAAATACACTAAAATAACAATACGGTTTTGTTCAAAGTTGTCAGAGTCATAAGCAGAGAAGCTTCTCTTTGTGCAGATGGGAACGAATGTAAAGACTCACAGCTAGAAATTATGCAGAGAGTGAGAAACCTTGAAACATTCATCACTAAATGTGGTGTCTCTGTCAAACCCTTCCCCTCAAAGTTGGTGAACCTCACAGAAGTGGACACAAAAGAAGTTTAAGAGCCAGAGGAGATGGAGGATGCCAAGAATACAAGATCATCTAAATTGATATGAACAAAACTCATACAGGTTCACAGAGGCTGAGACATCATGTATATGGTCTGCAGAGGTCTGCACCAGATTTCTTGGTTTTTGAAGGTTTTGTTGTTTTTGTTTGTTTGTTGAGAAAGAACTTAAAGTTGGGTAGGGCGGGTGAGAGATGGTTTAGAGGAATTCGGGGGAAGGGACAAAATTTGAAGAATGTTTTAAATAATAAAAATTGTCAATCTCATTATGAAATTCTTATAAAACTGGAAAACAACTAAAAAGAACCAAATTGAAAAGGAATAATTTTGAAAAGAGACTAACATTATTTCATAATTTATTATAAAATTTAAGAATGCAACACTGTTACTGATTAACATTAAAAATATGTTAATTTAAGATGACAGAATAATTCAATTACAGATTCTCATTGTCAATTTATTTTGGACAGTTGAAAATCCGATATCAAAAAGTGTGCTTGAAGCATAAGTCTCATCTTAGGGCTTTCTTCAGATTCTGAATAATCTTTATATAATGAATTCTAATTCGTAAGTCATAAACTTCTAGACCACAGAGAAAAACACATTTTGGGTGTTAGTCAATTATTTGTTTATATATTACATACTATTATTTAGTTCCGGTAGGGATAGGAAACGAAGCCACTTTAGATAAACATAGTTTGTCAGTTTTCTAAAACATTAAAAGCAGAGAGATATAAACCATTGTATAAAATCAATTCAGTCTTATACAACAGGAAAGTAGATACCCATACATAAGAATTGTACTGGACATTCTTAACAATATTATTCATCAGGGCTCAAAAGATAAGTAATCAAATAGCCCTCGAGTGGTAAATGGACAACACAATGTTCTATAAGGATTATCTACTACTCTGAATGCATGTCCCAAGATCTAAACTCACTACACTCATGCACTATTTTATACTAATGACATTCATTCTATTGTGATAAACTTTTATTTCTATCTACTGTACATGGAAAGTTAAAAAAACATTCATTATTCTTATGGGTCTGCATGTGTGCCTTTGGTGATTTTGCCACAATGCATGTGGAGAGGTTAAATGACAACTTTGTGGTGTAGGTTCTCTCCTTCCACCTTAACACGGCTTGAGAGATTGAATTTAGGTCTCTAGGTTTATGCAGCAAGAACCTTACCTGTTGGCATATCTTGCCAGACAGTCCATTAAGTCTACATTTTTACTTTATAGTGCTGTAGAATATTTACAAAAGATTCAATCAGTTTAGCTGTGTTTTTTATATATATAAATATATATATGATTAAATTTACCATGAATTTTATGGGTGAATAAAAATGTATTAGAGAGATGTTTTGGCTTCTATGTAAAAGTAAAGTCAAAGGTTCTACATGTCTCCCATATAGAATTATCATAATGATTTATAATTTATTACATAAACTTTTTACACTTCCTTTTGTATGTGGTGATTTGACTCCATCACATTTTCAGGGACTCTTCATGTACAGCAGTATCTTCATGGTGGTTAGTATAGCTTTCTTTTGGAATATTTATACACTGTGTAGTGATATATTGCTGTGACTGGTTTAATAAAGCACTGAATGTCCAAAAGCTAGAAAGGAGGTACAGGTGGGAGTTTGGGCAAAGAGATGATGTAGGAGGAGGAACCAAGATGTTTTAAAGAGAGATGCCAAGAGACACATAATGAGCAAGACATGCAGGAGGAAAGGTAACAATCACACACCACATTGCTGCAAGAATATTAATAGTAATGGGGTAATTTAAGTTATAATAATTAGTTAGGAATAAACATAGGTAACAGCACAAGCTTTCATAATTAATAATAAGTATACATGCTGTTATATGGGAGTTGGCACCCAAAGGAAAGTCATACTATATGTGGCATCCAATGTGGGGACATGTATTTCCACATAGGACCTGAGAAAGCTTAAAAAATGTTTCAATCACACAAATATGGAGATAAAAACAGGTACCCAGTCAGGAAGTCTTTCCAGTGGGTCAACACACACACACACACACACACACACACACACACACACACACACACACACACACACACACACGGCTCCTGGATGCTGCCTGCAGGCTTGATTCAGCCTATGCTATGTGTGGAGCCACGTGGTGGATATAAGGCTTGGCTCATGTGAAGAGAAAGTTCTGTGTATGCAGACCAAGAAAACCTTTAAACAGATACAGTTAAAATGGGTATAGACAGTCATAGCAAACAAAAAATAGTTTAAAAATTAATAAAGAGGTCTTTAAAGAAAGAGTAATATAAAAAAAAGCTATGTAAAGATGGGAAATACACAGAACATCTGGATCCTTTATGATGTTTTGTTGATTTTAATTTTTTAAATGCTGTTTGAATGAATGACAGCTAATGAGAAACATTGTATTGTTAAAGCGACTGCTAAATTAAACCAGCATAAATTCTTTAGAGATGTCTTGACTCCAGAATAGAAATCAAAAAAATGTACTACATTGGAGAAGAGGTTACACCTTTGTTTCCCACCAAAAACATAGAATTATGCTTCTCTTAAAAATTAGTGAATCTCAAATTTAAATGTGTAAGACCTCCTGAAAATTATGGCTACATATATGAAGAAAGAAACCAAGAAAGACAGGCGACATATATGCAGATCCTTCTAATACAGAAACAGCTCTGAGATTGTTTAAGACATAATAAATATTAATGGGTACAGAATTCTAATGAGTTATTTTTATATGCCATCTTTTCATATAGCATGTATAGAGATTTATATTATAGTTTGCTTATGTAGTTCAAATGGATTTATATAGCTGACAGATGCTTTTTGCCTGCTCAAACATACAACAAAAAAACAATCTTTAACTGACATGTCATATTTCATACATTTCATATTTGCATTAATGCAGATATATATGCTACCATGAAAAGTTTATGTTTTCAGAACAAAAGAACTTGCCCCTCAAAAAGGCAATTAGCCTAGGTGATCCAGCCCCTCAGAATGCCTCTTTTGCAATTTCCTCAAAACTTCAAAGCCGCTAGTTGTGATGGTCCAACCTCACAGACTAGCCAAGATTTCAGATAAGCTCTACACAGAGAGACTAAACAAAACACAATACATTGAGCTATCACAGGACGTGATCATTTTCCCAATTTTCTCAGGGTCCTCTGTAGAGAACATGATGCTCACATTTTGCATCCCAAAAAATGTGTCAGTTATTTTACACTTCATGTCTCAGAATGCTTCTTCCAGAATCAGGAAGGCTATAATTAGTAGAGGACCTTGAGGTGACTAGCCAGGTAGATATATTTCTTTTTATTTCCAGTTCTAAAAGGAAGTAAGTATAAAATGAAGAAATTCTTTCTAAAGCCAGGGAAGATATACTTAAAATTTACACAAGTAGAGAACGTTGAACACGTTGAAAAGAAAGGATGATATGAGTGAACATATTGAGATGAAAACACATTGGGGGTGGTCTCAGAGACAGCCTATTTTGTAGAGCATTCACAGTAAGTTGGAAAAGTAGAACATTAAGTGTCTGTACAGTTTATCTGAATATTGAGTACTTACTTAAAGAATGTAGAATTCCACTCATCTGAACTTAAAGGGAGTTTTCTTTTAACTCGGTGAAAATATAATACACTCAACAACTTCTGAGGTAACGTTAAGCACTAGGCTAGAGGTGCAGCAATCGTCGGATAGACACAGATGCTGTTTTCATGGATTTGTTACTATCATGGAGGTGAACTTCCTGCTGTATTTGGATGACACTGGGGGAGTTTAAGGTGAGAAATAGGCATAATTTTACTTCTCAGGTTAATAAAAATATTTCCGCTCATCTGTGGATACCATCACTATTCTGATTCACTCAGAGGTGTTAGACTTAAGATTAAAAGAATAATTAAAGCAAAACGATTGAGATATTATTACCACAAAAGAAACAAAATAGGCATTGAGATAAAAGTAACTCTAAAGAGAAAGAATCTAGAGCTGTGTTTTATATGGCAAGTAAACCAGAAACAAGTCAGGAAAGGAAACTTGTAAGCTTCAATCTAGAGACTTAGAACAGAGTCACACTATGAAAAGATGTGTGACCCAAGATGTTTAGTGAGACACAGAAGCTGTGCACAGACTATCATGGAGAAGGAGATGTTTGAAAACTTGGGGAACAGAAATGGGAATACCACATGGCTGGAGCTTACAGAAATAAAGGAAGAATGTCTCAAATTCAACGTCAAAGAAATGGTAAAGGCAAGTCATGTAAAGTTTTTGGTCATGGTAATATTGAATCTACTGAGGGATGTTATCAAGTAATGGACAAAATTTTGCGTACTGTGTTAAAATAGCCATATTTCTCTGTGGAGAATGGCTTGCTTGAGAAGAAAGTGGAAGAAATAAGAATTTGGTCACTTTAATAAGAGGTGGATTGTGGCTTGACTCAGATTTGTGATGATGTAGGGCTGATAATGTAGGGCTCGTAGCATAATTTCCCAAACAATGCACTTTCCAGGAAACAGAAGAAATGTGTCAATAGAGACCATGAGGTTTACATTCAAATGTCTGTTCTTGTACACATGGCACCTAACATTCATTTTAATAACATTCACTGTATCCATTTATGAAAAAGCAGGCTAGCCTGCCGAGTATATCAAGGACCTCTAGAGCTCTGACTGTGTGCTAGCAAGCCTAAATAAAATTTACTGTGCAATCTTGGAGAAATTACCAAGGCTATGTGGGAAGACGATCTATATGACCATTCTTTTAGAAGGAATAAATAAAATAACATTTATATTTTATAAGAGATTAGTTGACAGGCCCAATGCAATATATTGACAATAGGATTATAAAATATGCATTAAAAACTATTGTTTTTAAGAATAATGTATCTAGCAATTCTAATTATAGATTACGGGCATAATTAATACATACTTTCCTTTCAACAAAGCATACATCATACTGTTTGACCCCAAAATGCTTATTTCATCTAGAACTCTAGGCTGATTATTTATATATCACTTTAAAATTGGTATGGAATACTATTATAGGCATGTGTCAAAAATTTTTGAGATACCATCACCATTGTTGACATACGAAAGGCCATTGAATAAAATTCTTTTGTATGTTTATAACTTTTATAACTTTGTTATCTGACCATTTTTTTGCATATCTATAGAGCATTCTGATTTGTATAATCACTTTCACCCAGCTCCCAGAGTTTCCCTTCCCAATTCATGTCTTTTTTTTTCTAGTGATAATTAAATACTAATTTTACTTCTGTGAATGTTGGAAAAAAAAAAACATTAACAAGAGAGTGGCATAAAGAGGAAGAGTCTTTATTATATATTTTCAGAAACTCCAAAATCTGACCAGAACTCTGTCTCTCCTTCTCATAAACTAGAGCCCAAAAGCTGGGGAGAAAGGAAAGAAAAAGACACAAACCATAAGACACTGTCACCAAGTAGAAAGAGGGATAAGTTCTTGTTTGATTTTTGGCTTCCAGCTCAACCATATCTATGGGAATATAAATTGGAATCTTACTACACAGGGCTCCAGGAAGGCCTGGAAACTGTGTGATGCTGAATGTGCTAACTATTAAAGGCAGTCAATATCTGTTATCAGAAATCAGTGTCAAGAGAACAGTAATTATGCCCCCATGTCTGCAATACAGTTAAAGGTTGTATCTGGAGGCACAACATGGATTCAGGAAGAACAGTACTCAACAAAAGAGTAGGTAGGGATCAGACCACACTGTGAGGTAGGGAGCAGGGAAGACAATCAATGGGGAAATCTGTTGGGTGAATAGTGTGTGACTTTGTCACTGTGCCCTGCTTTACATTCTAGTACCATCACTCTTATTTTTATTGAGTAGAAGATACTACAGAGTATTATTCTGCCATCAGAAAAGATAAAATTAAGTTACTAGCAGGAATATATGTGGAACAAGCTTTCAACCCAGGAAAAATACAGGAGCCTCAGAAAGACAGTACTGTGTGTTTTCTAGTATATGTAAAATCTGTGGAAACAGAGGAGGGTGGGGAGAGAAGATTAATGTTGAATAGGTAAGGAGGAGATATGTTTGGGCAATAGGGGGTGAATGTGGTCAAAGCATATTATGTTCCTAAAATGTAGGAAAATATCATAATAAAATCTATTGTTTTATACAATTATTATGTCATCAAAGAAAATAAATTGAAGTGATCCATATTTCTGCTACGTTGATTTTTTCTTTTCTACCTTCTACTCTCTCACTCTCTCTCTTTCTATGTGTGTGTGTGTGTGTGTGTGTGTGTGTGTAAAAATGCATGATTCAAATATTTTATCATTAAGTTATTCATTCAAAAACTACATATTGTGTGTGTGTGTGTGTGTGTGTGTGTGTAAAAATGCATGATTCAAATATTTTATCATTAAGTTATTCATTCAAAAACTACATATTGAGAGAATAATTTAGGTCCAGTGCTTTGTATATTTTAATAATGTCACAATAAACAACAAAGAAAAAAAATCTTTACCTAAATTAACACCCATTTGAGGAAGATAGATGAATCATGAACATGATGTATATTAAAATATGTATGTAAGAGTAAAATAATAATAGAGGCAGGGAGTACAAAGCATTATATGTCTGTTAGTGGGTTAAAATATAAATGTTGGGGTCTGGAATGATCTCACCAAGAGAAAGGCATTGAATCAAAACATAAAACATGGTCAGGATGGAAGCAATGCTGGAGGTGGAAGGGGTAGAGATAAAGGGATCCAGGAAGGCAGCTCTCTGTCTAGTCAGGATGTCTTAGTCTGTTCAGAATGCTATAGAAAGGCAACACAATATGGGTGCTTTGTAACAGTGACAACCCAGTTTCACAACATGGAGGATGGCCAGCCCAAAGTTAAGCTGTTAACATGTTCCGCCACTGGCAAAAGCCTGCTTACTCATCATAATGATGCCAGGGCATAATGAACTCCCTGAGACCTTTTTGTTTTTAATGGCACTAAACCCTTTTAAGAAGACCCTACTTTATAACTCAGTTACATCCCCAAAGTCCCAAACTGTAATATCATCACATTGAGACTCACACTTTCAATAAACAAAGTAGTCACTATACTTATGTGCTTCCCAGTTCTTAGGCCATCTATTAAAAAACACCCCCAATTTTTTAAACTTAAGATATGAGTAACTGGAATAAAACATAAGTGTTATTTCATGTACATTTAGCAATTTAGGATTAAAATCTAAAATTCATAATACAGTTTGTTCTAATAAGTGACTCCCCATGAGTGTATAGTGAAGAGGATTTCCTTGGAATGTACATCTTATTTTCCATGATGAAGGCTGTCTTTGAACTTCTTTGTTGATTCTTGTGCAGTTTATAGCCTCCTTTGCCTGTCAGGCTGTTGGCTGTGTTATAGAAGAATAGATTCTGGGGTAATTTTTTTTTTCAAGAAAGTGTACCATGATTAGAATATTTCAAGAGGTGATTACCTATTGATTTTCTGTCTGATTTTTTTAATAGGCATAAGCTCTTTGCCAAGGCATAAGTTTTCACAAGCCCTTCATGCTAATTAAGGATAGCCTTGGTTTAGTGCCATTTTCCTATAAACTCTAGCTAGAGTGGGGATCCTTGCAACAAAGCAGCTGCTCCCAGCAGCAGGATTTCCAGAGGTTTATGAGAGCCTTAATTTATGAAATTTTATTTTAAAGATTGCATTGTATGCAGAGACTATAAAATCTGTTTTCCATCTCCCAGTGGAAACATATAGTCACTGAGGTTTGAAATATCTTAATCCTAAAGAGCCATAAAATGGCACACACAGGGACTGCATGAGCCAATGGAGGAGAGTTTCTGATCAGGGAAAGTCAGAAGAGAAGCTGCAATGGAGTATGCAATTTTGTCTTCTAGTACTTAGAACACCAAATTCCATGGAATCCAATATAATACAGACGTAATTAAAAAGTAGTTTCTATTTTCTGGCACATACACGCCTTGAAGGATTTCAGTTAGGAAATATAGACTGTAACTCGGGAAAACAAAGCTCTTTATATTATAGTGGCCAATATTAATGCTATTGTTTGGAAGGAAATAAGGTAAGATGTAGGAATGCCACACTTCTAATAATTTATTTTTAATCATAGCTACAATAGGATTAGTTTGAAGTGAAGGCAATTTATACTTTGTTGCTGAAAATTTTTGCATATTATGTTTATTAAACTCACCAATTTATGAATTTATTGAAGTTGTATTCCCACTGGGCTTGGTGGTCTATGCATTTGCTTCCACCTATATGAGACACTGAGGCAAGCATTTTGCAAGTTTGAAGCTTCCCAGAGCTACAGAGTGAATTCAAAGCTTAGGTAACTTTAGTGCGAACCTGTCTCAAAAATAAAAAAGGAAAAATTAGAGTGCATATATAGTTCAGTACTAGATCACTTGCTCAGCAGTTGCAAATATCTACATTTAATTCCTTGTACTAAAAAAGTAAAAAATGAAAAGACTATGCTCTTATATTTAAAAATTAGAAAATATGAGAAATATATCAAAAGTATAGCAAGAAGGCTAACGAAGCTACTATATCAATAAAAATATATAATAAATATGCAAAATTCTAGAGATATGTTTTTCATTTTGTACTGAATTGGATTTCTAATCCTTATCTTAGAGAAAAGAATTATTTGTTAACATGTCATGGGCAGACAATATTTTATTATATCTAATTCAGACATTTTCACATTTGGATTAGAAACATTTAGGCAAATGATTAAAACATAATGGGTTCTGGTTATTTCTCAGACCATGTAAAACAGAAACTCATAACAAAAGTAAGGCTCTGTATTTTCCAATAGATCCAGATGAGTCTAAGATTGTGAGGGTTGGGAATCGTGAGGGCATTATACGCTGTTCTTCATTCTGACACATATCCTTTCTTAGCTCTACCACAAATGAATGAAGTGAATCATTTATAGCTTTATGCAATCAAAAAAAAAAAAAACAAACAACACCCCATTATATTGAATTTCATTAAAATCGGAATTATCTGCATACTCCTAACTAAGTCACTGTAAAATCCAAGGCCTGTAAGAACTATGAGGTAATTTATAAATGCCTGTTTATATCATAAATGAGGACAGACGTTCTCAGAAAGATGAGACTTGGATGGGACCTTGGTAATCTGGGGACATTGTGACACTCACTTATTTGCCTTCATTCCTCAGTGTTATATTCTGTGTATCTTAAAGAAGAAAAGCATTCATGGTTTTCTAAGTGTGCTCTTTTCTAATCCATTTAAACGTTCAGCATCTATGCTGAGAGTGTGCTGTGAAGAGCATAGGGAGAGACAGGCAGGCTTCTCTAATCTACATCTCTATTTCCTGTTCATCAGTTCCGCCAATTCAGGTTGCTGTCTGGGGAGGTGGCTGAAGCCTTCTTCCTACTTTAGCAGTTTTGTACTTTGGTCCTCATCTGTGTGTCTTTTCTCCTTCTTCCCACTTTAAATAATGCCACTCTTCACATTTTAACAATTTGTTTGCTTCGCACATATTTTTATACTCATGACCTGCAACTAAATACCTGCTATTTATGACACAATGATCCACAGTTCTAATTTCCTAGACTTACCAATAAAACTTTGTTTATTCATGTTTTAAAGTCTGATTTTATAAAGTCAAGTCACCTGAAAGATATGAGATTTTCACATTTTTATTCAAACTCATAAACTCCTATTCGCTAAACCAGATTTAATAAAGTTTTCCTTCTACATGAAGTTTACATGCACAGGAGACATAGCTTCTTTCACTACTTTGAATTTCCTGCATTTCATTATCCATAATTACTTTTCTGCTGTTCCTTATCACACTCCCATGCTTTTGGGTATACAATGTAAGCTTCCTCTGCTGATCAAACAAGTACCTAGAAAATCCCATATTTATTAAGTCAAGGATTTCAGAAACTATATTATTCTTAGAGATATAATTCTGTGTCTATCTCATAAAACGAATTTACATACTCAATTTTTTATAAAAATGATTTCTAATTTTATATTTATATCAAAATAACTCTTTCCCTTCTGGCTGACAGGCCATAAGGTCAGGAGGAGTAAGAGGCAGAAGGTGGCAGAAAGCTTTGTGTGTGGCCCTGAGCAAAGTATTTGACCAGGATACAGACTTCACTGAATCAGCTCAACTATAATTCAGAGCATAAGGAATATATAGGATTGATAAGCCTGGGGACAAACCTTAATCTACATTAAGTGGCATGCATTTATCATATGGCTTAGCGTATGGCAGTTGGGTCCTACAGCAAACTCCTACCACAAGTCTACTTAGCAGGGATCTGTGCCAAGGGTCAAGGTAAAGATGAATCAGGCATCTGGTTTGGAGACAGATTTTAGATAAAGTCAGTCCTCCAGGTTCAGGGACATTGTCCAGATAAGGGAGAGTAGAGAATAGGAATATTTGCTGTAGGAAGAGAGATCCATGTTGCTGAGCTATTGAGATAAGCTTTCAGGCCATGACTGACTTCGACCTCTAACCAGCTGGAAATGTATTTCAAAAAATAACTGTGTTAACCAAAAAACAAAAACAAAAACAAACAAACAAAAAAAACAAAAAAACCTCCAAAAAACCAACCAAACAAACAAAAAAACAAATTTGGGAGACAGCAAACACCATAGTTTAAAACATTTATTTACAGTATTTCGAATAAACTAAACTACAAGTCTTCAGTCTAGATGGAATCCTAAAGTTTAATGTCAAAATACTTGAAAGAAAATTTTTAATTCTAAGAGAAAATTGTGTCAATTAAGGGAACAAGTAAAATAAATAGGTGAGCTAGTATATTTAAAAAAAAATACCAGAATAAGACACACTTGTGGCTAGACATGGTGATGAATGCAATTACTCCAGAAATGGAGATATAGGGGCAGGATAATTCAAAGTTGGAAGTCAGCATGGGCTCCATTGTGAGATCTCAAAACCAAATACATTAGCATTCTGCAACAGGTATAACTGCAGAAATTTTTACTTCACTAACTTATTCTGTAACGGTTATGCAATGTATTCAGCAAAGTTTATTCTGTATGTTTATTTCAATGCACAGATTTACATAAGGAGAAAAAGTCTGTTGTAAATACCCAGTCAAGAAATATGACATTTATTAATCACTATGCATATGTTTCTCAACTTACAATGTCTTACGAAAAAGAAACCTATTACAATTTGAGCAGATCTGAAGTCTCTTAGTAATCTTGAATGTGGTTGCTTTCATTTAATTTAATGAAAATTCTCCCCTTTTCTAGTTACTGTACTGATTGTTATCTGCCACTTCATCATCTGTAGCAATAGTTAAAAACCTGCCAATAATACTGTAAAAGGGTTTAATTTCCTTCTGGAACTTGACTCAATCACCAGAGTTCTAAAATATCACAATTAACTTGAAAATTCATTTTCTTCTATCATTGAAAAACGTGTTGTGGCTTTATTTCACAGTGACAAAGGAGATTAGAGCCCAGTTAGGGAAACTATAAATATTCTCATTGGCAAAGTTACCCTTCCAATTTGTAATTGTGTTCATCTGTATGACTATGATTAAAATAAAGTTAAAGTTGGGCTGTTTAATTCTTCCTGACTCTTGGCAAGAACTCCAGAAAGCAGAAAATTTCAAATGCTTCCATTATACCTCGTTGTGGTCCTGTTTTTTGATTTTTGTTCTTTGTTTTATTTTACTTTTTCCTCCTGGCTTTAGTTTCCTAGAGCCTCCAGCTAGTTTCTAATCAAGAATACTTAGATTTCATAGGAAAGAGCCTCCTCTTCTTAGTCTTCTGGCTGTGGACTTGCTTACTTTGTTCCTAGCTCCTTCATGCCCTTCTGTCTCTCACATGGTTTTACTCTATAAAATGAATTCCTCTGTCAATTTCAATTAAGGAAACAGCCTACCTAGTGACATCTCATCCTTAGACTTTATTTTCTATTGGTTCTGAGTGTTCTCATGCCACTTTCAAAGCTTAGCCTGTGTATTTTTGCCTTATGACTCACCCCTTTACAGCCTAGACCATCTTGATTCTGCTTAATCCCTTATATCTCATCTCCATCAGTTTTCCTTTCCTGTGAGATCATTGCTGTGAGATAACACCAGGATGACAAAGTAGGAGATTTCAATCCCTCCTCTCCAATGAAACAAACAGACAGAGTGAGAGAGTGGAGTAGAGAGACAAAGAGAGACAGAGAATGAGAGAAAGGAGATAGAAAAAGAGGAGAGAGAGAAACAGAGAGACAGAGAACAGAAACAGGAAAAAACAGAGAGGCAGAGACAGAATAACAGACCAGGGTCTCTTTCAGTGTTATGTATTCTTAAATTTCACATTTAAGATGTTCAATTACTATATCTACTTAGGAACCAAGCCTCTGTCATTGATAAAAGACACTCAAGTCCCATCCCAACAATGGCACCTGACTTCCATGAGAGGCAAACAAACACCTCCTTCTGTTTGTTTCTCCTTCTCATACCTAGTAGTGTTCTCTGCTTCACAGCCTATCTTACATTTAGAAAATACACATTAATTCTTTACTACACCATGTCCCTTTCCTGTAGCCCATCCTATAGACTTCCCGCCATTAGCCCAGAATAAAATGAGATTGTCAGAAAACTAAAAACATTTTGACTTTTCAGTTATTATTATGTTTATCAGAAGCAGTTTTAATGTGTGCCCACAGATGCACACTTAAGTGCTTACGTGTATATGTCTACCTATATATATGTATACACTCATTCTTATACACACAAACATACACTCCTGGAATTTAGTTTGTATTTTCTTTCTTTTTGTGTGTTCATATATGACCAAAAGCAAATTTTGGAGGTCTCCATCAGGTCCCTCCCCTTGGAGATAAAGGAACCCTCACACGAAGGAGAGAAGAAATTGTAGGAGTCACGGGGGATGGGGAACATGGTCCACTAATTAAGAAAGTCAGGGTTTATGTGGGCTCACAGAGATTGAAGATGCAAGCATAGGGCATGCATGGTTCTGCACCAGGTCTTCTGTATATATGTTGTGGATATTAGCTTGCTGATTTTGTGTGTCTCCTAACAGTGGGAAGAGATGGTTCTCTGATGTTTTTGCTTGTTTCTGATACTCTTTTCCTCCTATTGGATTGTCTTGTCCAGCCTCAACAGCAGGGTTTTTGACTTTTCATAGTGTATCTTTTGTTCTGCTTGGCTGTTGTCTTTTGGAGGCCTCCCTTTTTCTGAATAGGAAATGGAAGGCAAGTGGATCAGGGGAGAGAGAAAGTGGGGAGGAACTGGAAGGAGTGGATTGAAACGCTGGTTGAGATGTATTATTTAAGAGAAGAATCTATTTTTCAATAAAAATAAAGCAAATCTGGAAAAGTTGTTTCTTTCTTTTTTAAAAAAATGCCTTTTTAACCCATGTATTCCCCCCTTCCCTCCTCTCAATCCTTCCCAGTCATCCTTCAGCCTCCTCCTATCCCTTATCCCCTCCCTCAAAACAGCAAGAAGTCACAAAGTGGGTCAGCTCAGTGTGGCACATTCACTCCAGGCAAGTCCGATTTCCTCATCCCAAAGTCAAGGCTGGGTTTGGTGTTCCTCTGCAGGGAATGTGGTCCAAGGTGCTAGCCCCCACACAGGAACACAGTCTGATCCCACCCCTAGAGGCTCCGCATACTGCCCATGCCAATCGACAGTTGCCTACCCTTGGGAGGCCTACCTCCTTTTCCTGATGGATCTCCAGTGGCTGTTCTTGATTCAGTGAGCCCCCCAGAGCTCCAGCCAGCCATCACTGTGGGAAATTTAGAAAATTTCTTATTCAAATCACTGAAGTTTTCTTATATTTGATACATAAAGAACTTTTTTGAGAACATAATTTGTACAAAATTCAATTCACGTATACTACTGTTAATACATATGGTTAACTTCCTACTTGAAATTCATTTTATTGTTTTAGTAAATTAATTAATTTGCCTTCTCTCCTTTATGCACTTCCATGTTTTTGCTATTTTCACAAGAATTATTTCAACCATTGGGTTTATATAATGGCATAGGTACAATTAACTTATTTATGTTATTGTGAATCACAGGAGGAGGGCTATTCAGTCTGGAGTTATCTATTGGACTGTTATTTCTACATTGAGTTTTCTGGACTACTTTTTAGTACTTCTTTAACTTTTAAGAGCCACGTGCCTCTGTAGACCTGCTTGGAGTCTCTGTTAGCACATGAATAATTATATGCAAAATTATTTTCCAAAGTGGTCACATTCCCTTATCAGTGTTCCACCGATAAGATCTTTTTATCCACATCAGCACTCACACTGGTATTCCCAGATATCTTACTTTTTTTTACTATTTAATGATTGTAAAAGGCATTTTATTGCTATTATAATTTGATTTTTAACACTATTTAAGGTTAAACACCTTTTCTTTTTTAAAAGCATTTTATTTGGTTATTTATATGTCTCTATAACTCATTTGCCCTTGTTTTAGTACTGATTTTTAATTGATTTGTAAAGGACTTTTTATATACTATTAATAACCCAAGACATTGTTATAAATTGCAAGACAATTCTTCTAGTTAAAAACTTACTTCTTCGTCATTGACAAATATAAATTCTCAGTATTAATGCAGTGAAATAATTATTATTGAGGTTATGAACTACAACCTCTATATTTTAGCTCAGCAAGTCTCATTCATTTTTCAAAGTGTCCCCACCCCATGCATCCCTTTGAAGAAGTTACTGCTTAGGACCAAACATCAACATTCCTGCTATGTAATTGTTCCCAGGAACTGTGTCCACTTAATATAATTAGTATGTTCTCATTTGTAGGCCAGCTTACAGGACTGTAAGTGGCTTCTCTGGGGAAAGTTGCTCTTCCTTCTTCGGCAGCAATTACATGCTAATATGAGTGGACCAACAATCCTTAGCTTCGTATATTATATATTTCAGAGGAAGAGACATCATAGCATTGAACTGTCACCAACTATGTACTTTAATATCCAGATATTAGTTCAGATCTCAATATTTATCAGCGAATCTTCTTCTGGCAATAGTTCTAATTAATACTGAGATCCAAAAGTAACCAATATGCAGAAGATAAAAGAATGAGGAGGTTCTGCCCAATACCTGCTCCTCCAAAGGCTCAGAGATCGTCACAGAAGAGAACGTGAAAACATTTAAAGAGCCAGAGAAAGTAGATAATTGCAGAGAAATACTCTTCTGGTCACAAGAGAGTCACTGCATACAAGAACTCTCAACGGATGTGACTGCATGCGTTATGATCTATACAATACCACCTTAGGCAAAGTTAAGAGATACATGGAAGAGAGAGTTAAAGATATAAAAATATATCTTTAATTGCTTTTCAAGGTAATATGTTTCATACTCTCTTCATCTTAGATGTTCTTTATGTCTTCCATCTCTCACCCCTTCTTTTCTTGAGCATTTCCAAAGCCAGTTTAAGCTCCTGTTTCCATTTAAGGATGAGATATTAAATAGACAGTCTAAAAATTCTCTGTTAATTATGAAGTTATTATTGTTCTACATGACCATGTCATGCACAGGGTCACTTTAGTAGGAAGCACGTCTTTGTTGTAGTTTGTTTGAATCCTAGCTGGTAGAAGTATGGTGTACGAGGCCCCACTCTAGAACACACTCTGGAAGCTGTGCAAATTCATGCTGTAAGAGGGTGATCGTGAACAGAGTTATTGCTCCACCCTAGAGAACAGACTTTAGAAACTGAGAAATGTCATGTTGTAGAGGGAGGTGGTCATGAAGAGAGTCGTTGTTCTCAAAAAAAGTAAAATCATAATGAACAATCCTGGCAAAGTTAAGCTTTCCTGAGACTGAACATTTATTGCCAAGTAAGACTTCTGTACATTCATTTACTCTGCTGAGTTAAAATGAGAAAGATAAGGATAAGAATTAGCAGTTAGAAGTTTCTTCCCTTTTAAACATAGCTTTCACTGAACATCTTAGAAAATTTCATATATTTATATAATACATTCTACTTCCAGTAATGTCTCTGCACACTCATTTTCTCTTTCACCCTTACTAATCAGGTCCTCAAAATTTATGAGCTTTTAAAAGTATGTGCTTTATTGAAAATAGATCTTTTGAATACAATGTATTCTGACTTTGGTTTTCATACCCCCACCTTCTCACAGCTTCTCTGTTCTTTCCAGTTCACCCAAATCTAAACTCTTTCTTGTTCTCTCTCATTAGGAAACAAATAAGCGTCTAAAGAAATAAGATAAAGTCAAACCAACCTAATAAGGCAAAACAAACAAATTAATGTGCAGAAAATACAAAACAAAACAAAAGTACAAAAGAACTCCCAGCCCTCAAAACAAAAACCCTTCAAAATACAAGAAACATATGGACACAACACACAATTTGAGATACACAGAAATCCCCTAAAACCACAAAATCAGAAACCATAGTTTAGCAGCAAAAGACTTGTAGAGTAAGAAACAGAAAAAAAAAATGCATGGGCAGAGTCTTTTGAGACCACAAAAAAAAAAAAAGAAAAAAAAAACCTTCAGAAGTATCATTGAATTAATAATTTTGGGTTCGTCTACTACTGTTCAGAGGCTTGGCCTTAATAATGATTTGTATAGCTGGTGAGAGACTCCACTGGAGAAAAGCAATTTTTCAATTCTGAGTGGTTATCAATTGGAGACAGCTTTTGGGTTAGGGATGGGGGCTTCTCTCCACTTCTCCTTCTCAGCATTGGGGCCCCATTTGGCTTAGACTTGTGCATGAAGTTATAGATCCTGTATGTTCATATGTGAGTCAGTCCAATATCTAAAAGGCCTTGTTTCCTTGGTGTTTTCCATCCTTTCTGGCTTTACAATCTTTCTGACTTCTGTTCTGCAGGGTTCCTTGAGCCATGTAGGAAGGAATATAATAGAGACATCCCAGTTTGGACTGACTGTTCCCAGGTCTCTCACTGTACACATTGTGTACTTGTGGGTCTTAGAATTTGCTCCTATATAGTATAGGAGGAATTGTCTCTGATGATTGCTGAGAAAAACTCTGATCCATGAATATAGTAGAATGTTGCTAGGAATCATTTTATTCCTAGGCTCCTTAAGAAGAACAGTAGTATTACTCAATTCTCTGCCTAAGTTTCTGCTCTATCTGTTGTCAGTTCTGGGTAACCTAAGCTGTGCTGGTGATGAGTTACATCTCATGGCTAGGCATTAAATCAATTCACATACTGGATGGTTGTAGTATGAGGTTTCTGGCCCGGACTTTTGGGCTTAGCCTCAGGGTTTAGGCCCGCAGACCCACAGACTCACAGAGACACACAGATGCTTACATTAATTTTAGGCTGATTGGCCTAAGGTCAAGGCATATAACTTGCTAACTCTTTATCCTTAAACTAACCCATGACTCTTATCCTGTTCAGGCATGTGGCTCAGTACCTTTTTTCAGAACAGCATAGTTGTCCTCTGTTTCTTCTGGCTTCTCTCTGTCATTGTGCTCTGTTCTGCTTGTTCCTAGAGTCTTCTTGGTCTGGTATCCCAGCCCACACTTTCTGTCTGCTTTTGGCCAATCAGAACTTTTTATTAAACTCATAGGTGGGGACAATTATTTACAGTGGAACAACATAATTCCTCCTACAGTTGGTTTGTCCCTCAAGCTTTTTGTCAATAATGTACTGGTACATTTTGCAGGCAGGACACCTCTGTCTATCAAAGGGTTGTAGCTGACTTGGTATTTACTTTTCTCCTTTGGTAATGAGAATTCTAGTACCCACAACTGTAGTGAGTAGTGGTGAAGGTTCTAGCTGGGCACCGGCTCAACTTCTCCATATTCAATAAGTTGAGTATATGTTATTTCTTTGACAGTAGGGCCTTCCCATCAGTTTATGGGTGAGAAACCAATAGCCTTTGCGATTCCCTGGTTTGCACGGGAGTGTTCCTCTGTTGTCTCTTTGGCCAACAACTCAACTGGCTGTAAGTCATTTCATTATTTTTTCTGTCATTATAAAACAAACAAGCATCTAATAACAAAATAAAATAAGGTAAAGTAAAAACAATTGATAGGACACAACAGATAAAAGGGAGCCAAAGAAAGATGAAAAGAAACATGAAGATGCAGAGACACACAGGCTTACATGTAGAAATCCCATAAAAACATAAAACTGAAATTATAATGTATATGGAAAAGACTTGTAAGATGGAAGAAATAAGTGGCCTGAAAAAACAAATAGCTTTCAAAAATGCTACTGGTTTGCTTTGTTTTGCCTGGGCATGGGGCCTGGATTTAAAGCGATTTAATCTTGGTGAGACTTCATTTTAAAAGGTTTTTTTTTTTTTTTTTTTCATTTGCAAAGGATTCCTTAGCTTCAGGAACAAGGATGGGTCTTGTGTCTACTTGATTCTCTTACCATTGAGATCCTGTATAATTTAGAGCTGTGCAGGCCCTGTGCACGTGGCCACAGTCTCTGGGGGTCATTTGAACTTCAGTCTTGTGGCCTCGTTTCCTTGGTGTCCTGTATCTAGTTGGCCTTTACAACCTTTCAGCCTCCTCCTCCTTTCAAAGGGTTCTTTGAACTTGAAGGGGACAGATTTGATGGAGATATCCCAATTATGACTGAGTTCCAAGTTCTTTCACACTCTATACATTTTTTAGCTGTATGTTTCTATATTTATTTTCATCTACTGTAGGAGAAAGAATCTCTGATGATGGCTGAGCAAGATACTGACCTATGAGTATAAAAGAACGCAATTAGAAATCATTTTATTGCTAGGTTCCTGAAACAGAACAATAGTATTTGTTTTTCCCCTAGGACCCTGACCTATCTAGTCTTAGGGTATTGGGAACCCAAGTAGTTTCATGGATGAGTCCGATTTCATGGAATTTGTCTTAAATTCAGTCAGATATTGGCTGGTTACTCCTATAGCTATTGTGTTCCTATGGTCCTAGCATATCTTGCAGGCAGGTCACCATTGGAGATAGTAGATTTCGTAGCTGGGGTGGGAATTATCTTTCTCCCCTGGTGGTGTGTGATATACCTTCTATTAGCATGATAACGTCAGCAGGAGAAGAGGCTCTACGTAGATACCAGCTCAACTTCTCTGTGTTTAATGAGTTGTGTAGGTATTGTCTTCAGTAATTAGGAATTTAGTTAGCATCAGCCTTGGCAATATCCTGGATAGTTTGGGGTTCACTGGCCCAAAACTCAATAAAATGTAACCCAGTGACAGCACTGACGGTTTGATTTGGTGATAAGATATGTCCACTTGGGGCTGAATCTCTCCCCTCCCCATTATTTGGAGATTTCATTGAGATCACCTTCTTGCGTATCTATTTTAGGAAGCTTCCACTGTTCTATATTTCTATAAGTTCCTCAACTGGATGTTAGTTTTATCTGTCACTTAGATATTTTCTCTCTTCCTCTTTCCCCACACTCCTCTCTATTTACTCCTTCCTTTCCATCTGCTCCCCTGACTCTGACCAACTATAATTATTTATCCTATTTCCCTAACTATGGAAATCCATTTTCCCCTTAGTATATTACACCTAACCTCTGTGATTATATGGATTATACTTGTCTGCTTAAAATTAAAGACCTAAGACACATGCATATATTAGCACATATAATTGCATTTGTCTCATTGTTCTGGGTTGCCTCAATCAGGATATTTTTCTAGCTACTACACCCATTTAACTGTGAATTGCATTACTTAATTTTAACAGCTGACTTATATTACATTGTGCAAATGTAACACATTTTCTTTATCCATTCATATGTTGAAAGACATCTACTCTCTTTCCAGTTTCTGGCTATTGTGAATAGAGTATCAATGAACATACATGAGAAAATGTTTCTTTACTAGGATGCAGAGTTCTTTGTGTATATGCAAAAGACTGGTATAATTGGATTGTGGTGATATTTTGTGTATTATCTAAGAAATAAAACTTTCCTGAAGTTCAGAGTACAGAGAAAGCCACAGAGCTAGCCAGTTAGCTATAGAAGTTGGACAGTGGTGGCACACACTTTAAATCTTAGTGCTTGAGAGGCAGTGATCGTTCTGGATCTCTGTAAATTCTAGGCTACCCTGGACGACATGAGATCAATACAGTCCAAAAAAGAAAACATATCCAGGCTGGCAGTACTGGCACCCATCTTTAATCCCAGAACTTGGGATCACACATCTTTAATACCAGCACTAGGAACATAGAGATAGGAAGTGATATGGATGGGCAGGGAAAGGGATATAACGGGGGAAGAGTCAGAAGTTCCCGCTGTCCTTCCCTTTGGGCTGAGGACTCAGAGGCATTCAGTCTGAGGATTTGTGGAGGCAGGATCTTCTCCTTTCAGCGAGGAGTTGATCAGGTGAGAAGTGGCTGTGTCTTGTTCTTATGTCTCTTTGATCTTTCAGCTTTACAATATCTGTCTCTGGGTTTTCTTCTAAAACCAATTAGGATTTGTGCAATACTGGATTGTGAGGCATTCCAAGTCTCCAGAAGAACCATCATAGAGATTTTTACAGTGACTGTACAAGTTTGTACACTACCAGCAATAAATGAGCTTTTCCCTCATCCCACATTTTTACCTTATAGATCTTGTCCATTCTGACTGCTTTAAGAAAAAAAAATTCAAAATAATTTTAATATTTATTCTCCTGATTACTAAAGATGTTGAGTATTACTTTAACTGCTTCTTAACCATTTGTGTTTTCTCATTTAAGAACGCTCAATTTTCTTCCGTACTGCAATTTTATTTGGGTTATTTGTTTTATGTGTAGTTTTTTAATTTCTTTATATATTTTAAATATAATCCATCTACCAGATGCGTAGTTGATAAAAATCTTTCCCCATTCTGTAGAGAGCTGCTTTGTCTGAATGGCAGTGTCCTTACCACACAGAAACTTCTCAGTTTTATGAGGTCTCACTTGTTAATTGTTGTTCTTACCTGTGCTATTGATGTTCTGTTCAATAAGCTGTCTCTGTGCCAAGGAGTTCAAAAGGATTCCCTACTTTCTCTTCCACCAAGTTCAATGTCTCTAGTATGACATTGAGTTATTTGACTCATATGGATTCTATGTTCTTTGGGATGATAAGTATGAATCTCTTTGCCTTCTTCTACATAAGCCTTTCAGTTTGACCAGCAGCATGTGATGAGGGTGCTGCTTTTTTTTTTTGCCAGTGTATATGTCTAGCTTTTTATTTTAAAAAATCAGGTCCCATATGCATTTCTGGGTCTTTAGTTTGATTCCATATATCAATATGGCCATTTTTATGCAAACATTATGGCATTTTTATTCTTTAGTAGTTTTCATTAGTTAGTAGTTCAAGTTGAGTATGGAGATAATTATACCCACAATTCTTTTATTATCCAAGATAGTTTTAGCTATCCTAATTTTGTGTGTGTGTGTGTGTGTGTGTGTGTGTGTGTTTGCATGTGAAACTGAAAATTGTCATCAAAGTCATTAAAAAAAATAGTGTTGAAAATCTACATAGGGATTACACTGAATCTATAGATTGCTTTTGGTGGGGTGGGTCACTTTTACTATATTAAGAGATCTTCCCATCTTCTGATATTACCTTCAATTTCTTTATTCAAAATTTTTTTATCATACAAGTTTTTCACTTGCTTAATTACAGCAAAGATATTTTACTTCAAAGATATTTTATTTTTTTTGATGTCATTGTTAAAACTATTGTTTACCTATGATTTGGGGGGGGCAATAAATTTGTATCCTGTTACTTTTCTATCAGCTATGAAAATTTCCTGATAGAATTTGTAATGTATAGTACCATATTTTAGTAATAATATCATTTACAAATAAATATATTTGAAATTATTTACTTCTTATGTGTATCCCTTGAGCTCCAGTTGTCTTATTGGTACAGCTAAGACTTCAAGTACTCTATTGAATAAATATAGAGTGGACAAGTTCTTCTTGTTCCTCACTTTAGTGGAAATAATTTTAGTTTCTCTGCATTTGGGCAATGAACTTACTATATATCATTTTATAATGTGAGGTATATCTCTCATATCTCTGGTTTCTCCAGGGCTTTTACTGTGAAAACATGGAATACTTTAGCTTGTGCATCCATTTTTATATTAAATTTTTTATTATGACTATATATATATATTCATGTTTACATCAGTGTCTGGGCACACATCTGATATAGGAATGATAAAAGAGAGATTTCTGAATCTACTTTTATCCAAAAACAACTATTAATCTCAAAATATTTTACATTGGTATTGGTTTTGGCTTTTAGATACAAATTTAAGATCAATTTTGTTATACTGTATGTATATTTATGCTGTTATCTAAGATATGTTTATGCAATTCCTTTAAATGTGATGTATAATTTAAAAATGCAGAGTAACAATAGTCATGTTACTTATATTTTTTAGATATACAAAGATATATTCCAATTAGGTAATCTTCAAAAGCTTCAAAAGCCTACAGAATATGGGATTTAAAATATTTTAAGAACATAGACTTTTCTGGACAGTGATACATGTCTGCTCCCGGCAGCACCAATCTACTTCAAGAGGATTATGGACATCAAAGAAACTTTGTGTGAAGCTTACTTTCTTTGTGGCAAAAGTTTGCCACTGAGCAAGAAACTGTTCATGCCTCAACTGTCTTACAGTATGCTATATGAAATGGACATTCAGGTCCCTTAGGAAAGAGACCTCTGAACTTTGGTAGAACAAGCCAAGATGGTCCTTCAGTTCTTTTCTTTGTAGAGGAAACTGTCATACATTCTTCTGGATAGAGGAAAAAGCAACTGATGAACTATGCCAGAATAGGCTGAGAAGACCTTCAAACTTCCTGTTTCACTGAAAGATATACTAGAGACTCTAAGTCTACAAACTTAATATAGATGCCCCAATGTTATAAAGGAACTTTGGGTGACTATCCAGGCAGCCAGATGTCATCTCTGTCATTTCCAGAATTTGGAAGTTGCTTGCAATACACTTCCTGTTTACTCAGGTAAATATTACATCCTTCTGTGTATTTTGATGGAGTTGAAAATTAGATAGTTTTAAATACAGTTTCCCTTATTATAATAAAAGGTAAATTAGATATGAAACTTTGGACTTACAAAAATAATGTAGATGATAGAACATTTTATATAATTTTGTTAATTATATTGTTACTGTAATTCTAGCTTGATAGCTATTTTGTTATATATAATTTTTCTATGTTGAAATTTAATCCTCCTTTTTGATTAGACAGAAAAGTGGAAGTGATATAGGATGTCTTTCTATATGCTATGAATACCATTGGATAATAAAGGAATTGTTTTGGCCTATGACAAGGCATCTTAGAAGCAGGTGGGAAATCTGAGTATAAATAAAGGGGAAAAAGGGCAGGGTCAGACAGAGATGCTGTGAGCTGCTGCTGAGGCGGAAGATGTAAGGGAGTTCAGAGACACCTCTAGCCACGTGGCAAGATAGAAGAATAGAAATGGGTTAAGTTGTAAGAGCTAGATAGCAATATGCCTGAGCCATAGGCCAAGCAGCTTGCAATTAATATAAGACTTTGTCTGATTATTTGTGGCTAAATGGCAGCAGGGCTGTGAGTGGGTCTGAGACTCTAGGTTAGGCCAGAAAGGCCAGGCGAGAAACTCTTACTATACACATATGTATGTATAGGTCAGAGGGTGATTTACAGTAATGAGGCCTCTCTTTCAACCATGTGGATACCAAGGATCAAACTCAAGTTTTCAGGAAAGAGCCTTTACTATCTGATTCATCATGTTGATCATACATATTCTGTTTTCTTTAAGGGGCTGGACACTGTGGGTGTGATCATGCTCAAGTGAGTATATATGGGCAAAAAATTGGATTTTTGTATGTGGTGGGAGTGGGGATAAAAAGGTGTGGGATAGAACTGTGAGGATTGGGAAATAAATATATTCAGGATATATGATGTAAAAATCACAAATAATAAAAATATTATAGGGGGATATATGCTAGATCTTATTAAAAGTTTTCTTGCATCTAATGAGATGATTGTATAGTTCTATTTTTCAGTCTGTTTGTATGAGTATGATGGATTAATATATTATATAGAGAGTTATATATGTACCATTGAGTTATGCTGTACCATTACTGTATATCTGCTATGAAACCTACTTGATCATAGTAGATAGCTTTTTGATGTGCTCTTTTATTAGGTTTGAAAATATTCTATTGAGAATTTTTGTGTCTATGTTCACAAGGGAAGTTGGTCTGAAGTACTATTCCTTTTTAGAGTCTTTCTGTGGTTTAGGTACTAGAATAACTATGGACTCATTAAAAAAATTGAGCAGAGTTTTGTCTGTTTCTATTTTGTGGAATAATTTGAGGAATAGCAACATTAAATCTTCTCTAAATTTTGATAAAAGTCTTCTTTGAATCCATCTGGTCCTGGGCTTTTTATTGGTTTCTGGTGGGAGACTTCGATTACTGCTTCTGTTTCACCATGGGTTATACTTCTATTTAACTTTTTAATCTGATTTTGATTTAGTTTTGGTATATGGTACACAGCAAGAAACTTTTCCATTTCTGTTAGTTTCCAATATAGTGGGCTATATATATATTTTTTTAAATTAAAAAAGTCATTTTTATCCATGTATTTCCATGCTTCCCCTCCCTTCCCCCCTCCCAATACCTCACAGTCAGCCTTCAGCCTCCCCCTCCCATCCTCCAATCTCCCCCCCCCCCAAAGGGCTAGAAGTTCCAAGGTGGGTCAGCTCAGTGTGGCACATCCACACCTGAATTTCACCAATGTCCATTGTTTTGCCCTCTCCCCACTTATTGTCTGAAATTTTGTTAATTTGAATCTACTTCTGTGTATTTAATTTGGCTAAGGTTGTGTCAGTATTATTGTTTTACCTAAAAACAAAACAAAACTAAACAAAAACCCATCCACACTTTATTTCCTTGCATTGGGTTTATTGTTGTTGTTTTTTGTTTCTGTTTTACTGATTTCAGCCTTGAGTTCGATTATTTCTTGTCACCTACTCCTCTGAGGCAATATTTTTATTTTTTTCTCGGGATTTAGAGTATAACATTAAGTTATTAATATGATACTTCTTCATATTTTTAATGCAGTCGCTTTGTGCTGTAGACTTTCATCTTCATGTTTTCAATGAGTATGAGTGTGTTGTGCTATTTTATTGAATTATAAAAAGATTTTAATTTATTTCTTGACCTATTTTTTACTTATTGATAAGTTTTTTGATTTCCAGGATTTTTCAAGCTTCCCATTGATATATATAGTGCTCAGATGGGAGGCAGTGTGTTATTTTAATTTTTATATGTATATTGAGGCTTTCTTTGCATTCAAAGAGATTGCTAATTTTGAAGAAATCTCCAAGAGCTGATGAGGAGAAGACATATTCTATTGCCTTTAGGTGAAATAGTCCATAAATATCTATTATTTCTGTTTGGTTTGTATTTAGCTACAGTATTTCTCTGGTGCTTGTTTGTTTGTTTGCTTGGTTTTGATCTGGATTATCACTCAGTTGGTGAGAGTGGAGTATTGAAGTCATCTTATATATCACCGTGTGACAGACAATATGTGATTTTAGTTGTAATAATTTTTTAAATTTGTTTTAAGTGCTGTGTGCCTTTGAATTTGGTGTATAGATTTTTAGAATTGCAATATCCTTTTGGTGGATTTTTTTTTCTGATGTGTATGAATTGTTCTCCTCTATCTCATCAGATAAATTTTTTTCTTGAAGTTTGTTTTGTTAGTTATCTAAATATTCTGGTTGTTTTTTGGATCCATTATTGGAATATCTGTTTCTATCATTTTATTCTGAGGTGTTATCTATTCTTGGTTTTAAGGTGTGTCTCTTAAATTCAACTGCAGGGTGGATCATGCTTTTGTCTCCAATATGTTAGTGTCTTTTTAATTGAGAAATAAAGAACAGTAGCTTGAAAGTTAGTAGTGGGCATTACTTGTTGATTTCTAGAATTGTGTTGTAGTGGTATTTTCTAATTCTCTTTTGTTACGCTAGTCTAAGATTATTTATTCCTTAGAATTTTGTTAAAGTGGCTAGCCTCTTTAGGTTGAAGCTTTTCCTCTAGTATTTCTGTAGATCTGGATTTGTAGACAGATATTTCTTAAATTTAGTTTTATTGTGGAATGTTTTTCTTTCTCCATCTAGTGTAATTCAAAGTTCTTCTGGGTAGTGTAGCCTGGATTGGCATCTATAGTCTCTTAGAGTTCATAGACTATCTGTTATAGCCCTCCTAGCTTTAGACTCTTTGTTGAAAACTCAGGTGTTTTTCTAATAGATCTGTCTTCTTATTCTATTTATATTTCCTTGTAGGTTTTAATATTCTTTCTTTGTTCTATTTTTTATTATTATATGTACTGAGACATTTATTTATTGTCTAATCTAATGGTGTTCTGTATGTTTCTTACAATTTGATAGTCTGAAACACAAATTCTAATTGATATTTAATGAAAACTCAGAGCCAGATATTGGAGAAAAGCTGGAATATCAGGAGAGGAAATAGACCACAGTCAATTCTCACACAGCCAACTTCTCAGGGTAAACACTTCTTCAAGAGTCCTTAGTGTGGCTCATGCTTCTACAGAATACCATAATGTCTGCCTATGCCTAACTTAAACATCTTCTTTGCCCAATTGTTTCACTTCGAGTTCAACTAGGCATCATAATCCTAGAGTTAGGATTAAAAGTGTGAGCCACTACTGTTTGGTTGTTAGGCTGTGAACTCACAGAAACACAGAACAGATATCTGTCTCCTGAGTTATGGGATTAAAGGTGTATGTCACCATTTGGTCTTTCCCATGCTTTGATTAAAGGCATGAGTTACCACTCTCTGACCCTCATGGCCTGACTGTGGGTGATTTTGTCCTCTGATATTCCATGCTGACTTTATTTAATATAAAAATATTACCATAATAGTAATCTTCTTTAGTTCAGAAAAAATTTTAGTAATAATAATTTCTGTGACTTTGATCTGAGTTTCTTCCTATTATTCATAAATTGTATCATTTCATGTCCCATATTTTCTGAATATTTTGTGTTTGGATGGTTTTAGGTTTAACACTTTTTTTTATTTGACAGAGACATACATTTCTCCTATTTTGTCTTTAATGAGAGATTATTCCATTTCCTGTTTTGTGTTGATGAGGCTTGTCCCTGAGTTTCTGTTGGACTTCCTTCAGTTTTGTTGCTAGTTTTCCCTCAGTTTGGATTTAATTTATTGATTCCACTACTCTCATATCTTAAATGGTTTTATTCATTTCACTCCACTATTTGCTTGTGTTTTCATTACTGGATGAACTCTTTTTTCCTTCAGGTCCTTGATTATATTCATCATGGGTTCTTTTGAAGTGTTTGTCTTGTGCTTAATCTATATTGCAATTTTCAAGGCCTGCTGTAGTAGGGTTGCTGGGCTTTAGTGGGGACACATTGTCCTGGTTGTTACTGTGTTTACGTCTGGAATCTAGTCATCTGGGTGTGGAATAATTCTAACTCTATATGTGTTGGTATCTGGTGAGTTTTCTATTCCTTAGCTTTTGTTGCCCGTTCTGGATTTTAAGAGTGTATGGGGGCTTCAGTTGCCAGGTAATGGATGCTTTTCATTCTTTTCTAAGTGTGGCTACTGGGGATACTGAGCAGAATTTGTCCTTGGGTATTGAGAATTAACTAGCAGAAATGAAGATGGGCTAGAAAGATAAGGGCTGTTGCTGAGAGGGTGTATAGGAGGGAGGAAAACTAGATCTAGATGAATATCTGAGTCCTTGGCCAGCATCTCTAGTGGGAGAGGCTTCCTAGGGTGTTGGTGGTTGAGACAAAGGGAAGGTTGTAAAAGAGGACCTTTATAATTCCCTGGGAATAGTGGAGTGATGAACTTTTCTCATGTCTTTTTTTCTAATTCATTTGAATTTTGAAAGAAATTACTTCTTATATAAAATTTTCCTTTAGAATATCGACTATAATTATACTGGACTAAATATACAAATCAAATTGAATGCATAGTATTTCATAGACCCTGAGTTGTTTAATATCTCTGGGATATAGAGTCTTATTATTATGAATATGGCTACCACATTGGTCGTTTAATCTGATTTTTTTTGTAAGATTATATAGTATCTAGGTTTTATATATGATTTAAAAATGTGTTCATGGTTAAATTATATTCTTATTGAAAATAATTCTGTTCAAGATTATTTTTCTTGTTTATTGAGGGCATATAGGTCGCATACATTTGGCCAGATAACTTTATATTCATTCATATTACTAAACCCATATTAGTTGCAACACTTGTACAATGTTTATTTTTCCTTTCTACATTACTGTCTAAAAGAAGTTAAAGTTTTGTTTCTTATTTTCAAGAAGATAGAAGACTAGAAGCTCCCAGCCTTTGTTTTCCTACAGCCATGGTACATTCACAATGGTATATATGTTAAGCTAGTTATCCACATAACAGGTTTAGAAAACATTTAAAGAATTGTTCCAAAGTAGTCCAAAAAAGAGTCATACTGAAATAGATAAAAAGACCATTCTCACTTCATGCATATAGCTCTCTCTCAAGCAACTCACCTAGGTTCTGAATATGTTTCCCTGGCCCTAGATGGTATCCTTGAAGGGAAGGAACATTTTATGTGTTTACATCATCCAGGGCATTCTATATGCTGTCTGATGGGTAGATTCATAGACAGTGTTGATGACACTATCATAAACCATGTTCACTAGATGAGAAATAGATAAAGATATTCACTGAGAACCATTATTAAGAAAGAAAATTAAAACAACAAAGCCATTAACCCTGGTATAAGAAATAATAAATATATGGGAAAGAGATAATCAAAAGTATAAAGGACTCCTGCAGTGAGAATTATATATTACATAATGAAACTTTAAAAGTTACAAAAAAGGACAGTTCCATGTTCACTATTGGAATAATTAACATGTTAAAATATTCACACTTTAACAATATTAATTTTACCAATATTGAAACAAAAGGTACTTCTAGTGTTTCATCTATATCTTTCTTTAGATATTTAAAGTTTTATTTTAAAAGTTTATTTATCTCCTTAGTTTGTTTTATTTAGAGATCTTTCTTGTGGCTATTGTGAATGGGGTTGTTCCCTAATTTTCTTTTCACTATGTTTTTTATTATGTAAAAGGGTATTGTTTTTATTTTAACTAATTTTGTATTTGCAACTTTGAAAGTTTTCATCAGCTCTGAGAATTCTTTGTTGGTGTCTTTGAGATTGCTTCTCTATGATTATATATAGTATCACATCCTGGGCAAACTGATAATTTCACTTGTTTTCTTATTTGTATCATAATTTCCGTGTCTTGTCCTACTCATTTAGCAAGGATTTTGAGCACTATATTGAATAAAAAAGGATGTAATACATAGCTCTTTGTTATTGAGTTTAATTAATTGCTTTAAGTTTTTCTTTATTTAGGAGGATGCTAGCTACATATAGCATTAATTATGTTGAAGTTATGCTGGAACCATAACTATTCTCTCTATTAGTTTCATTATAAAAATACGTTGAGTTTTGACAAAGGATTTTTTGGACATATTGAGATGATCATGTGATTTCCACTGTCTATCTGAAATTTCCTATTTCTCTGTAATAAAGCTTTCTTGATCATAGTATGTTCCTATATTTGGACAGCAAGTATTTCATTTAGAGATTATGCACATATGCTTACCAATAGTTCTTTGTTTTTCTTGTTGTTTCTATGTCTCTACCTACTTTTAGCACTAAAATAATACTGGCTTTGCCTAATTATGGTAAAACATGCCGCATATTCCTTCTCATATATGGATCCTAAGTTCTAATGTTTAGATTTGTAGTTTTAATTTAAATTACTAATAGAAGCCATGAAACAAGAAAGGAGCCATTATCTGGGAGCAAGAAAGATTAAAGAAGGTGGTTTGTAAATTGTAGGTGTTATGAAAGAGCAAAGAAGCTTAATGCAGAGGGAAGGCTTAAGTGAGGAAGGGAATATGTGGGACAGAGAAGGGGTTTTAGGGAGGAGTAATTAATTTTGAAGTTGTTTGGAAGAAACATATAAAAACCTATTTGTTTTATTTTATCTTATTTTATTTTTTGAATTTTTATTTAAAGGTTTTTTTTCTATATCTACTATTGACTCTCCTCCCCTCCCTCCCACCAGTCCCTCTCAGTCCTCCCTCAGCCTCCTCCCACCCCATCTCCTCATCCATTCCACAAAGAGGACAAGGAATCCCAAGGTGGTTCAGTCTCGTATATCCAGTTGAAATAGATGAGTCCCTCATCACAGAATCAAGGTTGGGTTAGGTGTTCCTCTGCAAGGAATGGGCTCCAAGATGTCAGTTTATGCACCAGGAATATAATCTGATCCTACTGCAAGAGTCTCTTCAAACCTCCCATGCTGTTTGGCTGTCCTCTACCTTTGGAGGATTTAGTTCCTTTCCACGAAGGTTCCTTGGTGGTTATTGCGGAGTCAGTGAGCTCCCAATAGCTCTGATCAGCAGTCTCTGTACATCTCCTTCTCATGAGGCTTATCCCTTTGCTCATATACTCTCTCCTCTCTCCTTCAGCTGGGCTGCGAGCTTGACCTAGTGCTTCGATATGAATCTCTTCTGCTCCTATTCATTGCTGGATGAAGGTTCTATAATGACAGTTAGGGTGGTCATTTATTTTATTATAGGCTAAGGACAGTTTAGGTACCCTCTCTACTGTTGCTTGGAGTCCTAGCCAGGGACATCTTTTGGGTTCTTAGAGGTTTCCTTAGCTCCAGGGTTCTTTCTAAAGCCAAAGTGGCTCCCTCTATCAAGATACCCATTTCTTTTTTCATTCCTCTCTGTTGCTCCTCCAACTCAACCATAATATCCTTTACTCATGATTTGTTCCCACTTCTCCTTGGTTGCTACCCATTTTGATCCCAGTTTACTCAGGAGATCTTCTCTATTACCCCTTTTCAGGAGGATCCCTAGATGTCTATCTTAACTTACTCCTGTTACCTAGCTGTTTAGGAGTTGTGGTTTGCAAACTGGATATTCTTTGCTTTATGTCTAAAATTCACTTATGAGTGAGTACATACCATGTCTATCTTTCTGAGCCTGTGTTACCTCATTCAGGATGATACTCTCCAAATCTATCCATTTGCCTGTATGTTTTAGGATGTATGTTTTACTTTCACTGCTGAGTAGTATTCTATTGTGTAAATGTAACACAGTTTTTTAAACCGTCCTTCAGTTGAGGGGCATCTAAGTTGTTTCCAGGTTCTGGCTATTAAGATTAATGCTGTTAGGAACATAGTTGAGCTAATGCCCTTGGGTTAAGAATGTGCATCCTTTGTATATATGAACAATAGTATTATTGCTGTATCATTGGGTAGATTGTTTTCCAAGTTTTCTGAGGAACTGCAACCACACTGATTCCCAAAGTGACTGTACATATTTATACTCCCACCAACAATGGAGTAGTACTCACTCCCCTTGCTCCACATCCACTCCAGCCTATGCTGTGTTTTTGATTTTAGCAATTCTGACATGTGTAAGATGGGTTTTCAAAGTTGATTTGATTTGAATTTCTCTGATGGCTAAGGATGATGGGCAATTCTTTAAGTATCTTTCAGCCATTTGAAATTCTTCTGTTGATAATTCTCCTTTAGCTCTGAATCCAATTTTTAAAATTGGATTTTTTAAATTTTTGGCCTCTAGTTACTTGAGTTTTCTATGTATTTTAGAGATCAGTATTCTGACAGATGTAGGGTTGGTAAAGATGTTTTCTGATTTTATAGGATGTTCTTTTGTCTTATTGTGTCTTTTGCCTTACAGTTTCAGGAGCTCCCACTTATTAATTGTTGTTTTTAGTGTCTATGTGAATGGTGTTATATTTAGGAAGTCGTTACTATGCCAATGCATTCAAGGGTTTTCCCACTTTCTTTCTATCAAGGTCAGTGTAACGGGTTTATATTGTGGTCTTTGATTCACTTGGACTGAACGGCTAGATGCCGTTCTCAGAATGTATCATTATTGCCTTGAGCATCTCCCTCTGCACACTGTCACAAAATGATTATAGAAAAGCTTGAGCATCCTGGCCTGTTCTCTGATACTTCTGATGTAAAGGACTGTCCAAGAGTGATCTTGTGCTGTGGGTAAGGGGCACAGGCTCAAGAGGCTGAAGTCAGCTGTGGCAAATGCTACTTATCAGCAATGAAACTAGAATTATTGCAATCAGGGTAATAGATATGGGTCTATTTGCATTTTCTACATGCCATTATCCAGTTTTGCCAGTACAATTTGTTGAAGATATTAACTTTTTCCATTGTATAGTTTTGGTCTCTTTGTCAAAAATCAAGTGTTCATAGGTGTGTGAATTAAAGCTGGAATCTTCAGTGAAATTCCATTGATCTACAAGTCTGTTTTTTATGCCAGTACCAAGCTGTTTTTATTATGATAGCTCTGTTGTATAGCTTGAAGTAAGGAATGGTGATACCTGCTAAAGTTTTATTATTGAACAGGATTGTTTTGATAATCTTGGGTTTCTTGTTATTCCATATGAAATTGAGTATTGTTCTTCCATGGTCTGTAAAAATTATGTTAGTATTTTGATTGGGATTGCACTGAATCTAAGGATTGCTTTTGGCAAGACTTAATTTTCACTATGTTGATTCTTCCTATCTAGTAGCATGGGAGATCTTTCCATTTTCTGATAACTTCCTCAATTTCTTTCTTCAATGAGTTAAAATTTTTGTCATACAGATCTGTCACTTATTTGTATAGAGTTTCCATAGGCTATTTAGTGATAATTGCAGCTATTATAAAGAATGGTGCTTTCCTGTTTTCTTTTTCAGCCCTTTAATCATTTGTGTATAGGAGGAATTTTTTTTTTTTTTAGGTTAATCTTGTACCCTCCAACATTACTGAAGGTATTTATCAGCTATGCAGTTCTCTGGTAGAATTTTTGGAGTCACTTATGTATACCATTATATCATCTGCAAATAGAGATAGTTTGACTTCTTCTTTTGGCCCTTCTTAAAGGGATTTTTTTTTTCTATCCTCTTTTAAGGTTTCTATTATCTTCTTAAAGTTGCTTTTAAGGTCGTTGTCTTTTGCTTCTTCTGCATTGCCACACTCACATCTTGTTGTTGTAGAACCACCAGATTCTGGTGGTACCATGTTTGTTATATGTATTCTTGCACTGACATCTGCCCATTGCTTCCTCAGATCACTGCAGGATTTATTTGTATCTCAAGGAGCTGATTTTGGTGCAATCTGGCTGTGTATGTGCCTCAGGAGGTCTTTCTTGGTCTAATCTTGTCTCTTTGTTTACTTGGAGGTAGTATATTCTGTGTCATAGTGACCTGTATTTGTTGTAATAAGAGCCAGCTGATTCTGTGTTCCGGGGCTCCAATGTTGGTCCAATATGAGCTCTTGATCCGGGGGAACTCTTGATCCCTTAGGCCTTCTTGATTCAGTAAGTGATGGTGAACTGTGGGTCTCAGGTACCCCTTTTAATCCAGAAGGTGCCGATACACTGTGGATCACTGGTGGCTGCTTTTGATCCAGTAGGTGCTGAGAAACTGAGGGTCTCAGATACTGCTTTTGATCCAATAGGAACTGAGAAACTGTGGGTCTAGGGAAACTTGGCTTGATCCAACAGGTACTGAGGAGACTTTTGGTCTAATGGATGCTGAGGATTTGTGGGTCACAGATTGCCACTGAAGTAACTGGGTAATGGAGTGTGTTGGAGAATTGGATGGGGTTTTGTATTTGTGGGTGTCCAGTGAACTGGATTTTACTGGGGCTCTTCCCTGCTGGTCTAGATTTAGGGGAGAGATGAATGGGAGTTGTGTTTCAAGAGCTGTGTCCCAGGGCCAGTGTCCTGGAGACAGGGATCTCTGCCTGGGATGGGTGAAGTGTCACTCATTTCTTGGTCAAATGTGTGCAGAGGATCTGTGGGTCTTGGTTGATGCCATAAAAACCTATTCTATAAACTTCCTAAAAAATACTCTGTAAAGGTTTTATTTGAAATTAATTAAATTGTAGACTACCAAACAAATTTCATAGCACTGAGTACTAAATAACTCTTTTTGATTTGTTGATCATAGTTGCCTCAGAGATAACTTAAACCTCTTGGTTGCCTACCAGAAATTACCTAATACAAATATCCCCTAATGGAAAACACACAGAAAGACAAAAAAAACATACTTACATTTAAGACAAGTAAAAAGTAGCTTATTTAAATGGCATAAACATATCTGTTACAGAGAGTTGGTGACACATTTCACCCCAGTTAATTTGTATGTGTGTTTATTTCTTTTAATGTGACAGCATATTAATTTCATTTTCTCTTCTCTTTTCTCCCTCTGGAGCCTTTCACATATACACAATTACATATACACAAATTCAAATTCCTGGCCTCTTTTTTTGCAATAATTGTTATATATATATATATATATATATATATATATATATATATATATATATATATATATAAATTTGTATACAGACATTATAATTCTGAACATATAAATGCATCCTACTCTGTCTGAATGATGTTACTTGTATCTGTGTTTCCGGGATGGAGCCAAGTCCCAGTGGCTCCATCTACACCACACTCTGCAGGCTCAGAGAACACCGGGGAATAGGGCATGAAAAGATTATAAGAACTACAGGATGAAGGAGTTTGTAGTGAGATTGTATCTCCTAGTAAACTGAGAAGTGTCTACCATAAATCCTTACCAACATGACTACCTAACTGAGGGAAGGGGAAATTGTCTTCCCTAGAAAAAAGCATACCAGATGACTTTTAAAATAAACTGAGCAAAGTCCCAAATGGACTTAGGCTCTTATTTGGTGATAAAACCACTTCTATTGGCTTCAGTAAGCCTCATTTCATTAACAGGCAATTACAAATCTATATTACTTTGCAGAACATCATAATGTAATTAAAACATCTAATGATTTGAGTACACTCTGCAGACATTTGTTTATTTTAAATTAAAGGTTATTTCTGACAACATAGAAACTCAAAAAGTAAGCTTCCCCCTGAATGGATTAACTTGGATGCTCCATAATTATCCTTTATCTGTTATACCAAGTATTGAAATGTAAAACTGAAGTTGCCATATACAGTGTAGATTTAGTGTAAAATATGAAGCTCTTAGTATTTTCTGAATTTCTCTTTGCATATGTATTATGTAACATCTCTATAAATATTTTGTACTTAGTTTACAAAGTGACTGTGTGGCTCTCCAGTTATGCTGAGGAGCTTATGCGCAGTTGTAACCACAGCATATGTTTCTATGGAGAAATGCAACAGCTCAAGGAAAAGAAAAAAGCACAGTGGTTCCTGTGTCTTCAGAAGTTGCAGTGTCGTTCGGTCTGGTCTGTTAATGCGACAACTTATAGACCCTCTTTTTTTTTTTTTTTGTACACTGGGCCACCATAATTAATAACACACAAATTAGGCCAGAATATGTTATTAACAGAGGAAAAACATTGATATTTTAGTCCTTTTTATAGAAGACAGTTAAGTTTTATGATTTGTTCAGTAGTTTTACAGGATGTCTCCAAGAATATTTACTTCCCCATCATAAACTCATATAGTCTATTTGACTTTATTGTATGTACTTGAGCAAATGTAGTTGTAGTTTTATTAAGCTAACATGAATAAATTTTCTACTGTACAATTGAACAGTTTTCCTAATAGTATCTCTAAATAATAGTATTTAGAAGCTTCTTTTTTGTCGGAAGTAGATGTGACACATCTTAGTGTTGTTTTGAATTTAAATAAATGTTGAAAATTTGGTCAAAGGATACATTTAACCTTTAAGACTATGAGGTAAACAATTGTTGCATGTAGAAATGATATTAAAAAAACTACAAATAAGATAAAGTATGTATTTAGTTGAATAAAAATTCAGTGTAGAAAATTAAAAGAAGAAAATGATATTATTTGTGAAATCAGTTATTTCGCACATTTTTGTTTTTTTCTGTGTTGTATGCTGGGTCTGTACAAACATTGAAAGTGATTTTGAGCACTAATGAGGTTTCAATAAAAAAGAAATGGAAGGAAAATTAAAAATATGGCGACAATTAGCATGCACAGGCCTGCATGAGTCTCTACTAGGTTCTCTACATCTATATTCTGGCTTACACTTTAGTGTAATTATGGGATTCCTGAGTGTATGAACAAATGGATCTCTGATTCTTGTTTCTTCTCTTGGGCTCTGTTCCTTTTGTTTGTCTAGTCCAATCCTAAAGTAATAGGTTTTGTTTTATCTTATTATATTTTATCTTGTTATATTTTTATTATTAGTGTCCCTCAGAAGCCTGTTTGTTTTCTGATGAGAGACAAAAAGAGAGTGGATCCAGAAAGGAGGGGAGGGAAGGAGGAGCTGGGAGGAGTAGAGGGAGGGAAAGCTGTGCCAGGTATATTATGTGAGGAAGGAAAATCTATTTTCAAATAAAAAGAAAATATGGCCACAATAAATATGAAATTAATATAGATATTAGTACAACTTGCTGAATAAAATGCTATGAGAGAGTAGCCTTGTAAACACTTAAAGGATTAGTAGTAATGTGAGTTGACACTCTGGCATTACGGAGAAATCTGAAATTTTCTTGATAGATACTGGTTTGGGATACTGCCTAAACTTGAGGAATAATTGGATCTAGGTAAATGGAAGAGGGAATGATAAATGACAATTGTAGTGTAAAATACATGTTACAGTTAGAAACAAGTGAATACTTATAATCCTAGACAGACAAAAAATAATTTAAAATAAAATGAACAAATAATGGTAGTGAAATGACATTGTTTTAAACTTGAAAATATTCACAGAAAGTTAAAATAAATAATTGATAAATACATTTGTATTTGTAATGTAGGTCACCATTTATATCCCATAGGCAGGACAGACTGTAAGTCGAAGGTTATGTGGTAAGGGTAGCCTATGGTCAACCAATTATGGGTCTTTCCTAGAACCCATGACAGGAAAGTAAAACCACCCCTGACACTCCCTGGAGCACCAGGACTTACAGGCTGGATATACTAGGCTCAAAGCCCTAGTATAGCACCAAACATGACCAGAGGATAAACATGTCAATGTAATGATGCCTACCAATATTCTTCTATACACCTAGACTGGTGCCTAGCCCAATTCATTGGAGGTTTCATCCATAAACTGATGGGAACAGTGGCCGACTCATAACCAAATGTTAGGCTGAGTTCAGGGAACAATGCAGAGGAGGGGGAGAAAGAATTGTAGAAGCTAGAGGAGCCAAGGACACCACAAGACTCATCGGGGCTCACAGAGACTGAACTGACACCCAGAAAGCATACATGGTGGGACCACTCTGCACATATGTTACAATTGTCTAGCTTGGTCTACTTGTGGGATTTCTAACAGCAGGAACAAGGACTGTCTTCTACTCTTTTGGGCCCCTAATCCTCATACTGGATCTCCTTGCCCAGCCTTAAAACATGGAGAGGTGCTTAGTCTTACTATAACTTGATATGCCATGTTTTGCTGATACTCCTTTCTTAAACATAAATTGAGGATGAGTGAACTGGGGGGATATGGGAACGAGATGAGGGAGGGGGGAACTGCAGTCAGGATGTAAAATAAATAAATTTATTTTAAAAAGAAAGACAAATATATATTAAAACATAGGGAAGGGATTAAATTGTCTGTTTTAAATAAGGTGGGAAATGGACCTTCAGATTAAAATAGAATGAATGAATGTAATGAGATGGCATTTATATTTGTTTATTGAAAAATGTCCCATGAGCTGATGAGCACAATTAGATGTGTGGTAAAAAAAAAAAATGAAAAAAAAAAGGACAAAAGTGTATATGAGCATTTCAGATCTGTAAGAATTTTTTTTTTTTTTGGCTTGTGGAAGATATATAAAATAACCATGCAGTATATCTGAAGTTAATATGATCAACTATTACATTCTTGCAACTGTTTAATAAGTAAAGCTTTGATAAATATCATAGGATCAAAAGTGATATTACTGAAATTCATGATTTCCTAAAATATAAAAGAAAGCAACTAGAAGCTCAAAGGAAGAAATGGCAAAGATAATCACATATGAAACATTAAGATAAAAACTTGACTAGGTGAAAGATAAACCGAGGACTGGGTGACAACTTCACTGGTAATGTACTTGATGAAATTATGTAGGTCTGTGTTTGTTATTTCTAGCCCATGTCAAAATGACATGGTAATATGATCCCAGACACAGGAAGCAGGAAGGACTAAGTCCCTGGGGTGTGGTAGTCAGCCTGCCCAACCTATGGTGAGTCCAGGCCAGTGAGGGACTGTCTCACAAACTAAGGTGCATAGCTCCTAGGAAATGACACTTAATATTGGTATCTAGTTTAAGATGCATGGGCATATATGTACATGTATACTCACAAATTAACATAGATCCCAACTCAAGTGCACATTCACAAAACAAAACATATAATAGAAAATTCATCAGTACATCTAAACTTGTGAGCAGGATGCTCCATTTCCTCAAAAAGTGAGACTAAATTTATTTTACCCTTTTCATCAGAATATATTGTTTTTATGTTTTATGAAAAAATATGTCAACTGAACAAAAACTTTAAAAAATTGCTATATAAGAAATAGATATGTTGTTATTGGAGACGATGTTTAATTCTTCAGAATACAGAAAATAACTAATGTCAGTTAAAATGCTACAGAATAAAGAATGAAAAATTCAAATTGTTTTCTGAAGCATTTGGAAGGGATAGGGGGAGAAAGAAATAGAGAGGGAAGGGAAGGGAGGGATGGAGAGAGGGTGAGAGAGAGAGAGAAAGAGAGAGAATAGAAAAATTAACATGAATGATAGGAAGAGGGGGAAATGAAAATAGTTTGTAGATCCTGAGATAATGGACTAGAGTTTCAGAAGTGCATATGATCAAGATACATCATATATTTATATGAAAATAATAAAAATTCAATAGTATATATTCTGTTGTTAAAATATGGTCATTTAATTAAATGAATTATTTATATTGTACTTTGTAATTCTAGCATTAGCAGAGATGAAAGTTTCAATTAAAAAGGCACAGAACCAAGGAATGTTGCATGCCACTGTATTTACTTATAAGTAGATGCTATCATATCACTTGAAGGAAGACCAAGAGAACCTTGATTTGTATACTATGTGCTTTTTAGGGGAAAAAAGTATCATGGGTATTAATAAGTAAAGAAAAAATAATATATTGGTAAGCATAATAAATGTATGTAGTCTGGATTTGGTGTCACAAACATCTAATCTCAGCACCCATAAGGCATAACTAGGAGGATTTTGTGAATTTGTGGCCAGCCTTTTCTACATGGTGAGTTCTAAGATAGTCAGGGCTACATATAAAACCTTTGATACACTTACATGCACACAAAAAAAGAAAAAGAAACAGAAAAAAATAGCTACTCAAATAGAAGTGGACAAAAGAGGTCAATTAAAACTTCTAAATTATCATATACATAATAAGGAAGAAACTATGTAGAATGTTCAAGAATCCCACTGTAAATAAGGACAAAATGACAGATTAGGAAAATAAAACATACTAAAACTATTTCAAAGAAACTAGACATAGAGAACATAATTATTATCCATAGCCATCTTTCCTTGCCATGTGACAGCATGCCAGAACATCATCTTAATATTTTTTTTCAATCTAGAGCTTCATGTTTGCTAGACAAATCTCTATACAAGCTATACATGATCTTGCACAAACTTTGGCAGTGTTGTAGATTCAAGCATGGAGTTGTGCCTGTGAATTCACAGCAGATGACGCAGAATGAACAGGACTTCTATAGGTTTAGTTCAGACAGAGTTCTAGCATAGAGGGCACATGAAGTCTCACCTGGATGAAAATGAGAAGAAATTACATTTTACTTATTTAGTTTATTTATTATTTATTTGTGTGTGTATGTGTGTGTGTGCATGTGTATATGTCTGTATGTGTGTATTGTGTGTGTGCCATGATGTAAGTGTAGTGGTCAGAGAACTATTTGTGTGAGAGTTGATTCTTTCCTTTCATCATAGTGGGATCAAACTCAGGTCAGCAGGCTTGCCAGCAAATGTTCTTATAAAAGGAGCCATTTCCTCAATTCCTGGATTTATAACTATAAGTTAGTATACCCTGATGAATTCCTTTCTCTACCTCCTTCCTCTGTTCTCAATCTTTATATATACTAGAAAAATAGATAGAGAGTTTTAATGACCATCCAAAATAGAAAGTTTGAGAAAATAAATATTTCACCAAGTTTAAACATTACACAAAGTATACAATATCAAAGGATCACATAGAATCTCATTAATATGTATAGTTATGTCTTATATATCAATTACAAATGACATTAATTAATAAAATCTAGCATGACTACAATAATATCAGGCAGATTAGATCCAGGAAGTTATATTAGTAGCAATAATAAGTGAAATTTTATCATAGTAGATTCAGAACGTAATCAAGAGTACATAAAAATCATGTACCTCATTAGAGAATTTAAAAATGAATGAAGCTTCTTTATGTATGTAAGTGAAAGATGCTTCCAATAGCATTTGGAGACCAAATTAACTGTCTCAGTGAAGGACAGAACATTTATACAGAAAGTGAGCAATAATATACAATACTTAGAGGTATAGCAGGCAAATTAATATAGTCTTTACATGATATTTGTTAAATTTCTAATTTTTGAAAATGAAAATATTGTGGAGGGAAAAAGATGTATTATGGAGTTAGTGGGCAGGAGGATAAAGCTATGGTGATTTGATTGTTTTATCAAGTATAACAAAATATTTATAATGTTTACCATTTTAATCATTTTAAGTATATAATTCAGTAGCACTGAATGCATTTTCATCATTGTGTAACTGGCATCTATTTCCAAACCCTTTTAAATCTTCCTAAATTTAATTACATTAGTTAATAACTCCATTTTATGAACAGTATTCTTCAATGCACAAGAGTTTAATTTTGATATAATCCGACTTATTTATTTTTCCTTGTCTTTGGTTTTTACATTTTGCCAAAGAATTCACTTCCAAATCATCTGTCATGAAGCTTTGATCTTAATCATATTATATGTATCAATCCAAACTTGTGTTCATCATGTTTGTGCATTTGTGATGATGAGCACAGATAAGGACATGTTTATGTTTGGCAAGAGGACAGAGAAGGAAATATTAACAGTATGCATACCAAATTCGCACTTAATTACAGAACTCAATTTGCAAGTTCTACACTAAAGTAGTACAGACACTTGAAATGGCAGGGTATAGATTTTGGCATCAAAAATAATGAGCTCAAGTTTCTCCATGTTAGGAAGCAAGGATTTATAAAACACTAAAGCCTTGAAAAAAGACAAGGCTCAAGCTTCAAAGTGATATCACTAGCCAAAATATGATATCAAGATGTAAGGTAGTATTAATATTAATGATTTATATGAAACCTTGCATAAACTAGGATAGAATAAAATAGAACAAAATAAAGAAGTCTTTTTTTAAAAAAAAAAAAAAAAACACAAACAACATGTTCCATGCATATATTTAGAAGGAATACAATACCTTTCTGCACCAAAAAGACTTAATCATGGAGATGAAAGCTTCATGTTGGAACAAGCTTGACTTCTCTGTGTTGAATGAGTTGTATGTTTGCTGTCCTCAATGGGGATCCTCTGTCCGGTTGCAAAAAGCAACCACTGTCTTAGCAACAGCTTAGGTTGTTTGAGGATTTCCAGGGAGCCCTTTTGATCAACAATTAAACTCAATGTAAACTAGTTCCACCACTGGAAACCTTCCCTGTCTACAATAGATGACCAGTTGAGACTTAATATTCTCCATTATTAGGAGTACTCATTAGGATGACCTTTATAAATTGCAGGAAGTTTCCACTGTACTAAGTTTCCACATCATTCTCAAATGTCCTCCCAATTCTAGAAATTTCTCCCCAACTCTTTCTCCACTCTATCTCTTCCCCATCTGATTCTCCTGCTCCCATCCCTACCCAACCCCAGTCTGCCCATAAAATCTATTTTTCCTTCAAGGGATATCCTAGAACTCTCCTCTTTACTTAATGTCTATTTGTCTTGAATTATAGCATTGTTATTTATTTAATGGCTAAATATTCATGTATTAGTGAGTACATACCATATTTACCTTTCTGTGTCTGGGTTACCTTATTCAGGATTATTAATTTTTTCTAGCCTGCAAATTTCATGATGTCATATTTTTTTTATAGCCGAGTAATACTCCATTGTGTTAGTGTACCTTATTTTCTTTATGCATTCTTCTGTTGAGGAACATCTAGGTTGTTTCTAATTTCTGTCTATTATGGATAAATAGCTTTATTTTTAAGAGTTAAATTATAGACACGTTTATCATTTGTCAAAGTTTCAGATGAGTTAGCAAAGAAAAGTTAACTAAGGCAATGGCTGTGTGCTTAAAAATATTCTTTTTGCTATCCTTTCTTTGTTATTTCATGGTTTAAAATTGGTGAAAGAATTTCAAACTTGTGCCCCTTGATTCCTGAGAACATGGGGTAGTTACTTGAGCTCCTTTTTTTTTTTAAAAAAAAAAATCTATGGTATATAGTTATTAAGGTTGATAATGAAATCCATTCTACAGGATTTAGAAAGTGTATAGCAATATATGACACAACTCATGGATGCCATAGAACATTGCACATGGAAGGACCTCAATAAATTTCTATTTGTACAGTTAGATTTACTGGCAGTATTATTGACATATTGGAGTCTTATTACTTTCAGATTTATGTGCAATGAATCTTGAAAGTTAGTCATTTGGAATCATTCATTCATGTTATAAATAAAAGGCTATAGAACTATAAGAAAATATTACAAAACAGAATTGATTTTACACATCTATAAATAAATTTCAGTGTCTCATAAAAGGTTGTCAATAAAATAATAAATCAGGTTCTAACTAGGCAGCTAAGTACCCCCTCCTAAACTTAAAATGAAGTTTAATGATACAAGTGGTGAGACTATCACCATAGTCTTCTCGGAATCTATCAGCAGAGAAGGCACTGTCAGCAACCTCAGGAAGTATTTCACAAAAGTGACCCCACCAGAGGCTTTCCAGCCAAAGGGTAATTAAAGTCGGGCTTCAAGCCACATGTGAAAAGTCCATTTTATTCTTTTAATTAACGACAGTAGAGCTGCCCTGCCCTGCTCTAGTATGGGGCTTGGCAGAATCACACTACCATAAACCACATTAGGCGAGTTTCCACCAGCAGCATGGTTAATGCATAGTTAGTTTAACTTTATGAGGCAATAAATACAGACCATAATATTGTTGAGTATCAACATTGACATTTTCACTGTATAGCAAGGAAGCGGCTTATAGAACAGGTATTTACAGCATACTTGGAAGAGCTTTGGTCCCAAAGCTTGTAATAACTGGGGGAGTATGTCTCATCTGCCATCTATTTTCTATCACATGGATTCTGAGCAATTTAAATTTATGTTGCATAAAATGTGTCTGTGCCAAATTGTTTTTTTTTTTTTCATCACTGAAGTGAGTAAGAGAGATTCTGTAATCTCAGTAAACATTTCACTTTTAGTGTTTTCATTTGATTCAAAGCCATTGACATTAGCTTAGAGAAAGGCATTCATGTCATCCCAATCTATATCATGGAGTGCAATGTATATTGGAATATGTTTGAATTGATTTTTACTCTTTCTAAGAATCCTGCAACCTATAAACGCATGGATCTGTTTCTTTATCATTTGTGTTTGCTCAATATATGTGTCATTGTTTATTTTAATCTAGTTGTACATATTATACTTATCACATTGTTTGAAACAAAGCAATGGAATAATATTTTCCCAAAGTGAAAAATTAATGTATCCTTAATTCTGCTCAAATAATTCTTTTGTTTGAAAAACATTAATTTTTTCTACCCAGACTGATGTTCTAGGAAGCATTTAAGCAATTCTAAATTTTAATTTCCCTATGCACAGTTGTATTCCAGATGAAAGACTGTATGACTGTAGAAGTAGTCTAGTCCCCCAATTAAACCAAACTTCATAAGAGTGCACCATAAGATTTACATATGTGTATATCTCATGACCACCATATATCTCAGTTCATAGCCCAGTGTGTGTCTCGGAGTATGTGCAGTTTGAGATAAAAAAACAGCCCAGCATGTGTCACGTTTATTTCAAGGGTCAGTAAATTTAGATAGAAGTCAGAAAAGGGTAAGAAACACCAAAGAAAGAATGAAAAAGATTCAGAAAGTGTCATAAGGGTAATAAGCACAATAAGGTCAGAGTAAAATTCAACCTTCTCTAAGAACGATATTCCATTCAATGTAACAGGGATTGGTAAGATCTGAAATGAGATACCTTTACTTATAATATATGTGAAGATGATGGAATTACAATAGTATATTGGTTTATTATCATCAGCTAACTTGAAGGTGTTCAAAGCAAGGACATAAACTGGGAATCAGGGACAAGTTAAGGAGTTATAAGTTTGAATAAAATGAAACAAGTCTGAGAAACTGAGAAAGAGAAGGAACATAGTGAGCTTTCTCTTTAGCCCCCAGCTGAGATTGGTTCATGCCACTACCATGGCGCTGTCCTGCCATCATCATATTGAATGATATAGTACTACACTTTTCCCATGTCATTAAATATTGACAGCTCACATTATATTTGAAGGCTGCATATAATTCACTTAGCTGAGATTTTATTAGTGGGACTTTGTAACCTTCCAAATGTCCCCAAGTTAGATGGATTCCTAGCTATTCTACTTTGAATAAAAGAATTATTTTTGGAAAAATTCCTGGAAATGGAGGGACTAGACTCCAAGTGAAATTTGCATTATTTATGTGCATGCTTATGGTATGTGTGTGGGAGGGCAGGGGGGTGGTTATGTGAGTACACTTGTGCCTCAGAGCACATGTGGAGGACAATGCTTGCCAGTTTGTTTGTAGTAGGATCTCTGTTACTCACTACTGTGTATGCAACTAGCTGTACCAGTGTCTCATCCTAGCCCTGAGCAACTGGAGGTTTCCTGTCCCTACTTCCCATCTCACCACAGGGACACTGGGAATACAACCATATCTTAAGGTGCCTTAGCTTTATGTGTGTTCTGGAGGCTGAAACCCAAAGCTTCACAATTGTATGGCCCACACTTGCTGTGGAGAATCAGATATCTTTATTTCTGTCTTTCTGCTATGCTTTCATATATTATTCTTTCTTGGTTTACTTTATATTTTAAGTTATAATTATGAACTATTTGTGTAATAATAATCCCTCTTCTTTTTAAAATCTTATCTTATTTTTCTTATTTTTAATGTATATGTATGTGTGTTTGTGTGTGTGTGTGTGTGTGTGTGTGTGTGTGTGTGTGTGTGTATGTCTGTGTAGGGAGAGGTCTTTTGTCACCTGAATTAATAGGATGTTTTATTATATTGAATAATAATTTTCAATAATAATAATTATTATTAATTATTCAATAATTTTCTCCTCTTAATTTTCATTATTTCATTTTTATGGAAATATCTGTACACACACAGACAGACAGAGACAGACAGACACAGACACATACACACACACGTATTATAAATTCTTGTTGTTAATAAAAATTCAGAGCCAGATATCGGGGAAAAGCTGGAATATCAGAGAGAGGAAACAGATCACAGTCAAATCTCACCCAGCCAACTTCTCAAGGTAAAAGCTTGTCTTCTAGCTTCTTAAGTCTCACTCTTCATTACTTGTATAGAATAATCTCTGGGTCTAATTTATGATGGCCTGTTTTGGAACCTAAATAACTAATGGGATCTCCTCTTTGTATTTTTCAGGGGCAATTTGTAATCCCTGAGCAGGCAAAATATTTTCATATATTCAGACATTCTTTCTAAGGTATTGATATTTGAATAAATCAATAAGATATTGTCCATGTAATGATCAATTACAGATTATAATAATTTGTTCTAGTAGCTTTAATACAAAATACAGGCACAGAGCGGGGCTATTTAGCATTCCTTGAGGGAGGACCCTCCATTGATATCTCTTTACAAGCCAAGAATTATCATAAGTGGGCATTGTAAAGGTGATTTTTTTTATTTGTCTTATTCTTGTAGAGGTATTGTAAAGACACAGTCTTTTAAATCAATAACTATAATAGGCCATTCTTTAGGTAACAGAGAAGGCAAAGGAATCCCAGACTGTAGAGAGCCCATTGGCTGGATCACCTTGTTTATTGCCCTTAGATCTGTTACCATTCTCCACTTCCTAGGTTTCTTTTTAATAGCAAATACAGATGAATTCCAAGGGCTGGATAATTCTTCTATACACTGAGCATTTAACTGCTCCTGTCCTGGCTGCTCTAAGGCCTACAATTTCTATTTTGTTAAAGGTCATCAATAAGTCCATATAGGCTTATCTGTTAGCCATTTTAAAGGTAGTGCTGTGAGTATCTCTGATAAATAATCAACTGTTATTCCCTGTTTCTGTAAAACCGGAATGGTTTATGACTGTTTCTCATAAGACATTCTAATGTTTTTCCCAGAAACATGTATTTAAAAAGAGGTTTATGGCCTGGACCTCCTGCTACTGCTTATCTCATCCTGAAAATCAAAAGTCTAAAAGAAACACAAAGGTCTTATATTAATTTCATGCTTTTTGGCCTACAGTGCTGTCTAATCGCTAGCTTGCTCTTTCATCTTAATTCAACCATTTTCATTAATTGGTCCTGCCACATGGCCCATGGCTTACCTATTTCATTATGTCTTTCATAATGGGCAGCTGGCTCACCTCTCCCTTTGACTCTGACCTCCTACTCCTAGCTACTGTTATGGTGCCTGCCATAGCCAAAATAGTTTATTTATTTAAAGAATGATATTCACCGCAAACAGAAAGGCATTCCTACATTACTCTCCATTTTCTGTCTAATTAAAAAGTAAGGTTTCAATTTTAATACAGCAAAATTACATATTCAGAACAGCTATCAAGTATGAATTACAGTTACAATATTTAGTCTATTTGTATTTAGCAAAATTAAAGAAAATATTCTACCATCTACCTTATCATATGAGTCTAGAGTTGCATATCTAATATACTTTTTTAAAATAAGAAAACCTCTACTTATAACTATCTAATCTTCAACTACATCAAAGATCACAGAAGTATATAATTTTATCCAAGTAAATACGAAGCACAAACAACTTCTGAAATCTAGAAATACAGAGATGACATCTGTTTGTCTGGACAGTCACCCAAAGTTCCTTTGTAACATTGGCGCATCCATCTTCAGCGTACAGGCCCAGAGTGTCTGGTATACCTTTCATTGAAGCAGGAAATATAAAAGACTGCTGTGTCCATTTTTGAATAGTCACTTCTTGTGTCCTGAAGAGTATCTGGCAGGTTTCTCTCCAAAGCAGGAACCTGAAGGACCATCTCATCTTGTTCTCCAAAGGTTCAAAGATCACTTTTCTATGGAACCTGCATGTCCAGTTTATACAGCATACTGTCAAGCAGTCAATACAGGAACAGGTTCTTGTCTGGCGGCTGCTGGCACAAAGAAAATAAGCTCCACATGAAGTTTCTTTGATATCCATTATTCTCTTGATGTAGATTGGTACTTCCAGGAGCAGATCTGTCTCACTATCCAGAAAAGTCTAAGCTCTTAAACTATTTTAAATGCCATATTTTGTAGGTCTTAAAATGCTTAAATATTGACTAATTTAAATATATCTTCGTATATCTATCAAAATCTAAATAACATTACTATAAATTTGGTTATCACTGATGACTATTAATCTGCATTTTTTAATTTACATTACAATTTTAAATGAGTAACATAAAAATCATATCTTAAACAAGAGGAAAAAATACATACAGTATAACAAAATTGACTTGAAATTTGTATTAATAAACTAAAATCCATGCCAAGACTCTGGTGAAATTATTGTTATATCTGCCCCTGTGTCCAATAAGCCTTCAATAATAACACCATTTATTCATACTTTTAACTTTGGCCTTTGTTCACTAAATGAAGCTTGCCAAAATAACTGCTTTATAATTATTCTGAAGTTTTTTCTTTTCTATAGATTTTTCTATCATTCAGTGTAATATGTATTTTTTGAATAGTTTTTAATTTCTTTAGTTGTTATTTGTTCTGGAAAGGTGTTTCTTCAACAATGGTATGGTAAGATTGAATCAGATTTGATATGGGGTTTTTTAAAGCCCCCTTGGGGAATTTCCCAAAGGTAGAAAGTTACCTTGTCTGTCCCTTGTTTATCTACACTCATTATTCCAATGACTCTCTGACATACCTTCTGCATACTCCAGAAGGGAGGGTATTCTCTTGAGATTATTCCTAACAAAGGCACCATGTCTAGGATTGCCTTGTTTATAATTTCTTTTTATGTGACCTTGCCTTCTACAATTGTAACATTTAACATTTTGACTTCTTCCTATACCTCTAGAAATAACCTCTCCTATCCAGTTATCATAACAGTGATAAGGCTCTAGATTAATTGTCTTATGAATCCAATCCTCCAAATGTTCTAATCTTGCTTTTAATGGTCTAATGTTTATTTTACAATGTGAATTAGCATTCTCAAAAGCCAGTGATTCAACTATTATTCATCTAGTTTCTGAATCCAGTACCATTAAAATTTCTGCTGCGGTTAATCTCTGCAAAATGACTACAGAAGTTTCTTTTGAACTTTCAATTACTTTTGTGAAGCATTCTGTTTTCTTTCCTATCTCTTCAATCCAATCTCATGCATTTCTTGCTGCTATGTGGCATAAATCCAGGGTATGCTCATTGTATAATGGTTGCCTTTTTATATCAGCGTAATATCCTTTCCCAAAAAGTTGGTCTTGGGAGACTTCTATGCCTCTGGCTCTGCTTCTTTGTTTTATTGTTTTAGGCCTTACACCATGTTTTCCACTGAAAAAAGTGGCCTACCTTCCAAAAACAGGAGTAACCATACTATCAGTCCTTAGTGGTAATCTGGTTATATGATGACCATGAATTTAGCATTTGTTCTACAAATTATGAGTATATACCATATGGCACAATTGCTTTCTTTACTCTCCTTAATTCTAACATGTGTACCAGAACCCAACTAACTTCTGTACAATTTTTATCATTTTGTGATTTCTTTAAGGTTACTGGATATGTTAATGTTGGCTGTTTGATAACCTTAGGCTGTTTTTGTATAATTTTAGAAGACATTGCTGAGATTGGTTCCTTATATTCCTCTATTTGGGTTTGAATATCTCTGTGTTCTCTCCTAATGGGCTTTTCTAAGACTTTCTTCTTGGCATTCAGATTAATTGACTTTTTAAGTGATAAAGCAGAAATCAAACAAAAAATATTCATAATATAACATATACTAAACATTATGAGAATAGTCCCATCTACTTTACCCTCCATTGCTTTAAACAAATTATTCTGTTTTAAAAATTCCAATTTACTTATCAAACTTGATGTCAGTGACAATTCAGATTACTCTGGAGGGGGGGACAGCTACCTAGCGTTACAGCAACCCAAGAAGGGTCCAAAAGAGAATAAAAAACCCCAATACCCAAGAGGAGAAGGAAGCCACTGTATGAAAAACTTACCCAAATGAAAGTGAAAAGAAAATATGTGTGGCTAGTCTGCCTAAGACTGGAGGCTAACTCAGAAGAGAAAGTCTAGCCAGCCGACAGTTACTCCTCCAGCCATGTGTTACTCTGTCTAGCAAGTAGCTTTCATTTGTGAATTTGTGCCCCCAAATTGGATGTCAAGTGTATCACAAATTCTAGTTGTTATTAAATGAAAACTCAGAGCCAGATAGCATGGAAAAACTAGAATATCAGAGAGAGGAACAGACCACAGTCAAATCTCACCCAGCCAACGTCTCATGTAAAAGCGATCTTCCAAAGTCACTAGCCTCGTTCCTCCTTACTTCTACAATATAAATCTCTATCTTCCTACACTTGCCTTAAATACCTTTTTGGCCAAGTTGTTTCACTTCTAGGTTCAACTCTACATCATATTCTAGAGTTAAGATTAAAGGTGTAAGCTACTATTATTTGGTAGTTGGGCCTTAAACTCACAGAAACAGAGAAAGATCTCTGTTTATGGAATTATGGGATTAAATGTGTAGCTCATTACTTCTGGTCTTTTCCATGCTGGGATTAAAGGCTGTATTACCATTCTATGACCCTTCTGGCTTGACTGTGGATGTAACAGTGTGACATTTCAGACTGGTTTTATTAAATATATAATATATCACTACATACACATGTAGTGGGTTTATGATGTTACATTGTAAATAATTGTCCCTCCTACTCATTTAATAATAAATGCTGATGGGCCAAAGGCAGACAGGAAGTGTGGGCAGAACTAAGAAAGCTCTGGGAACAGGAAGAACAGAGCAGAAATGGCACAGAGAAGGCAGAGAAGCAGATGCAGAGAACAACTATGCTGCTCTGAGAAAAGTTACCGAGCCACATGGCTGAATAGGATAAGAATTATGGGTTAGATTAAGAGCAAGAGCTAGCAAGGTATATGTCTGGGCCCCAGTTCAATCAGCATACAATTAATACAAGAATTTGTGTGTTTCAGTGGAACTATAGGATTGTTGGTCTGAAAGTCCAAGCCACGAGACCAATCAGAAATTACAGGCCAGAAATCTAATACTACACAGACACAGACAAATATACACATACATCATACACACACACACACACACACACACACACACACACACACACACACACACACACACCATTGCTTTAACTCTACTTTCATCAGTTCTTTTTAAATTTTTTTCATCTAGATCTTTGAGTACAAATTTTACTTAGTTTCTGAAAAATTCATTGTCCTGCTGTAAGTACTGCTTTTTTTTCCTTCTTGCAAATTGTTTCCTTTGAATTTGTTTCTTTCCTTCTTTAAAATTATTATCTTGAATCAGACACTTCTCTCCAATTTATAGTAATCCTCCACTGCATGTAAAATTGGAAGCAAAGTATTTGCAAATTTCTAAGTACGACCTAGGTGACTCAATATGAACCAAGTACTTAGGAATTATATAAAATAACCAGATATCGAAAATGATAATACCCTCAGCAACACATTTTTTTTCCTGTTTTCCAGCTTTTAACTTTATATTTAGATTTAGGGATTTTTACTATAATCTGTGTCAGTGTTTTTTTAAATCCTAGTTATAACTATCAGTATTTAGATAACAATGAATCTTTCATTTTTTCACTCCTCACCAAGTTTGTAAACCAACCTTTGCTCTCTTTAAAAATTTATTTGTTTAATTTACTTTTTAATTCTATCAAGAACTCTGATCTTTTTAAGTCAAAAAATCTATATTTTCCATGAGACATCAAAGCAATGTTCAATTCTTTTGTTCCCCTTACAAAGTTCAAAGTTTAAAGGTTTTGTGAATTAATATAAATGTCTATAATTCATCTATTATTATTAACTTTTCATAAACCCTTTTGATTAATTAAAAATTTTTGACAGAGACAGAGAGTGAGAAATTATATGTCAGTCCATGTGGCATGGTAGTTTGATTGTAACTGGCCCTCATAATCTCATAGGGAATGGCAATATTAGGAGGTTTAACTTTGTAGATTGGGTATGGGCTTATTGTAGGAAATGTGTCACTGTGGGTATGGGGTTGGGCTTTGAGATTTTGTATGCCAATATTGCCTAGTATCTTATTTAACTTTCTGTTGCTTATAAGCCATGAATTAGCCAGTACCATTTCTCTGTGTATGGAGTCATGCTCTCCAACATAATAATAATGAACTGAATCTCTGAAACTATAAGCAAGCCATCCCCATTAAATGTTTCCTTTATGAGTGATGCTGTAATCATGCTTTCTTCACAGTAACAGAAACCCATACTAGGAAAGAAATTGGTACCAGGGACTGAGGTATTGCTTTCATAGGCTTAACCATATTTCTGTTTAGAATAATAAGTACTTTGGAAGCTAGGGGTAGGAAAGCAGTGATGCTTTAAGCACTATTTAAGGGGCCATACTAGTAGAGGCATAGAAGCCAGTGATGCTGGGTATTATTTAATTAACTTTTGGTATTAAGAGATTTTAGAGGAAAAGCATGTTAGTATGTGGCCTAGAGACTGGTGTTGTGATATTTTGGTGAAGAACATGACTGCTTGCCCTTGTCCAAATAGTCTGCCTGGAGCTAGAGTGAAGAGTTTTGAGTTCTTTTGACAGAAGAAATCTCAAAACACCTAATATAGACTATGTTGTATGGTTATTAGTGGTAGCTCTAATGCAGTTTTATAATGAAAATAAACAAACTATGAGGGAGTAGTTTTTGTCCAGATGGTGTCCTTAAAAGACAGAACATAAAAAACTGAGCCAAATCAGCAGTAAGTTTGAACAGACCTAGTTTCTAGCACAGTAGAAGACTATAGAGTCATGGCTTACTGGAAACACAATTGTGCCAAGAAAAAAATGGTTGTTGTCTGTTTATTGCTCTTTGTCTACAGAAACACTGAAAGGACATCCTGCCTCCCATGTACACACCCACATGCCATGAGATTCAAACTCAGTGGGCAACAGTGCCATATGTTATTAGCTGATATGAAATTGTATACATATATGCCAGTGAGAAGATCTGCATTAATTTATTTCTGTACCCCATGGCTGGTCTCCTGTATCGGTTTCCTGGGTAACTTGTAACCTTTACCCTCAAATGCCAGAGCAGAGACTCCCACAAAGGTAATCAGGTGAACTGAAAAGTGTAAATTTTGAAGAGAAAAAGGACATCAGAAAGTGGAATGGCACTAAATCCTGTGTTTAAAAAGAGGAATACGTTAACAAAGGGCACAGGAGGAGTGATGATCTCGGAGCAAATCCCACCAAGCTAAGTTTCCAATTTATGAAAAAGAACCTAGGAAAAACTTAGAGCTGGGTACTGTGGGGCTCACATTTAATCTCAGCACTGGGAAGGCAGAGACTGGTGAATAGCTGAGTTTGAGGCCAACCTGGTCTAGAGACCCAGGTTCAGGACAGTCATGCCTAGGCAATGAAGGACAGAAAGCTGGTGGGAACAATTAAACAAAGGGTCCATGTTCCAATCATAGTAAGCAGCAGAACCTAGAATCTTTGGCCACATGGTTCTGGCCTTTGAATTAAGGGTTGAAGAAAGGAATCATGTAATGAAATTTTGGAGGCCAGCCACGTGTCAGGTGTGTCCTTGAATTCAGGCCATAAATCTGAAAGAGAGCAAGGGGTGATTTATTGGAGGGTTTAGAAGGAGGAAAGGGAAGGAAGAAACATAATTATATTACTCTAAAGATTTTGAAATAAAATGAAACTTTTTATCTTGGGTTAAATCTTAGACATCATGATTTGTATGTGCAATGATCCTATTCTTATATATTCTGTAAATATTGTTATGGTTTATTTTATTATTTTACTTTGTTGTCAGTTAACTTAGTTTAACTCCAAGTGCAAACTCCATCTTTTTAGTCATAGTTCCCAACTGAAACTTTTTTTTATAACTGTGTCGTTAGTGAGGTATTTTGAGTTCACTCTGTTCATATATAATTCAACAATTGCTGTTTATTTGCTTAGGGCTTATGAGGAAAATACTGTGTCTGCCTCTGTAGCTTTGTCTTTTCTTTGCAGACTTACCAATTCCCAGCTGCTTTGTTGTCCTCAGACCATGTCTCTCTGGCTCCCCAACAAATGTTTTCTGTGTCCTTTCTGAGTTCTGGGTGTTCCTGTAAGGATGGATTTGAAAGCACTGTTGAACAGGAAACCATAAACTGAAATACACCCTGTATCGGTTCTTTTCCCAGTTGTCAGCTTAACTGCAGTATCCTTCTGGTTTTGTTCACTTTCCAGTTTATTCAAAAAGTTACTTTGAGTTTACAACTTAGAAAGGAAATGTGTGTTCAGAATTAATGGGTAATCATTAGTGGGGAACACTGAAATGATATAAGTGATGTACCGTTATCAGGACATTGCCACCTCACTGTATGGTTCCAAGTATTTCTTGTCAGTCAGTCTTCAAAGTTAAAGGCTGTGCTCCAATGCCTTGCCTGCTTTGTTGCTCAGTTTTCTCATCTTGCTATGTCTCTTTTACCAAAATATGTACTTAGTTTGATCAGTGTGTTTCTTCTACCATCTTCTAGTCTAAATTTTTTTCATGTCTTCATTATAGTGTTTATTGAAATGAACATGGACCTGAGCTCTAAACTCTCTCCATTTTTTATTTTATTTTTTTTTTTTTATTTTTTTTTTTTTATTTTTATTTTTTTTTTTTTTTTTTTTTTTTTTTTTTTTTTTTTTTTTTAGTTAATTCTTCAGTTGAGGAACATCTTGGTTGTTTCCAGATTGTGGCTAATATGAATAGTGCTACTATGAACATAGTTGAACTAATGCCCTTGGGGTAAGAATGTGCACCCTTTGGGTATATGCCCAATAGTGGTATTGCTGGATCATTGGGGAGATTGATTTCTAGTTTTCTGAGAAACTGCCATACTGATTTCCAAAGTGCTTATACAAGTTTACATTCCCACCAACAATGGAGGACTTATTCACATTCCTTCCAGCATAAGATGTCATCTGTGTTTTTGATATTTGCCATTCTAAAAGGTAGAAGATGGTATCCCAAAGTTGTTTTGATTTGCATTTCTTTAAAGGCTAAGGATGATGAAGAATTTAAGTGTCTTTCAGACATTTGAAATTCTTTTGTTGAGAATTCCTTTTTAACTCTGAAGCACATTTTTAAAGATTTGATTATTTGGTTCTTTGGCCTCTAGTTTCTTGCGTTCTCTCTATATTTTAGAGATCAGTTCTCTGTCAGATGTAGGGTTGGTAATGCTCTTTTCCCATTCATTATACTTTTGTTTTGTCCTGTTGACTGTGACCTTTTCTGTATAGCATCTTCTCAGTTTTAGGAGGTCCTATTTCTAGAAAGATTAGGAATACAGAAAAAATACCTTAATACCATAAAGGCAATATACAGTAAGCTAAATGGAGAGAAACTCAAAGTAATCCCACTAAAATCAGGAGCAAAACGAGGCTGTTCACTGTCTTTATATTTATTCAATATTGTTCTTGAATTTTACCTAGAACAATACAACAAAAGGATATTAAGAGCATACAACCCAGAAATGCAAAAGTCAAGCTATTATTACTTGAAGATGATATGGTGGTATACATGCGTGACCCAAAATTCTACCAGCAAATTCTTACAGCTGATAAACACCTTGAGAAATGTAGCAGGACACAAGATTAGCTCAAAAAATCAGTAGCCTTCCTTTACAGATATGATAGAAGAGCTGAAAAGAAATCAAGAATACTTAACCATATACAATAGCTGCAAATATTATCAAACATCTGAGTAGCTCTAACCAAAAAGTGACAGACGTTCAATGACAAGATCTTAAAGTCACTAAAGAAATAAAAGAAGATAACAGAAATTGGAAGTCTCCTATGCTTTTGGATAGGTAGGCTCAACATAATAAAAATGGCAATCTTACCAAAAGCAATTTACAGATTCAATGCAATCCCCATTAAAATCCCAACACAATTTCTCACAGACCTTGAAAGAAAAATACTCAACTTCATACAGAATAACAACAACAACAAAAAAAAAAAAAACAAAACAAAACAAGGATTGCCAAGGTATCCCGATTATTAATAGAACTTTGGGAGGCATCATAATCTCTGATTTCAAGCTCTACTATAGAGCTACAGCAATAGAATTTGCTGGGTACTGGCATAAAAGCAAACATGTGAATCAAGAGAATCAAATAAAAGACCTCACCATTCATCCACAAACCTATGAATACCTAATTTTTGGCAAAGAAGTCAATAATTTATAATGGAAAAAAGATAGCATTTTCAACAAATGGTGTTGGATGGTTCTATGTAAAAAATAAATAGATGCATATCTATCACCTCTGCACAAAACTCAAATCCAAGTGGATCAAAGACGTCAACATAAACCCAGTTACAATGTACTTCTTAGAAAATTAGAAATACCTTTGAATGCATTGGTACAGGCGACTACTTTCTAAATATAACACAGACCCTAAGAACAATTAATAAATGGCACTTCCTGAAACTGATATGTGGCTCTTTACACATGAGAATTGGATGCTTTCCCTTCACTCTGTGTAGATAATTAAAGGCCTGCAGATGGGAACTTCCCACTCGGGAATTATGTGACTTGTTCCTACATAGAAGAAATTCAGCTCATCAATAATTTCCCAAAGAATTTACCTGAGCATACAGTCATTATATAGGAAGATAGAGAAATACAAAAATTGTTCCAATACATCCGGTGATACATAGCCATGTTGCTAGGGGATAGCATACATTTAAAATAAACAAACACACATATATATATATGTGTATGTATATAAGTATGTTACATACATATGTAATTTTATAATATGTATGTCACATATACTTTACCTTGAAGCTGAAGATGAGAATTACATTTGATAAGCAATGCATTTTTATTAGAAATGTCTTGCGTTTGGGGGCATTGTAATTTCTGTAAGAGTTTTATGAACAATGTTTTACTGATATAAAGTAATTGATGTATGAGATTTTACAAGATAGACATGTAGCTTGAATTTTTGATTTATATATTTATTTACTCAATGTGAGTAATTGTAGAGCCATATATGTGGAGACTGGGGACAACCTGTACAGGTTGACTGTCTCCCTCATTTACATGGTTTCTGAAAGTCTAATTCAGGACATCAGCTTTGACATAAGTATCACCTACTGTGCCATATCTCTGCCTATAACTTTTATTTTTAATAAACAGCCTCTGAAATGGATGTAGGAGGTCTCTTGTGAAGATTTCCTCTACTTACAATGCCTTCTTAGTGCTTTTACTTCTCATTATGCTGAGAAAAATCACCATATTAACACAGTTGTCTGTAATATGACTGCAAAAATATGGTACTGCCTAATTTTTCTATTAATAAAATATTTATTTATAAATTGAATTATTATATCACTTCTTACAGAAAGAAGAAAGGAACTCTAAGATGAAAACATGACAAAATATTTACAGAAGTGTTAATTTTGGTTGTTGTTATTGATAACTGGGTAATTATTTATATCATAAGAGTAATAACAATCTCTTTTGAGTTTCAGGAATTTATAATATCATCTGTACACAGTTTTGAAGGCTGTGTGATTGCCACTAAATCCAAGAGATATGTTGTTTCTATTTTTTTCCTAAAGAAGCTCTCTCCCAAAGCTCTTGGGCGAAATTCACATGAGTACGAGAGCATAGTAATCTTAGATCTCACTGCATCATGGTCTTCAGAGAGAATATTGAAGACAACTGATTAAAAAAATCATCCAGAGAGAGATAGTTTCAGCAATCCAATTTCCCAGTGCATAAAAATGTTCTGCTTTAAAAATAATATCCATATTCCTGTAAACCCTGAGTGAGTATACAGGCATAGCTCAATAATGCCACACTACACTGGAAACCGTGTGATGTGTTTGTGTTCGCCTTTACTCTTTTTTTAGTGAAGGCACAATTTTCCTTTCTGAATTATTGATAGTGGCAGCTGCCCTCATAGAATTTAATATATATATGTGTGCGTGTGTGAATGTTTGCCTTGAGTGTGTCAGGAAAAATGATCTGAACAACAATTTGGTATCCTATTTGAAGCCTTTAAGAGAAAATTCATTCCAGCCTGTGTGCATCAACACTACAGAATGCAGCTGAGAAAACTCCTCACATTCTTGCTTCAGTTTTGTTCTAAGGTAGGGTGTTATCAAAGAGCCATGTTCCATATCGCATGAAACTGTAATATCACAAGTAAAAATTCTCACAATTAGGAAAAGCTGTTACTTTAACTCTAAATGTTATGAGGTTTTAACATAATGTATAATCATTTAAAAAGAGTTAGTAGTAAAATTATTTTTTCTAAAGTATTTTTTACCTCTCAAAATATAAAGTACTTCTTCTACCATAAACGGCATAGATGAATGTTTTTATAACCTCTCAAAATATAATAATGAAAGCACTACTTCTACCATAGATAGCATAGAGGTATGTGTTAAAGATTAGATTTGTGTGATTTAAAGATTTCTTTTTGCTCTTCTTAACTTTACAGATATTTTGTTTATCTGTGTTTTCTATTTTGTTTCATGCTTTTTGTGCATTCAAATGTGTGCATCTCAGCATCTATATACTTTTTTGCTATCTTATTCTTGTTGGTTTGTGCATTTTGTTTTATTCTAGTTTATTTGCTTTTAGTTATCTTGTTTTACCTAAATATTATAGTGCTCATTATTATAACAGAATTAGTTTGGATGGCTTTTGTATTCGAATGAGAAATGAAAGGATGTAGATTTGAGTGGATGGTGAAGGAGGGAAGGTTCTGGAAGGAACTGGGTAAAGTATTTTCAACTAAAATAGAATGAAAGCATGTGACATGGGCTCTTCTGCTAGTCAGTTATTATTTGCATGTCCAGTTGTCATTTTAGAAAGATAATTTATCATATTTACAACAATATGTACACCATAGTTAGACCCAATTGATTCCCTTCTTAGATTTTCATTGTATTGTTGAGACAGGGTTTCATTCAGCAGTCCATGCTGGTTTCAAACTCAATGTAACTGTCATCCTTCACTTTCCTATTTGAAGGTATTACAGGCCTGTGTCCCCAGTGCCAACCATTGCTTTCTTGCACTGTCTTATTTACTTAGTATTATATCTCTGGGTGTCTCATAGATAAACAGAAATAAGAAAAATGTTTCTTGTACTATGAGAATTTGTAATCTTGTGAGAGAAGATACTTTGAAAGCCTAAATCCTCTAACATGGCATCACAATGAAATTATATAAGTGGAAGAAATATTAATACCAGAAAAAATAGCAAATAGAGCTGAAGTTTTTGCAGGAATGTTGGGGAATGACTGACAAAGGATAGAATTGTTTAGTTGGATTCCCTGGTTGCTCCACAGTTGTGGATTGTAGCCTGGTTATCCTTTGCTTTACATCTAAAATCCACTTATACTTTGTCTATATTTCTGGGTCTATGTTACCTGTGATATTGGGAGCTCACACAGTCTGAAATTACAGCTGAGGAAACTTCATGGAATTGATCTAAATCCAATGAATGTAGATTCCAGTGGAACAGTGTGGGCAGTTTGTGGAGCCTCTTATGGTAGGACCTGAGTTTATTCCTGGTGCATAAACAGACTTTTAAGAGGCTGTACCCTGCGTGGGAACACCTTTCTCAGCCTTGATACTAGGTGGAGGGACTCAATCCTTCCTCAGCTGGATATGCCAGACTGAATTGATGCACCTCTGGAGTTCTTGCCCTTCCTGGGGAATGGGTGGGGGTATAGAGTGGGGCAAATCTGAGGAAGGACTGGGAGGAGTGGAGAGAGGGAGAGCAGTGGTGGATATGGGGAAAATGCATTTAAATAAAAAAAATAAACAAAAATTTGTTTAGTTAAAGAGCAGAGATATGAAGAAGAGCTATTAAGAATACTGAGTGTTTTCCAGGAAACTGGTATAAATATACTGTATATATCATAAGGGAAGTGTGTTGAGATAAGATAGGTAATGAGAAAATTATAATAGACAAGACACCAGCAACTTTCCTCCAGCTACAATGATGCAAACTGACATTTGGGGGTAGAGTTTAATTGTCTTTTGCCTAAATTAGATATCAAATCTTAATGCACTAGATCATATTTTGAAGACTGAATTTTCATGAAACAACAAATGAAGAGAGAATACTGGAACTTAGTGTTTTTTCAGGGATGCTGAGAATATAAAGTCTATAAACATGAGACAGAGTTTTAAGATGAAGACAACAGCAACATTTTTGTGAGTGGACCCAGCAATGGAGTGAGAGGGAAATTACAAAATATGCCTATTTTTATTCAATATGCATGGAAGGAGAGATATATTTTTTGAGCAAAGCTTTTCATGTTACATGCCCAAAACTATTATCTTGCTTCAAGTAACATCTTAGAACAAAACAATCAAAGTAAGTTTCACATTACAAGTGTGGGTTGTTATAGGTGTGCTTAAAATTGTGTGAGTTGTTAATATGAGCCCTTACTATATTTTGCATATGTATTAGTTTCAGCACTACTGTGTTTTAAATACAGTTTTAGTGAATTATTTCACATTTTTTTAGAAACCAAGACATCTATGTATGAGACTATGGGTGAACTCAATATACTACTTGAACTATTTCCTAATCTTTGGATTGATAAAGTAATTGAAAACCAAGAGCTTCATTATAGTTCTTGAAATCAAATAATAAGAATGTTCTAGCATTTTCTTTGTTTATGATTTTTGGGGCAGTCTACCTAGATTTTTTTTTATATATTTTCATATGAATTTCAAATCAGCTGCATATTTCTATAAAGAGTTTGCTAGAAAATTTGCACAAGGATCCAGTACAAAGCAAATAATTTGAAAGGCTCACTTCTTCTATGTCACATGTATCAGTAGGGACCAAATACTGCCTGAGTGCCTGGCACTCATTGATCTACTAAAGACACATGATATAGTTAAGCTGTTATCAGCCCTGTACCCACAAAACCATATTTTCTTCTTTCTTGGACTTTAAGTAACCTGAGAATAAATATCTCAGAATCATGAAAAATAAGAATTCTCTTTCAATATTTTCTTTCTCAAGAGCCATTAACAATATTTTTAAGCAATTACAAAACATTCAACTAACAATATCATTTTGCTATTCTTGTGACCTATATTTCCAAAATTATCCATGCTTTTAAAGAGACTGACTTTAAGTTTCACATATGTGTGCTGGTAACCTGATTTGGGACATGATTTTAATCAAATATGTCACACTTCTGGGCTTCTGAATTGATAGCATAAAAATTAGAACAATAATTATTTACTTCCTTGGCTTATGCAGAGCACCAGTCAGTGTATGGGATGAAAAATCCTATCATTTATTGAATCCCAGCATACAAACCCAATATGCTTTCTCTTATCCCTACAACTCTATATAGTCATCCCTTTGACAGATTACTTTTCAGGACTGAGACTCAGAGATATAAACAACTTACTAAATATTATACAACTGGTAAGTGATAGTATCATTCAAATCCAGATCTCCCTCACATTAAGGATGGTATGTTCCATGTTTTAACACTGTTTATGCTAACTTTGTCCTTATGATGACAAAATCTTCAGAGTTTGGAAGATGTTCAAACTTTTTATCTTGTGATATAATGTTGCCATTATCTGATACAAATTTTACACTCAAGATCATGTAACCTACTCTCTAACTACATTCTAAACATTTGTGTGAACACAGATAAATGTAGTCTTCACCCTACAACAAGAACACCTGCTCCAAGAGACCATAACCAATCAAAATACAGGGTTGTGCATCTTGTTTCCATTGATACACCTAAAAAACACTACTACACATAAGGGTCCGGGAATATCATAGAAAAGGGGACAAAATAGTACAAGAGCCAGAGGATCACGGAACTTTCTGTGAGATTGTCTTTTAGGAATGTTAAAAACTGACCTGTGATATTATGTTTCTGGCCTAGCCTAGGCCTGCTGTCCAGATGTGTCCACCACTGCTTAACTTCCCAAAATGACTCAGACACTTATATTCATTACATGCTGTTTAGCCCATGGCTCAGCTTTATTGCTAGCTAGCTCTCTTATCTTAACTCAATCCATTTCCATTAATCTGTCTTGTCATGTGGCTGGTGGCTCACCTGTGCTTTTATGTCACCTTGCCCTCTCACCTTTGTATTGTTTCTTTGTGACACCACCCTCCTTCCCCTGTATCTATGCTTAGATTCCCCACCTGCCTCCAAGACACCTTGCCATAGGCCAACACATTCTCTTTATTAACCAATGACATGCACAACATACAGAAAGACATCCCACATCACTGCCCCATAAAGTCTTACCAAAAGGACTCCATAAAGATGCACTGAACAAGAACAACAACAATCCTGACAAAATGGATGGGAGAAAGCCTACAAGGACTTAACCCTACACAAAGAAACCACAGGTAGCTAAAGAATGCTGATATTGAGAGAAATAGTCTTCCTTATGAAAGAATATGACAGTTTGTTGTACAGTGCCAGGTAGTCAGCCCTGAGAATGTTCATGTGAGTGGCACTGTTCAGACAAAGATTATATTGGGGAATATATGTATATATGTATGTACATGTATGCATGTAGCAGCAGTAAAGGAAAGGGGATGACGAGAATTGGTGGGGAACCAAAGGAAGATGTCTGGGAAAATTTAGAGGGAAAAAATTTAAGAAAGAAATGTTGTGACTATAATGTAATCTTAAACACTAAAGAAAAAATGAAGGGTATGAAAACAGCATGTAAGTATCCTCCAACAAAAGTGAGAAGGCAAAGAAATCAACTTCTGTGTTAGGTAAGTTTGTTACTTTACAGTACACCAGAGTCACAGTTCCTTTCAAAACAGGCACCCAGAGGCCATGGGTTTTACAGTCTGTCAGATCCTGTTTCAGGCCTCATCAGGCACTATAGAAAGACAAGGTAAGACCAAGTCAGATCCTACAACCTTTGTCTCTTTACTTGTCATCAAGCCTCTGGACCACTCCAGGATATTCTGTCCCTTTATTCAAAGGGCACATGTAAGATAGAGCACTCCAATATGCCTTATATACTGTCAATTTATGAATATCGCTTTAACTCACACAAACTGTATCAACCCTTTTTTATCATAAAATCTATGTGATACCTTATGATAAAGACATAGCTAGAACTAGCTGTATGTGTTCCATACTCTGGTAAGACTTCCCCAAATATGGTAATAACTTCGGCATTGTGATCTGTCCACAAGCAAGAAACAAGTTATTATTTCTTTAATGCAAATTATGTTGACTCTTGCATTTACATGAGAACTCTAATATTTTTAATGCTCTGGATTCTTGTTTATTTGGTCTTGATGTGTAATTTTCCTTTAGTATATATAGAAAAAGAAAAGAAAAACATCGATTTGCCAATATTGGTCACTGACAATGAACTAGAGATTAAAAAAAAAAAAAAGAATCTGCCTAAGTCTAGAACCCATGAATTTTAATAAGTTGTTTTCAGGAAGATTGGTAACGGATTACTTAAATATACATGAATGACTTGGAGCAGCTTTATTCCCCAAATACCCCCCTGGAATGCAAGATCACTTTAGGAAAACTAGATCTCTGGAATTCCTATAAAACTTACAGGCAGCATGCTGGTCTGAGACTCACTTATCCCTCACAATTAAAAGTGGTGATATTAACTTGTAAGGGGGCCTCAAGAACAGTATCATTTCATCTTTCTGAGATTAATTAATTTTCTTTATTTCCAAATCCTTATGAGCCTCTCTCTCTCTACTTTTTGACCAAATGCTTCAATTCAGAGGAAATTGATTGACAATGGACTCTTTGGGGGCAGACTTTTAGGTATCTTTCTTGAAAAGTTTAATTTCTAATTCTAAGATAGCAGTAATGAAACACCTACAGGTACTTTGTGGAAAATATAAATAGAAAATGACTGCACATCAAAAACAACATTAAAGCAAACATTTTCAATCTAAGTGCTGACTAGAAAGCAACCCCCCTTTGACCTGTAACACTGGTCCTTTAGCATAATAGAGATAAGAGAACGAAGAGAAGAGAAGATGATGCTGATATTCACAAGCTATTGGACTTATTGATAAAAAGGATTATGTAATTTTAGAACATATTCAACATTTCATCATATTTAAATAATAAAAATAAGCATATTTTTACCCTGTCTGATTTTTCTCTAAACATAAATTAGATATTCCATTTTCTCCTATTAGTGACTTGTCCATAAATTTTTGAAACAAACTTGAATTCATAATTAAATCATTTTAGTGTTCAAAGTACAAAATAAGGGTCAGAAATTTCAGAACATTTATTAAAGTATTTTAATTTCAGCTTAATTGCTTATACAAGGTAGAGAAGCCTAGAGAGGTAAATTGTCTTATGAGCCTATCAAATTGAAAAGATAGAGAATTGAAAACCAAGTGATATGCAAATTTGGCAATGTACAGATAACAAAACATTAAAATAAAAGAATAGCATTTGAAATTTTTTCTGGTTCCAAAAGTGTTAGAAATTCACAACAGAATTGATTTTTGGAGGGAACAAGAAGCACATCATTAACAATGGTAGTGTTTAATCCCAGAATCTGAGGCTAAACTAATTTCCTAATAAAGGAATCTGTCACTGTGTAAACTGAAAGGCTGTGTTTCATACTGGATGTTCTTTGACACTTCATGTAGCATGAATTAAAAAAAAAAAACATTAAAAATGAAATGAGGGAAAAGAGTTTCATGGGTATAAATTGTTATAAGGGTAGAGATCAGCAAGGCTAAAAGAAAATCATTTCAAACTACAAATAGCTATCAAGAATTCATTTCAAACACATTCTCTTTTTGTGTGTTAGGCTCATCCTCTTAAAATGTGCATTTCATAAAAATAGAAAGAAAATTATCACCTTTCCTCCTGGAACATTTGATAAGAGAGAATAAACCCTGAAAACACTATCTGAGAGAAGTCTAGGAACTGCTATTGTTAAATTACATGGCTTGACTGACTATGTAAGTTCTTTGACCAAATGTACCTGAACATCCTCTGCAATTCTGCGTTTCAATAAGTCTGTTCTTGTGTATGTCATTACAAGAATAACATGGTAAAACATTCAAATGTGGTTTACCCACACCATAAAAATAGAAAAGGAGACATGTTTCTTCTATATGCATAGATTTAGTATATTTCCTGGCCAGTCACTGTTAATTTTATAAGTCGCGATTGACTAAATTAGTGCATTGATCATATTGTAGTAATAATTTTACTGTATCATTTTTTTCAGGAGACAATGTTGTAGTAGGAGGTTTCTGGCCTGGACTTTTGGGCCTTGCATCCTCTGCTTTTTCCGGCTTCTCTCTGGCATTCTGCTCTGTGCTTCCTGTTCTCAGAGTTTTCTTAGTCTGGTAGCCCTGCCCACACTTCCTGCCTACCTTTGGCCAATCAGTACTTTTTATTAAACCAGTAGGTGGGACAATTATTTACAATGTAACAGCACAATCTCCTACACATCCCCTTTTCTCTTTTTAAAACAAAAAGAACTCCACATCTAATATTCTTTCCCCCTTATCTATAACAACTTATAAACAACACTGTAAATAAACACAAACATCCATAATCCATGTTTTGGGAATGTGGGCATCGTTCTCTAGGCTACTTCCTGCTGAGTGGGGGCGTTAACAATCTCATGGGAATCCAAAGAAAAATGTAGGATTATGTACAAGTCTTTAGTTGAGTAATCTGTAAGGCTGGGTCATCACAGCCAGTCTCCTTGAAATTGTTCTGGATACAGAGCTCTGGAAACTTCAACAGAGGTGCTCTGAAATGACGAATCATCTGGTTCATCCATTTCCATTGGAGATTTTTCAGGGGGTCTTCCTCTATCAAACTTTATGTTCTTTATCCAGAAATAAATCCACAGTTTCTCATTTTCTGTGAAAATAAAAAGAAAACCTCTTTTCCAAAGTAACATATCTTTGCATTTCAATTTTAAAGTAAACTCATTTACAAAATATATAGGCTGAATTAACCTAACAGCATTTATAATCAAATGTCTTTTAGCAGCTTTTAGTATTTCATTTTCAGTCAAGAAGCTTAAAGATAAGACAATATACAGTATCCAGACATTCTTTGTATTTTCCATCTTTACGTGGCTTATTTATTTATTTTACTCTATTTCTTTTTTAAAGGTTTTCTCTACCTTTTCTTTTCTTTCTCTAAGCCTATGTATATATATTTTCAACACACTCTAAAACATTTAGACTTTTTACAAAAAAACTGTCTTTAGTGTATATTTATTTCTTAACTTTTTCTGTCTCTGACCACACCTTTCCTTGGTTAGGGTGATTGACTCCACCCTAATTCTTCTATTTCTTTCTGTTTCTGAACACATCTTTAATATGCCAAGGTCCTTGGCTAAGGATTCAAGGTTGGTAGGGTGGATGGATTGCTTGCTGACCCAGCTCCTACTCTAATTTCATAGAATTTATCTTTTTAACCCAGGTACTCTGGGGAATATTAGGGTCCATATAATTACCAAGTAAAGCTTTGCCATCTGCTCCTCATTAACTCCATTTAAGTAATAGGCAGCAGGGCCTCTTAAAAAACCACAAGTGTTTTGCCTCTAAGGCTGAATCAGGAAATTTCTCATTAAAAAGTCAAGCCTCAGTTTGCCTCAGGCAAACAGAGCTGATCCAAGAAAACACCACCACTAGAAAGCCATCTTTGATTCTGTTCCCTTTTTGTCCTTATGAACAGAAACCTTAAATATATCATTTATAACCTTTTCCTTATATTGAGGGTCCTGTGACATTTGAGGAACCAGCCATTTTACACCTTAAGCTGCACTCCTAAAGCCTGCCATTATAGCTCAAGCCCACATGCTTCACCAAGGTGTCTCTGTACCATGGCTCACATGGTAGACACAATTCAGAGGCTGCTTTGGACTCTAGACCATTTTTAAGCTTTCTATGACTTTATGTGGGTATATTTGACCCACATTGGGCTGCCATTTGTCATATGAGGATTCTGGCTGGAACTTTCAGGCCTAACCTCAAGGTTTAGGTCTGCAGACCTGCAGATCCACAGACCCGCAGAGACGCACAGATGCTTTCAATAGTTTTTTAGGCTGATCGGCCTAAGGCCCAGGCATACAACTTGCTAACTCTTTATCCTTAATCTAACCCATCACTCTTATCTTGTTCAACCATGCAGCTCGGTAACTTTTCTTAGAGCATGGTTGTCCTCTGCTTCTTCTGGCTTCTCTCTGGCATTCTGCTCTGTGCTTCCTGTTCTCAGAGTTTTCTTAGTCTGGTAGCCCCGCCCACACTTCCTACCTGCCTTTGGCCAATCAGCACTTTTTATTAAACCAGTAGGTGGGACAATTATTTACAAGGTAACAGCATAATCTCCCAAACAATGTCAGTCTTTCATCCTTCTAAGTAAGATTAATTTTCACTAAAGACAAAATAACTCCTGGTTGCTTATAGAAAAGGCTCAATGGAAATTTTCATGGAATTCAGTTCTTACACTATCTAAACTTAATCTCTTTTAATAAGAATAATGAACTATATATATTTTTCTACCATCCTTTGTTCAAAGGGGGAAAAAAAAACACTTTTATACTATGTAAGACTCATGCAATCTTCTCTTGCCTTTGTTCACTAGTTTTTTTAGCTGACTATCCCTGAACTGTGTTCTTCTTTAGTGTGTACTGTTATGTGTCTCTTTTCATTTGTAGACTAAGTCCTGCCTGAGGCCTGACAATGCCGTTAATGTATATCCCTCAGTCTATTAGCACAGTGTTGTGAATGGAGGAGAGAATAAATGAATTTACTCTTACATTCTTAATCAAATACTGCTACTTTGGCATTGAGAAAACCTATATTCTTAGTGTGACATGACTAGTGCTATAACTGTGACCAAACCTTTTGTGGGGGGAGTGTTTCATGTGTGAGTGCTATTTTAAACAACTTTATTCAATTGTTTGGGTATTTCTTTTTCTTTTGGATGAAATAAGAATCCCATAGATCCTAAACTTCCAAGGCTAATGCTAGAACAGAAAAATTCAGTCTGAAAACTGACAGTGGGGTCCCATTGCTGAGAACAAGATCTACACAGCTCATTGAATGTAGAGGTTGAGATGCTGCCTGCATGGAGCCTTCTCCCCTTTTTCTAGATTCTTTAGTATGAAATGAACTCTGAAGGCTACAGAAAAAATCCTGGACAGCAATCCATCCACAAAACCTACCACCTGCAATCTATCCTACCTGTATGATATATGTGTAGGGGTGATGGTGATGCTGTACTTGTGGGAGTGGCCAACTAACATCTAGTTCAAGAAAGGGAGAAAAGATTGTAAAAGACAGAGGAGATGGGGACACCAAGAGAACATGACCACCAAATCCACCAAACAGGGATCACATGGGTTCACAGAGACTGAAGCAGGAAACACAGGGCCTGCATGGGTCCAGGTCTGATGTGTCTATGTTATGGCTGTTAGCCTGATGTTTTTGTGAGACTCCTGGGAGCAGGTGGCTCTTTGACTCTTTTGTCTACTCTTGGAACCGTTTTCCTCATATTGGATTGCCTTTTCAAGTCTTGATATTTTGGTTTTGGTTTTTTGTTTGTTTTGTTTTTAGCTTGTCCTTTTGCATCTTGTTTTGTCCTGTTTGGTTGCTGTCTCTTGGAACCCTGCTCTTTCCTGATGAGAAAAAAAGAAGGACACAGTTAGTAGATGTGGGAAAGAGGGACAGGGTGGAGGGAGGGCAAACTATGTATGGTTAAATCTATTTTCTTATTTATTTATTTATTTATTTATTTGTTTGTTTGTTTGTTTATTTATTTATTTATTTATTTATTATTTTACATCATGGCCTCAGTTCCCCTCCCCCTCTTTTCCAAACATCTCCCCACCATCCTCCAATCTGTTCCCATCCCCTATTCTGCTTCTCTTCTGTTTCTGTTTAGGAAATGGCAGATTTCTCAATAATATTAACAGGACATGGTATATCTAGTTGCAGGAAGACTAAGCACCTCCAAATGTGTTAAGGGTAGACAAGGTGAACTACTATGAGAAATAGGATCCCCAAAACTAATAGTCTGAAACATCTCTGTTTCCACTGTTTTTAGTGGACCAAGCTATACAACTGTCACATATATGTAGAGTGTCTATGTTAATCCCATATAGGCTCCCTAGTTTTTGGTTCACTCTCTGTGAGCCCTATGAGCCCAGGTTAGTTGATGTTTTCTTGAGGTGTCCTTGACTTCTCTGTCTCCTAAAATCTTTCTCTCTCTCTTCTTCAGGATTCCTGAGACTCAGTCTAATGTTTGGCTGTGGTTTACCTCTGTTTCTATCACTTGGTGGACGAAGCCTTTGGCCAATCAGCGCTTTTTATTAAACCAGTGGGTGGGACAATTATTTACATCAGTCTGGTCACAGAAGATGGCCAGTAAGAATCAGTTTTCAATAGAAAAGAAACCAAAAGACTGAATTCCATAAAGGTCATTTAGATATCTATGTGGTTTATTTAATGATTTTAAAATAAGATACAAGTTTTGGCAGTGTATGGAATGAAATATTTTAGATTATGCATAAATTATATATAGCAGTGCCCAGCAAGGAATATGTATTTATTAGTAGAGAGAGTTTGACTTTGGCTCCTACACAATAATCTAACAACCTAGAACTTCCCAAGTGACAAGAATATCTTCCTTAATCATTCCACACCTGCTAATTCAATCTAAATAAATGATTTAGTGATGACCGGACATATTTAATCATTTATGCTTGTGTGATGATCTTTCCTGAGAGGCCAAATATGTAACTAGTGTTTTGGAGTATACAGCCGTGTGCCTATCTCAGTCTTATGGACAGATTTTAGAGACTGACCATAACACTATCGACAACGGAGTAATCATCTTGTCTATACAATGTGATACCAATATGAGCTTCAACACCCTGTTTTATAAAGCCAAGTATCTTGCATTATAAAGATGCAGGGTTTTATCATTTGTTTCCAGTGCTCCTTCATCCTCTTATTCATCACTTATGACTGTGATCTCTGAAATAACTGCTTATCTCATTAAATACTAAGCTTTTTCAAATAAATGACAGCTTCATATTAATTCATCTACTACAGGCTCAATTCAAGGCTGTGGTCAATGAATACTTACATAGTGAATTAGCAAGTATCTGGAATATAGCAATTTTATCCAAATTTACTCAATTGTTTTATTCAGGTGCTTTTGTCTGCCTGTTATGTTGTTGTTCTGTAGATTTTATTATTATGTTTTCTTTTCTCAATAATTATGAATATTTCATACAGTAACTATAAAATCTTCCTATGAGGCTAACAGGTATTGCATTTTAATTAAGAAAAAAGAGATTTGGGATACAGAATATTTACAAATATATTGAGCCCTGTTGTTAATTTTGTAATCTCAAGAAAACTACTCAATATTTTATTTCCTTATTATAAAACACAGAATTTGTCTATATTTTCTATTGCTGTATCATTAAATTATTTAAATGAGTAATAGATATTAATACTTCATCCCATTTTCTCCAAATTTATTAACAGGTAAACAAAAGCTGTGTCATCAAACATATATTTTGAGTATAAATGTATGCACATTTAAATACTTAACAAATACAAATTTATAGAATTATTTCTTTTTCTTCAGTACTATATGTATTATATCTTGGTAAATGATAGCTAGCAAAGTATTTATTAGCTCAAATCAACAGTGACTAAATATATCACAACTTCTCATGCTTTTGTTTAGGTTATGATATCTGATGAGCCTTTTTCTATGTAAAATAAATGTGCCAAAAGTCTCATTCAGAAAATGCTTCACTTTGATTCAGTTGTAAATCACAGTTGCACCATTATAATATGAAATCTCGGATACACAGACAATTTTCTGTCTCTGTGGAGTATAATGCCAGCTTGATTATTAGTTTGCTCACTTTTACATCTACTTATTTATTGAACAAAATGCACATTGGAAATCTACTGGGCCTCAGGTGCAATGCTAGGTCCTGGGGTTACAAAGATGAATTAAGTTGGCCTTTACCTCTGGAAATGATCAACTGGTGGTTCAAGCTTCTGACTTTTGAGAGCTTAGCTGCATCAATAATGGCTTGTACATAAAAGTGGACCTTCTTCAGAATTTGCCGAACCTTGTGAGAATCTTTTGAAAGACTGAAATAAGCTAGCAAAGTTGAGCTCCACTGGAAGATCCAGTGCCAAACTCAATCAGGTTTCTGTCATCTTTGTCTATCAGTATTAATTATGGTGATTTTATATTAAGCACCCCGAGATAAAACAAAGTTTAATTTGTACACATGTGTGGTTCACAAGACTACATTTCCAACGGACTTTAGTGAAATCTGGTGAATGCAACTAATTAACAGCAGACATGGAACTGCAATGTGTGTTATAGGGCATGGCATTTTTCGTGAGTATGATATAATACAAGTTCAGAGAAGAACATGGGTATAATAGAGGTCATTTGGGAGGCAAAAATGTTACAGCAAACCAACTCTTCTCTCTGGTGAGGGATGGCTTTTGCAATAATCCAAAAAAAAAATCATATACATTAGAAAGACAAATGCTGGACTTTAGTATCAATCTGTTTTCGTTTATTCTATCTTGTGAAGATTTATGAATTCTGGCATTTAAGCCATATCAAACTATTTGGTAAAATTTCCTTCATTAATTTATTATCTCATATTTACTAACTACTTTTTATCTACACTATGTTAATTTTACTATGTTTTTAAAAAGTATATTATTGTTTAAGTTAAAATTCTTCTCATAAGTAAATGAGTTTTTGATAATTATACAAATTTTTTGATAATTATAATTCTCCAAAACAGGATACATACATCGGACAGTTTGAAAAAAATGCTTTTATGGTTTGTATAAGGAGTTTCTTGATTCATACTAAATGGCCATAAAGACAAATGTATGTCAGTAGAAACACAGTGTAAAGTTACATACACATGCTCACATGCACACACACACACACACACACACACACACACACACACAAATTACAAATAATAGCTAAGTTAACAGACTCTTACAAAACTTCATTGAAGTTTTCACTGTGTTACCCAAACTCACATCTATCTGTTACACTTACATGGATATACAGATTGTAAATACGTTTTCATAAAATGATGATGTAAGAATATAAATCCTCTTATCTAACACAATGTTAACTATGGAAGTGTAAGTGCCTGGTTTTGATTAGAAAATGCCAGCAGAAAGCAGTCAACTTGATCTGGTGAAGAGACAGTGAGATGTTATTGGGACCAGAGAAGCTGGACTTGAGTTCTCAAGAAATTCTTGTCAAAATTCTACCTAAGGATAAATAATAAACTCTCCTACTGTGAGGCCAGACAAGCAGCTATATGATATTCCCCCATAACTGAAGCAGAAAATATGTGACTTTATTGAGTTTATCAATTTAATTTCTATAAACGCTCTTCTGATGTGCAGTATTTTGGATCAGATGAGAATTGTTAGAGAATTCAAGTCAAGCCTTTCTGTTAAGATTCTAGTTCACAAGTACATTTGCATCTTTGCAGGTGAGTTAAATGTCCCTTCCTGTTGTATTTTTTTCTAATAAAAGTGAATAGACATGCAATAGATATTCACGAGGACATAGTGAATAGGAGAGCCTGGTGTATATCATGAGCCTAGTCCAGAAGGAGTCAAGAGTCAGAAGGGTGTTCTTAGAAGAGGTACCTCTAATTTCTCTGGGGGAAATAAACAGAATGAGTGAAATGCCCAGTCCGATGCTACTGGGACCACTGAGGCCTCCAGCCTTTTCTTATCTGATCAGAGAGTTTTGACTTCCTATTTTCCTGTTCAGTTTTAATGCCTGCAGAGAGATGGAATCTAAGCAGCTTAGGCAGGTTAAACTGACCTTCCCCAGTAGATTATGATCATTCAAAGGGACTTCCAGCTAAGTGGGCAAGAAAGGTGTTTGTATGTTTGTGTGGAAATAATTTTAAGGCAGGCTGGAATAAGTTATTGGAATCAAGAATAGACAATTATTCATCAATGTCTTTCTGAGAATGGGAAGCATAAAAAGCAAAATAGTTTTAACAAAGACCCTATAAAATATAAATCCTCTTATCTAATATAATGTGTACTATGTGCATGGAAATGTAGATTATGCTTATCTATGTCTATAGCAAATATATAGGAGCCTATCATACTTGTGATCTCAATGCTTAAATGGTAAAAATCAACTTGTGTCCATGGCCTAGTGTGTAGTCCTATTAATCCCAAACTTTCATGGTAGCTGGACAGCCTGGAGCAAAAAGGAACCCTTTTTTTTACCCTTAGGTAGTTTAAAAGAATTATATCACTAAGACAAGTCAGGGCAAAGTTTATATTCCCTTTCTTATAGTTACTTCCTATTGACATGAAGTGACACACAGCAAGGTCACAAGCTCTGCAGGCTTACCCTGAAAAAAAAAAAAAAGCTGCAGAGAAAATAGCCACATTTTTCAAGGGACCAAATACATTCTTCATTTTCATGACAAGGTTTCCTAGAAATAAATCAGCATTGTGAGACAAAGCAACAAAGCCAAGTGCAACTCAAGATGAATGCACTGCTGCAATGGCACAGAGGCATTGACCTTGTATCTGGATAAGATGTGCTCGCTCTGTGGCTTGCCCTTCAGAGAGTCCTTATCCCAGTGACAGAATGTCAAGAGGTGCCCCTGCTCATGCTTTTGTGCTGGCTGCTTCGTCATTGTTTCACAGATGCAGAAGTTTACTCTAGCTAAGAGAGCCAAGGTCCAGAGAGTACAAGAGTAAATGTTTGGACATGGAGTTAAAGACATGGAACAGAGTCATAATTTCTGTCTTAGTGACCTGGCTTTGTTCTACTCCATACCAATAGGAAGTAACTATAAGAAAGTAAGAATAAAAAATGTCAAACTGTTACTAAATCCCAATATCAGCTTTAAACTTGGAGAGCTCAGCCAACAGTAATAAAAACCCTGCTCATTGCAGTATTCACTATGCAAGCAGAAGATTTTAATAACCTTATTTCTTTTGTATCACCTATTATGGTGGAAAGACTTAAAAGAAAGGAAATATTGGTGAAAACTTACTTAAACTTAAAAATATGTTGCTGTTAAAGCTATTGTCATTAAATATTTTATGATATTCACATCCTTTCTTACCACTGTAGGAGAAAAGTAAGATTGCTTTCTTGAGCTTTTTGTTCCCAAAATTCTTTGAATTATGATAAATTTTAATATACTTTGCTCTTGGTAAATTGGAAAACATAAACATATCAGTTCTGTGATTTACCCACACTGAGAAACTCTGCAGTGTTTTGAACTTAATACTCAATCCTGAATCATAAGTGGTATAGAATAATACTTTTTCTTTTTTTTACAAATGTTATTCCAAGGTCATGTTGCTATTATGAAAACAACAGCATGGCAAACTTCCCAAAGGTGTGATCATAACAATGGTGGGATTTCCAAATGGATGGACTGTAAGGCATCTGAACTTTTCATAATAAACTGCGTTTAATTTGAGACAAAGATGTTTCTTGTGGACAACGTGTAGGTGGGGAGGCTCAGCACTTATACTGAGCTATGCTAATGGATTTATGGCTACGTTAATCTTTATGGTGAGATATGAATTTGGTCATTTGAAAATAAATGCTCTCTAGGTAGATCACGGTCAAGGAATAAATGGACAACTGTTTAGAATCGAAGGCTGTTTTCTGAGTTAATGAGGCAACTTGCATTATGGTCCAAAAGAAAATCGCAGAATATTACCTATCTATCTGCTGATATCTTAATTAATGTGCAATATCCTGAGAAATGGAACTTCTTAACTAATGAATTTACCTGAATACATGAGTAAAACAGGAAAAGTCACAAAAACTTAGAATTTCAGATAAATTTTCTTATAAAATAAATATCTAAGATTTTCTTAGTTTTTATTGTATATTATATAGTTGCATTTATTTTGACAAAGTGAATTCTTGATAATTTTCAATACTGGAACCCTAACACTCAGTAGTTTAAAGGATCTTAAGAGTAAGTACACATAAAGTCCACTGATGGGAAATTGTGTGCCTAATTACGCATTATATTTGGAAGCAATTTTCTGTGATTTAAAAATACTTTCCTATATTGAATATATGTACTTATTCTAGTCATTATTTTTTTGTTTTCCAAATTCACTTTCTTAAAATTTGGATTACAGAATTGTCTTTAAGTTTCTGTTGCAATTGTACCCTTTGAATTAATTTTTCGAATACTATCTCAGTTCAACCTTTTAAATGTTTAATTTTTTCATTTTTAAATAATAAGATAAATATCTAAAAGTCAAGTTAGATGATGGTATTTACAGAGAGATGAATGTGTATATGCTGAATAGGGAACCTAGATCCTTATCAACAGTGGTATATGAAATAAGATAAAGCATTTGTACATAAAAGAATGGTAGAAACAAATATCCAAATAGTAAGCATTGTAAAGAACAACAACAAAATAAATAATTAAAATGGAAAGACAGATATTTATCAATACAAATACCTTCCGGGTGTATGGATAGTGCTGCATACTGCTTTCTAACTCAGAGAAATGACTATTAAATTTGCAGCAGTATCTAAACTCACACCTATCCAAAATAATAAAAATTTTCTCAAGGACATGTAGAAAAGCAAACAAATGTGGCAATAATGCTAGTGTAACCATTATGGAAATTAATATGGAAGGACCTCAAAATTAAACATATTACAGCTATATATTTCAGAAAGTGTCACATAGTTTGAAACATATTTTTAAAAGCAGGTTAATTTTCTCACAGAGATTGTGCTGGTTAGTTTTATGTCAATCTGACACAAGCAGTATATGAGAGAAATGAACCTCAATTGAGAAATTGTCTTCATAAGATCAGGCTTAAAGCAAGGCTGAAGAGCATTTTCTTATTTAATTATTGCTGTGGGAAGACCCTTAGGCTGTTTGCCCTGGGTGCTCCAGAAAAGAAGATTGAGCAAGGCAGGAAACAGCATTCCTCCATGGCATTTCCACCATCTCCTGCCTTCAGGTTCCTTCTCTATTTGAGTCCCTTCCATCAGTGGGCTATAATAAAGAATACATAAAGCCTCAACTTGTTTTTGGTCATGGATTTTCACCACAGCAACACTAATCCTAAGTCAGAGACATTTATATTGTATGTTCACCAAAGCATTGCTTATACAAGACACAATTTATAATGCCTATCAGTGAAAAGTAGATACGGACTTTCAGAGAGAGAGAGAGAGAGAGAGAGAGAGAGAGAGAGAGAGAGAGAGAGAGAGAGAGAGAGAGAGAGAGAGAGAGAGAGAGAGAGGAGAGAGAGGAGCATATTTTCCACCCTTAAAAGGAATATCTAGCTCATTTAAAAACCAGAGAAGGACATAAGAAATATACCAAGCAAAATAAACACATCATAATCTCAAACCTATATGAAATCCAAAAAGTCAAACTAAGAATCAAAACTAGAATGGTAGTTACAAAGGCAGAGGGGTGGTGGAATGTGAGATTGGCAATGGGAACAGAATTTTAGTTAAAGAGAAAACTGAGCTTGGAAATCTGTTCCTTAACATGGTTGTTCTGGTAGAAATAATGCCTTTTCTGCTTAAATATTGCTAAAAGTGTCAATCTTACTGTTGGCTTTATCTGCATTGTATCAATGCCATACTTATTCTACTTAACATTTATGTACACAACACTTCTTAATAAATTTGATGCAAGATTTTTATTGCATTCCCAAATTTAATAATTGCTTTGAAAAATTATATCAATAAAAATAAAAATGATCAGTGAATACTATATTCAGTCTTGATGTTAACTATAACTTAACTTAGAAAGATGTTTATATTTCTGAGTGAATGAATAAAAATATGCAGTGATCATCAACAATACTTTTCATTTGTAGCTTTATTCACTGAGATTTGGATCATATATCCAGCTTCCCTAGGGCTTTTATGTTTCTTTCTTCATATAGTATATGGAATATGTCACAAGTATTTTACCCAAGTCTATTTTAATTCTACATTTTTGTTACAAGCTTATCAGTTGTACATATTTTAGAGTTTTCTGTTTTCATTAAATATATCAACACACTTAGCTCTGTTATAAAAGAGGTTGTAAAGAAATATGATTTTCCCTGCTACTCTACTTCCATCATTGGGAAGTAGTCTGAAAACAGCAAGGCATGAGAAATTTTACTGCTTTGGGTTTAGTGTAGGGATTGAAATGGAAAGCCATGCAAAATCCATAAGGATATGACTTTCCAAAAAAGGCAGAGTTTTTGGAGACCTTTTACATGATTGGATATTTAAGTAGAGACTCAAGGGTCCAGATATAAAAGCAAACCACCAGGATTCAGCACTTAGCTGAATCAAAAGTCAGGCATAAAAGATTAAAGCAAAATGCATTGGGTGTGTTCTTGACCTCCAAAAATTAGAACTTTTCCTTCTTCTACAGCCCATAACAGCACCTGCCCTTTTCACAATATACAGAATTAAAAAGTTCCTGTGATTATTAATTCTAAAAAGGCAAAGAACGGAGTATACTCACTATAAAATCTTCTCTTTGGTTTTACAGGTCTGCAGGATGGAGTGTAATCCTGGCACTTATTCATGTAGTGAATCAAACTCTGAAAAGACTTTCAGGAACATTTAGTTCCACACTGTCATTTGATTGAAAGAAAGATGAGATCTGAAAAGGAAATTAACAGCCCTTGCTCCTTGTATCCATCCCTGTGTTCATTATCTTTAATCTTCGGCTATAACTATTCAGACCCCATTATTGTGCTGGAGCAAAACCACTAAGTATTACACTGCCTGGCCAGGAAGTTGCTTGTACCCTAACACATGCAGAAGCCAAAGCCAAGTAGCTGTCTACTCAACTCTCACATTAAATAGCATTGCAGTGGTGCATTTTAGCTCAAAAAAAAAAAGTCTTCATACAGTTAGCATTTATGACCAGATGCCTTTGATTTAATGTGGCCTTTTCTATCAGCTTCTCAGCTTTCTCTAGAACTTTCAGTTTTTAAGATTCCATTTTTCTGGGAAAGAATGTCACTCTACAATATAATTGGAAACTTGAAAATCCTCTAATGAGTGGTGCATGATATATCTCAAACTTTTCTAAGACCTCAGTTATTAGGAGTGGCCATTTAGAAGAAGCACTTTGTTCACACTTTTTAGCTCATTATCACAACTCTATGAGGTCCACATCATTCCTCCAATGTACTAATGAGAAGACTGTGGCTTAGAGTTGGGATGTAACTTTCTATGTTTAACAAAGACTCACAGAATTCTGTTGCCCTCTAGAAAACCACGTGTTCTTTGTTCATAGATCTCTTAGATCCTATTCTGTAAGATTTCAAAAAGACAATTTTTCTTAACTGGTCCAGGTTTCTTACTACTATACAAAAACATATGGCCCTACCTGGATTACTGGATCCTGATGAGAGATTGATGTAGGTTATAGAATCAGAAAACCTCACCCTTTCAGAACCACCCGGTTGTAAGAAATGTGCAAGTCACAATGTTTACTGGATCACCCTCTCACTTTGTGATACAAGGAGAGAATGGATTACAAAAAAGGGACATAAGAAATATAAGCTCCTTTTGTTTTGTTTAGTGAAGAGGCCAGAAAGACCTTATTGGGTACCAGCATCAGATAGCATGGATGTTTGCAGCACCTCCACATCTTCAAGTCTCCAAATAATACGGTTTGTCCACATATAAAGGAGAAGAAAGAAAAAGACAATTGGGTAAATAAAAAGGAGAAACACTTTGAAACTAGCATTTGACATCGAGAAGAAAGAAAAAGAAAACAGAGTAAATACAGAAAGAAATAACTTTGAAAATAGCGTTTGAAACCTTGGTGAAATTTTTATTCCTTCCCAAGTATATGTTTGTTTTAAACGAAATCTCATATGTTCAATGTTTATCAATAAAGTCTCAGGAGACAGGTGCTGGGATGAAAACCTACTAGCTCAGAGAGGAAGGGAAAGCACTCAGCTGACCTTTGTTCTCAGCTGATGTCCCAGAAAGGGCCTTTATCCTACCCCATCTCAAACAAAAACTGCTCAAATGCAATGTGTCTACCTTTTACTTCCTGTGTGTCTCTCTATCCATCCTCTTGACTCCCTCTTACTCTCTATGGTTTCTCCCTTTCAACTGGTTGTTTGCTTCTCTTCTTGACCTATGGTTGACTTTATTTAAGCCAGTTTATAATATTCAAGAAAGATCTTATAGAAATGGTATGTGCTAGGGATGACAAACACCGATTAGAACCAAGTTTTTTTTCTTCAGTAAATAACACAATCTTTGGGCTCACAGTGTGATCAAATATTCTGCACGGAATCACAAAGATACAAAACATAGTTCCTCACAGTGTCTCTGACATTTCATTCAAAGTTTTATACTTGAGTTCTGTGGGAGGATAGAAGCCAGCGTCTTGTAATGGCTGACAGTACTCTGCAGAACAGAGAGGACTCTAAGCTTGCGTTTGATGTTTGCATCTTTCTGCGCCCCACACAAGTCAAGCTCAGTCCTGCATTAGATGCTTCATGTTTCTTTTGCATGAGGCTCTGTTTTGAAGACATCCTCATTGCTCGTTTTCACATGATGTCTTGCATATCTCTGCTTTTCGAGGATTCATTTTCATTCTCTGTCTGGCTTAAATTCTTCCTCAACTACGTTTTTGTCAGACTTTTTATGCCTATCACCCCTTTTGTTCCCATCGCATAGAGGTATACAATTTCAACAGAACAGAGATGTTATTTTGTACTAAATTCTCAGCACCTCATTCATTGTACCCGTGCACAAGAAGTACTCAACAAAAACTTATAAAAACAACATTCTACTTCATGACATACGGAATGTTTAGAATAGTTTTAAAAGTATTTTTATTATAACAAAACAATTATTGGCTAAACAATGTGTGTTCATCTTTGATTCAAGATTCAAATAAATCTGTTTTTTCCTAGGGTTATATTATCCTATACCATTACTAAATATTTTGAAGGCTGACCTTTTTATAATGATCACAACAAAACTGTGAACTTTAAAATGCCTCATGATAATGGCTGGAAAAGCATTTAAATATAATTGCATATTTATTATTACTGAAACAGAGGGCTCTATTTCATAAGAGACTCTAAATAATCTGTAATAGTCTCCTGTGTTATTGACTACATGTTACTTAAAACAAGGTTTTAAAAATGCATTAAATTCTCCCTCAGAGCAGTTAATCTACCCATAGCCCAGACTGAGCACAGAAGTACAGTGTATACAATCCCCAGAGCACCGAGGAAATAGTCCTCAATTCTCCTTCCACGGGGCTTAGAGAAGTGGGTGGGCCCTGTGCTTTCATTTCATTTCAAATAGATGAGAAGAAAATTTGTTAATAAAATTAAATTGAATTTTAACAACTCAAAGTTTTACAGCATGTGTTCACATAGATTAAAGGCATATTTGCCTTAAGCAATTTATCTTGAAACTATCAATACTCTTATTGTTTAAACAATTACATATACATTAAATAAAACTCTACTTAATGTAGAAACCTTTATTAGGCTCACATCAAATAATATGTTATATTTGTTAAATAAATAAATTATGATTAAGTTTGATTTAATACATATTTTAAGCATTTCTTATTAATATTGACCATTTTTGTTCAGCTTATAGGGCTGACAACAAGTGCAGATTCTCAATGTGCATTTAAAGTTAAATAATTTTTAAACTATAGGAAAGAATAACTAGTAGTTCAGACTTATGTTATACTCCTGTAAAGGACACTTGTGCACCATCTGCCAGGTTAGTTTCCATATGTTGGTGCTGCTCTGGTTTTTTGTTGTTGTTGTTGTTTTTTTTTTTTTTTTTTTTTTTTAAAGAAAAAGCACAAACCTACTCAGGCAACTCCATGCTGGTTTACTTAGTTACCTATATCTCTTCTAAAAAATAATTTTAAGATTTTATTTTAAAACTTATTTATTTGTGTGTATGAATTTTTTGCATTCATGTATGTAAATATTCTACACATGGTTCTAGTGTCCATGGAGAACAGGGAAAGGCGTCAGATCCCCTTGAGCTAGTGTTGCAGATGGGTGTGAGCCACCATTTGGGTATTGGGGATCATTCGAAGTCCTCTGCAAGAGCAGATTTCCTTAACCCTGAGCCATCTCTACATCTTGTTTGATTTTTAAATCTGTGTATATTGTGTGTCTGTGTTAATGTATGGGGCACATGTATGGTGCCACTGGAGAATATAAGAGAGTATCAACTGGACTTACAGGCAGCTTGACTTTGGTGCTCACAACTGAACTTGGTCTTCTGCAAGAGAAGTATGTTGTCTTAATTGCTGATCCATTTTTTTAGCTCCTCACAATAAATTTTCAAATGTTGATTATTTTTTAAGATAAATTTTAACATTAGAACTATAAAATATCCCTTCATTCTTAAGACTTTAATTTCAATCATTGTCCTTCAATTGTCCCTTCACTCTTTAACGAATAGTTCAAAGTTAGCACATTTGTGGATCAGTGCTCACAGTCATTAGTGTTTTCCTGTAGGTGAAGATATTCTCAGTGTAACAGTATAAGTTCCCTGTGGAATCTATCAAGGCGAAGCTTAGCTAGAAGTGAGGAAGATATGTGTGTTTATTTTTAAAAAATAAAATGAATAATTTCACTGTGACCCAAAGCAGATCCGCTTAACAATTTTTTGTGATAGTCAATGCATCCTCAGCCCAGGAGAGTTTTGTAGATAAGAATGTATGCAAACAAATATGCATTTTTCATTTTTGCCTGACCTTTGCTTAAGTTATTTAGAAGGAATCAGATTTTCCTATTATATTTCTTAAGTTTCTTAATAACAGTTCTCTTTCCTCAACTTATTTTGCTAACACTTTTGTATAATTTCCATGCTGCTTAGAGTATCAGTGCAGTCCTAAAATGTGAATGTATGGCTAAGCCACCTAGAGTGAGGCATTCTCTCCACATAGGGCATGTGCCAAGACCTTTAAGTACAAGGCCAGAGAGGCTTGCTCAGCCACACTGCCATTTCTTTGCCATTTCTTTCAATCCCTCAAAAACCTTTTAACAATTAGGGTGATCTTTTCTTATACAATAAGATGTGACAGTATAAGTACAGTTAGCTTAAGAGAGTCAACTTAAAAGATTAAACTCAAGCTAGCATGATTGATTGATAACATCTGCATTTTTGAGAAAGAACAATGTTCCTACTTGATCAGAGTGATCTGAACTATACTCTGATAACAATGACCCCAACTATAGTTTTAAAACAAAAATGATTTTTTTTTTGTATTCTCCACTAAAAGTCTGTCCAGAAATTTCAGAATCTTCTTATGGACCATTAGACTGAGGTTGAATTATCTAAATGGAAAAACAAACAGCAAAGTCGTGTTTTCATTACAGAGAAAGAAGGAAGAATACATGAGGTAGGAGCCACTATCAGGCTGTGCTGCTGGCTTCCAATTGCAGTGAGAGTAGTCCTGTAGCTGAGACCCCAAGACAGTCCCATGAGCACTAGACATATGATATGCTAAGCTCCAGTCTTTTGGAAGCTTGATCTCTTTGTTTCCACTCAGACATGCTCACATTCACTTGCTTACTTTACAGACTTGATTTTCATCATTCCATAATGTGCACAAAAAGGCAACCTGAAATATTAAAAGTTACTAAAGAAAAGAAACAGTCTATTCAGTCAGAAAGCAGTAGATTGACTAGTGTTACTGTAACAACAGCCCAGGTGAAGAAGGCCAGTAACCTGCTCTTATTTTCTTGCCCACAGGACCTCTGGGTAAAAGGCCTAATGATGTTTGCCTGAAGGAAGAGATCTTATTTCCAAAATAGATATAGCTGAAGTCCTGAGATAAAAATTATCTCCTGTAAATAGAACACTACCTCTCTGAGGCACAGGTCCCTACAGAATTCTACCAAGAGTGCAGATCTCTGGGAACAGAGAAACAACACTATTATACACACTTGACTGTCCCATAGTGTCAGCAACATTGAAACCATCACTTAGAGGTCTCATCTATTCTGGCCAGGCCCTGGAAGGGTCTGATGGACTAAACTGTTTCCCACCTCTTAGGACTCATCAGGCCAAGTTTTTCCTTAGATTTATACAGCTTAAGGGCATACATCATTAATTGGTGATTCAACGCAATGTTATTTTCCCAGTAGTAAGTTTGCTTATGATACAATATTGTTGGAGAATCCCTTTCTGTATATTATTTATGCTCATAGGAATTTAAAATTTTACATAGTATTTGAGAAAATTGGAAATGTGACTCACATTTCCAGATGTGATTCTATTCTTCTAAAAAGATACTCTGTCACTTTTGTTGATTTCTCTCTTGTACATATTGTACATATGGTTACTCTGCATTTAGCAGATTTGGCTTCTAGTTCAGATTATTCCCTTTAATGCCTGTCAGTTTATTAGTGGGTTGGTGCATACATGTCATGACGTGTCAGAGAAAGTCAGAGGTCAGCACTCTGGAGGCTGCTCACTGCCTTTGCCTTCATGTGGTTTCAAGAAAGATTGTTTTTATACAAAGACATTTTGCTGGTCTAGTGTAAATTGTTAGATTATTTCTACTTTATATTTTATGATCCATAGAAAGAAATGTGAGAAGTTAAGCATACAATTTAAGACAACCACTTATAATTAAATATTAGAGTTCTATATTATTTTTCAAAAATAAAAAGAACCTTTAATGAGCCAGATAATAAATTGGAGTAAAGAAGTTTGACAAACTGAAGTAGGAAAAGGTTATGTTGGAAAGACTATTTAGCAGACAATATGATTAAAAGTTATTATGATCATTTGCTATTTTCAGAGAAATGTGAGAACTGTTGTATTTAGCACTATATAGATGTTCTTACAGGCTGTGTTGATATCATTAAGATAATTTTTATTTAAGTGTATATGTATCTCCATCTCACAGCATATCACTGTAAATATATGCCACCAAGGCCATATGTGCCCATGGAAGCCAGAAGAAATGGATCTCCTAGATGAAGTTATAGACAGTTGTGATTCTCCATGTGGGTGCTGGGAGTCAAACCAAGTCCTTTGGTAGAGTAGTCAGTGCCAGAGTCATGCGTCTCTCCAGCCCCACTCTCCTCATCTCTTACCTGCAATTATTTCATTTAGTCTTGACAACTAGCTGAGGGTACAGTGAGGGTGCAGATGAGGAATTGTAACAATAAGACGCTGTTGACACAAGTCAACATTCCTAATGAAAGAAAAACTGAAAGAGTTAGGTCCAACCTTTTTGTATGTAGTACAGGTTCAAAACATGGGTGTGTTACAAGTAATTCTCTATTTTCCATTTCAAGAAGCTTTGTATTTATCTGTGAGTAGAATGCTTGTGGGTGGATGTGAGAATGGAGAGCCAGGAGGAAACACCAGTAGAAATAAACTCTTCTGATTCACTAATAAATTCAAATCCCTCTGTTCATGCCATCATAGCCACACATGGACAGGGGTGAGAGGTACAAACATCATGGCCAGGAGTTAGCTTTAAAAGGAAGAATATGGTTCACTATAAGTTACTGGTATGCTTAAGCTCCTAATAGGCCAACTTCTGTGTTGGGGCTGTTGGACATGGAAAAGAATGTAGTTGGACATGGAAAAGAATGTAGGCAGAAAAACTTCTCTCTTCCTATAATCTTTGACATTTAAATTGATTGACTAACAGGTTGATCATGCTTCCAAGTCCCTGGAAACCCAGTTAATAAAAGAAAGATGACCTGTATGATAACAACTAGCTCATAATTTTGGCATAGAGAATATCACAAACCGCATTCACTGTTCTTAACTTCCTTGTCAAATCTGATAAAAATAATAATGAAAGACAGAAGTCAAGATAATGATAGGTTTTATTTGCTTGCTTGTCTGAATTTTGTTTTGTTATCAAAGGATCAAATGAATGAAATTTGTATTTTTCTAAGTTGGTATTAATTGAGAACTCATGACAGTACTCGAATGTAATCAGAGTGTCATGAAAGGTTTGGTAACCAAACTTCCCTGAGGATTCACTCAATAGGATGTCAGATGGAAGGAAACAGAAACTTTCTGAGAAACTCCAGGGAAATCCGTTTAGTAACAAAAATTGAAGACAGAGTTTAAGGTTATACCTCCTGAGAATATATTTGAAAGGATCACTAAAACCATAAAAAGGAGAAAAAGTTATATAGGCTGGACAGAGGAAGTGATTTTCTTTCCTCCTGGGTCACTTAGTCATAACTGTGGCATTTGAACACTAAAACCACAAGTGGCAGGCAACACAGGATTTTTGCTTCTTTCCACTCTGCATTCAAACTTGGCCATTCTAACACTAGAAACTATACTCTTAAGATATTGAGTAGATAACTGATGAATTATTAAATCCATGAAATCATTGATATTTTGATTTTTCCTTGAGGAATTTATATCACAGAGGAAAGCACTTGGAGCAACAGAATGTTCAGACTCAGTTTTAGAGCAATAAATAGCAGTCTAAATACTAAACTTACTCAAGCATCAATTATTCTTGTTCTAGCCTGGATGACCTGAGGGGCCACAGCCTCCTCCTCACATAGGGTTTTACAAGCCACGTTGCTCAGAAAAGAGAATGGAGCTGAGCACTTTGGAACTTGTGAACTGATTAAGGACTGTGGCAGATAGTTCCATGTGGAACATCTGCTCCATATATTCCTTTCACTTCCCTTTCTTTATTATTTGTCTTAATCCTGTCCTTCCCATAAATCCTCTAGTTCATATCTCCAGCATTCACAATAGAAAAAGCAGAAGAGGTATGTATATGAAACCCCAACACTGTGGTGGCAGAAAAGAGACGATCATGGAATCTCATGAGCTCATAAGTCTAGATAATTTGTAAATTTTAGATTAGTTGAGAGATCCTTACTTAAAACCAAAAAAAAAAAAAAAAAAGATGGAAAGCAAAAGAGAAGACAACTGACATGGGCCCCTAGTCTTCACATGCAATATGTACACACACACACACACACACACACACACACACACAGAGAGAGAGAGAGAGAGAGAGAGAGAGAGAGAGAGAGAGAGAGAGAGAGAACCCAACATTTTTATGACTTGCAAATAAAATTGTGTCTATTCTAAGACTTTTTAGCCCCAAGATTTAAAAAGAAGTTGCTTAGGTGTTTTTGGATAACTTTGGTAGAACAGTTATGAATCAATCAATTCACCTCTTTACAATTACATATTAAAAAGCTCATGTCTACGTGGATCAAAGACCTCAACATAAATCCTGTTACCCTGAACCTGATAGAAGAGAAAGTGGTGGGAAATAGCCTGGAATGCATTGGCACAGGTGACCACTTCCTAAATATAACACCAGTAACCCAGATACTAAGAACAACAATCAGTAAGTGGGACCTCCTGAAACTGAGAAACTTCTGTAAGGCAAAGGACACAGTCAATAAAACAAAACAACAGCCTATAGAATGGAAAAAGATGTTCACCAACCCTATATCTGACAGAGGACTGATCTTAAAAATATACAAAGAACTCAAGAAACTAGACAACAAAATATCAAACAATCCAATTAAAAAATGGAGTCTAGATCTAAACAGAGAACTCCTAAAAGAAGAACCTCAAATAGCTGAAAATCTCTTAAAGAAGTGCTCAACATCCTTAGTTATCAGAGAAATGCAAATTAAAACAACTGTGAGATACCAGCATATACCTATCAAATTGTCTAAGATCAAAAACACTGATAAAAGCCTATGTTGGAGAGGATGTGGAGCAAGGGGAACACCTTTTCATTGTTGGTAGGAGTGTAAACTTGCACAACCTCTTTGAAAATCAATATAGTGGTTTCTTAGAAAGCTGGGAATCAATCTCCCCATTGGTCCAGAAATATTACTATTGGGCATAAACCCAAAGGATGCACAATCATATCACAAAAATGTTGCTCAGAAAATTTCATAGAAGCATTATTTTCAATAGTCAGAACCTAGAAACAACATAGATACCCCTGAACTGAAGAATGAAAAAGATTTGGTGCATTTACACAATGGAGTATTGTGCAGCAGAAAAAAATGACATCCTGATATCTGCAGGCAAAAGGATGAAACTAGAAAAAAATTATCTTGGGTGAGGTAACTGAGATCCAAATAGACAGACATGGTATGTATTCACTCATAAGTAGATATTAGATGGAATGGAAAGGACAGTCCACATCCCTGGAGAAACTAGGTAACAAGGAAGACCCTAAGAGAGACATCCATGGATGCCCCTGGGAAGGAGAAATAGAGAAGATCTTCTAATAAATTGGGAGCATGGGGGAGGTAAGGGGGCTAGGAAGAAAACACGAGGGAACATGATGGTAGAGTTGGGGGAGAAACAGAGAGGGAGAACAATGAAAAAGATACCTCGACAGAGGAAACCATTTTGAATCTATGGAGAAACCGGGTGATAGGAAAACTCCCAGGGATCCACAAGGATGACCAGCTAAAACTTCAAGCAATAGTAGAAAGGGTGCCTGATCTGGCCTTCCCCTGCAATCTAATTAATGACCACCCTAATTATTATCATAGAACCTTTATCCAGCAACTGATGGAAGCAGATGAAGAGATCCACAGCTAAGCTCTGCACTGAGGTCCTGGAGTTCAATAAAGAGAGGAAGGGGGATTATATGAGCAAAGGGGTCAAGATCAAGGTGGAGAAATCCACAGACAGCTGACCTGAGGTACTGGGAGCTCACTGACTCTTGGTTGACGTCTGGAGAACCTGCATGGGACTAAATTAGGACCTCTGAATATGGATGATAGTTGTGTGGCTTGAGGAGCTGGTGGGGCCTCTAGCAGTGGGACCAGGGTTTATCCCTGGTGCATGAACTGGCTTTTTTGAGCCCGTTCCCTATAGAGGGACGCCTTGCTCAGTCTGGATGGGAGGGGGGTTGGAGGCAGAGCCGAGTCCTACCTCATCTTGATATCCCAGACTTTGTTGACTCCCCATGGGTGGCCTTATCTTCTTTGAAGGGTGGATGGTAGGGTGATCTGGGGGTGAAGCTGGAGGTGAGTGGGAGAAGAGGAGGGAAGGGGAACTATGGTTGGTATATAAAAAAATCCTTTTAAATGAAAAGTTAAAAGATAAAATTTTAAATGTATTGTTACTGTGTATATTCAAAGTATAAAACACATTTAATAATTAATCATATTATTGAGTGGTAATATTGACCCTTTGTAAATGGGTCATCACTTAGTGGCTCTGCTTTAATTGAGGAACACATTGCAAGCAAAGGAAATGGTAGATGATAAAAAGTGAAAGAGATTCTGCTTATATCAATAATGTTATTGGTTTCTTGCCAAAACTGTAAGCATTATCTCTGGTGTAAACCCGCAAAATAAATAGGGTTTTTTTTTTTTTTTTTTTTTTTTTTAGAACAATTTTTAAAGTTTTCTGTCAAGGCTTTTTTGGTTTCTTTGAAAGGATTAGAAATCCATTTATTATTAATTGGCCTCCATAGCTCAAGGGGTAAGCCTGCAGAGATTAGAACTCAGTTGGGCCAAGAAGAATAAATAATATATAACAACAATAATAATTTGCATTTCTCCAACACCCTCTAGCAGTGGAAATCTGAGTAGTTCACAGTCACTAATTAAGCTTCACAAGGTTCTAGCAAGGAAGGCAAATATTGCCTTCCAGATGGGACAAGTCAGGAAGTTAAGTACCCAGGTGAAGTTCGGGCAAAGGTTAATAACAACAGAACCAGGAACCATCTGTATGCTTCTGTTTTCATCCAAAGTCCTTTTGCTAATTGTACTAACTTCTTCTGTGTTTATTACATTTTACAAATACTAAATTTGATGCAGCCATTGTGGCAAAAATTCTCCAAGACCATCTTGTTGTTGGAACCCCTGCATTAGTAATTACTCTTAGTCTCTATTATGCATCTGGTGTGCTGTGTGACAGTTTCCATGGCTATTGAAAAATATGAAGTGACTTTCCTCTGTGGTTGCCTCTGAACTCAGAAGGAAACGAACTCTAGAGAAAAATAGTGTTTAAGGAATTTTCAAAACACTGATATGAATATGAACCAATTAAGTTAAAATTTGAAAACCTCTAAACTGGATGTGGTGTATACATCTACAGTGCTGACACACAGACGGCCACAAGGAGAACAGATGGCAAGTGTATAAGGGCTTCAGGGTCATTCTTGATTATATGTGGGACTTAAAAACAAGTAAAATGCCAAGAAAACTCCTAATGATATAATTTGCAAGAGTCCAATGTATGCTCTGACAGTACATGTATCATGCTGCAGGCATTACATGTTCTAAAAGTAGGCAACAATGAATATGATGAAATATGCTAAGTAATTCATTTATAGATAACAGAATACCATTTTTTTCATGAAATGGAGAGGAGATTATCTTAGATATATTTCAAAATTTATTATATAGTGGTTATGGGGGAGGTTTTCTTTCCACAGTGTGTTTAATAGGGGACTGTTTGTAGAGACATTGGAAGTGTGAGCATTCTTCAGGCTGCCATTTGTTCCTGGATAATGCAGTTTCTTATGTCAAATGGGCACATATACAAAATATCAAACCTCAAAACTGTCAGCTTCATAGTGAAACACTAAATATTCAGGGATTCTGAATGCATAAGTGAGCTGGCTCCTCTAGGACATGGCTGCTTATGCCATCCCTTTTAACTCGGATTTTGCTGTGAATGACATATCTCTGTTACCAGAAGCTCCTGAGACATTTTCTCAGCTTGAACAAGTGCGTGTGAGATGCCTAAACAGACAGTGCCTGCAGCTGGGGTCAGGATTGCCCCTTCCTGAGAATTAAAGGCCTCTGAATTGTCAAGGTAGAACATTGTGAAAAGTTACATCTCCAGAGTGTTTCTCCAGTAGCCAAAGGGATTAAAGTCCAGGAGCGTGAACAAAATGGATAGTATTTGTTATTGACAACAGAGGCGAAAGGATGCAAAGTCACGACAGTGGGATGTCTGGATAGTGGACGTAAAACAGACTAGCATAGTGAGAACTGAGACAGAATTCAAGCTAGGGGCCACGTCTTCACTGAATACTCAAGCACTTTGCTAAAGACAGACTTTTGAATTTCATAGAAAAAAAGTTATTTTTTTCTAACATTTAAAAAATATCTAAAAATTAATATGAATTTAAAAAAGAGCTGCCTTAGCAAATTTATTTGTTTGTTGTTTACTTTATTATCTTTGCTTGTATAGGGGTTTGAACCCAGTGCTTTTCACATGCTAGATAAATATTCCATATATGAGCTACATCCAGCATTTTCTCTTTTTATGTTTTGAAATAAGTACCTCAGGCTGATGTTGACTTCATTTTTTTTAGGCCAGGGGTGTGGTCATATATATTTAATAAAACCAGTCTGGAATATCAAACAACAGATCCACCCACAGTCAAGCCAGGAGGGTCAGAGAGTGGTAACTGATACCTTTAATCCCAGAACGGGAAAGACCAGAAGTGGTGATCTATGTCTTTAATCCCATAACTCCAGAGACAGAGATTTTTCTGTTTCTGTGAGTTCAAGGTCTAACTACCAAGCAGTAGTAACTCACACCTTTAATCTTAACTCTACAATATGATGCAGAGTTGAACCTGGAAGTAAGACCACTGGGCAAAGAAGGTATTTAAGGCAGGTGCAGGAAGACAGAGATTTATTTTGTAGAAGCCATGAGGAGCAAGGCTGAGGAAGCTGGAAGATAGATTTTACCTTGAGAAGTTGGCTGGATGAGATCTGACCGTGGTCTGTTTCCTCTCTTTATATTCCAGTTCTTCCCCAATATCTAGCTCTGGGTTTTCATTTAATAACAACTAGGACTCATGATACACAGGGGAACTTTTGACCTTAAAAATCCTCCTCTCTAAGCTGGGGTTACTGACCCTTGCTAGCTGTTTCTCAAGGGCCTGACAGGGGACAGTAGACCCTAGTTTTTGCTTATCTTTTTTTCCTATCCAGTGTTGACAAATGTAACAGAAGGCTTTCACACCCTTTCTTAGATTTTTAACAGGAACACCAAGAAGTACCCTCAACAATGAATGCCTTTACACACAAACAGGAGCATCTCACAGCTCCAGCAATTATTGTCTGTCCCTCTAAGGAGAACTGGAATAACTAAATAAATACTTGTCTCCCTAGACTGTGAATGCATCTATAATTACACTTCATATTTTCTAAAGAATTTCACAAAGCTTTCTAAATAGAGTTTGGCACATCTAGTAATTCTCAGAACAAGTGTCTCATTTCTGCAGAGATTGCTGGGAAAAGTTTTCAAGTCCATTAAGTTGAAGCAGAAAAGGGTGAGTCCTTTGAGAGACACCGTCTCTTCCCACAGATCTTAGGCTCCTTTCTGATAGCCTCGTATACCTGGTGAACCTTAGTAAAGAAAACCACTCAAGGATGTGGAAGGCCTTGGGTCACATCATGCCACATGTGATGAATACTAGTAAGCTAGTCCATCATTGTTGAAGTTTGAGAAATATTGCTAATCAAACACAATTTTGACTAACACAATAACTGAATTTAACAACAACTTACAATGTGATAATTAAATATATGTATAGCATTACACAATTCAGTCATTCATCCATTAGTTCACAGAATTAGTATTTTGTGTGTGTGTGTGTGTGTGTGTGTGTGTGTGTGTGTGTGTGTGTGCGCGTGAGAGAGAGGGGGGGGGAGCCTACTGAAAGCATTTAAAATCTAATGCCTGAGCCAGTTCAACATACATAGAATACAGTAACATTAACATGGTCACCAGGCTGTGCACTGAGTGCCCAGAGCTCATTCTTTTCATTACTAAACATTTAAACCTTTAGATCCACCTCTCCTCATTTCCACATCTCATAGCCTCTGGCAAAAACTATTTATTTTAGTCTGCTTCTATGACTGCAAATTGTCTATATTCATTATTATATAAGTAAAATAACATAGCACTTGTCTTTCTGTATTTAGCCTGTTTACCTTAGGCTTATACATGTCACAAATAGCAGGGCGTTTTCTTTTCATGGTTGACAAATGCCTCCCCACCTCCCCACCTCCCTGATACCTTTTATTTTCTTCTTCATCCTTTACTTCTTCTTCCCTTCCCTCAGTTGTGTGTGTGTGTGTGTGTGTGTGTGTGTGTGTGTGTGTGTGTGTGTGTGAGATGTGAGTTTCACACTTTAACATCTTTATCCACTCATCCTTGGTTTCTTTAGGTTCTTTCCACACATTAATGGCTGTGAATAATGCTATACAGAACAAAGGACTTTTGGATTTGTAGTTTCTTGTTGAGTGATGATGAACAATTCTCATAAACTTGTTAAATACACAATAGAAACAACCTTAATCAAATCTTCCATTTTGTTGTCATGTGAGATTTTGCTGCTGATGCATAACTGAGTAGAGTACATGACCAATGTAATATGTTAACTCTTTCTCAGATGTGTACTTTGTAAAATGTTTCCCTCTATTCTACTGGAGGCCTTTTTCATTGGGCTAATTTTGGTTTTATTATTCTGGTAATATTTTTATTTAATAATTTGCTTTTGGTGGAATATTCCCAGATTTCTTTAGAAGATCAATATTATCCTTCTTTTATAAGTTTTTTTCCACATTCTCTGCTTTTGTTATTATACATATAAGTCCATAATCAAATTTGACATGGCTTGACTTCATTCTTTTTGTAGTAAAAACTCAGTCTTGATAGACTTATTTCTTAAAGAGATTATCATTTATACATTTTATGTTTTTGTATCCTTGTCAAAGGGTGATTGACAATTAAAGGTAAATGCAATTTTTAGTAGTTCTTTGTGAATTTTTAGACAGTGTATTTTTCATCATACTTACTGTGTCCTCAGCTATTCCCAGATCTACCCAATCTACATCCACCCATACTTGTATTTTATTTTAAATACATCAAGCTTAACTTGTGGTAACTATATGTCTTTGGTGTGAGGCCTTCATCGAAAAGTAAGCAACCTTTAACAATTGACACCATCTTTCCCAGAAACTACCAGTTGTCAGGACGTGCTCGGTTAGGGGTCAGACTTAATGCCCACTTGCCATCTCAAATTGGGACTCTTTTAAGGCTTGTTCCTAAAAAGGTCTTATGCATGCTTTTACAACTGCTATAAGTTATGAATTACTGTGTGCACTGCCCAGCTGTGTCTGGAAAAATTGTAGTTATTCCCTACGTCTAGATTTTCCAATATTTCTATGTCCATTTATGCAATGATCCTCAACAGCTTTTTTCTTGTCTGCATCTTGGAAAGATGTGGCTTGTTGTATTATGTTTCTGACCCAGACTTTCAGGTCTAGCCCAGAGGTTTGGACCTGCTCTCAGCCCCATAAACGCTTATATTAATTTTATGCTGATCAGCCTCTGGCTCTGGCATATTACCAGCTATCTCTTGCTCTTAAACTAACCCATGATTCTTATCCTGTTTAACCATGAAGCTATGTTCCTTTTCTCAGAGCAGCATAGTTGTACTTTGTATCTGTTGTCTTCTCTGGTGTCGCTGTGGCATCTCTGCTCAGTTCTTCCTCTTTCCAGAGTCTTCTTAGTCTGGTAGCACTGACCACACTACCTGTCTGCCTTCAGCCAATCATCATTTTTATTAAACTAGTAGGCAGGGTAATTGTTTACAGCATAACATAATCCCAACTCAGTGAGTCTCTATGTTTTCACTGTTGGAGAAAGTGAGGACTGAGTGATGCACTAATATGTGTATATGTGATAATAATTCATTAGCAGACGGTGTAATACTATATCAGTTTAGTATAATAACCATGATGTTTCTTCCTAGAGCCTACAATGTATCTAGGCACAGTATCTTAGCATAGAAATGGTACCAGGAATTGGTTTCATCTTGTGGAGACAACCTTAAATCAAGTCAGAAAATGATGTTACTCCCATGGCATCGATACCGCTATTAAACCAGCGGGCACATCTTACCAGGCTAGTCACCAATACAACTCCCAGTGTTTACAACTTGGTGAGACTGATGATGAACTTTCTCAATAGAATTATGGGAGTATAAAGGCCATACCTTTTCCTCCTGCCCCATTCCATCTTCTATTCTAGCTCACTTTGCATCTGTTTTTACATTGTCCATTAAAAATGATTATAGCTACAGTGGTTTTAATAATTTAAAATTTATACTGAACTAAAATAACTTCTATGCCAACATTAGAATAGTTTAGTTTTCTGAATTTGATTATAAATGTATTCTTTTTGAAGTTTTATACCTTCATATATTTGCAAATTATGCACTACATTACTATTTCAAGTTGTTGAAGTCTAATTTGGGAAGTACACTTCTTAATGTACCATATCTGGAATTGTTTCATTTTACTACATTGATTACATCATCCTGTTCATTTCTGACTTACACAGTGTCCTACTAAAAGTTGCATAGAGTGTCCTTTGCAATTGATAAGTTTCCGTTGTTGCCCAAATTATGTTGTTTTTAAATTTCAAAAGAACATACTTTATTATATTGCATTTTCTAGAACCTTTGCAATGATCTTCCTCAGCTCCTTTGTGAGTCTGGCCCTCCATATTTTTCTCAGTATTTAGTAAGTTTTGTTTTATTGTGCAAGCTTTTTTCTCCTTCTCTTAAAGTACTTCTCACTAAGACTCTATAAGATGGTCATTTTAATTCTGTATTTTGAAACATTAATCTCCAGTTTTTCAGATTCCCCTGACAATGCTCTTAGTTTCTTTCGCTTTGTGCTTTTGATGTGTTTCTTCATGATCATTAATGCTTCGTAGTCATGTCTGTACATTTAGAGGAGCAACATCTTCTCCAGACTATTTTCAGACTAGTTTCAACAGTCAGAGCCTTTGTCTGCCAGATTCTTTACCTCTGATACTATGACTGAATACAAACAAATCCAGGCTATGTGCCTATCACTAGGCTTTTAGAAGTGGTGGAGGCTGTTTGTCAGTGAACATACATCGTCTCCTTTTCCTGTGCAGATGGTATTGACTTTAGTAATATGGTCATCAGAAATGATACTGTGACAAAGTTCCCCTTCTAGGTTTAAATTTGGATATAAAAATAGTGAAACTGTTATGAGGTGCATGGGGATGGTTCTTGCTGTTTCTCTCTGAAAGCTTTCAACCAGACTGTTAGGTACATCCTTGAGAAAAGAAGACTTGCCCTTACACAGTGCTCCAGCACAGAGTTTTTTTCAGAATTATATCTGGGAACAAATCTGCTAGTTCACCTCTGGTAGCACACATGGATATACCTGCCTAGAGTAAGTCCTTGATCAGAGAGGACTACTTTTGGCCCATAGTTGAGAGGGTACTGAAGTCTGATTATAAGACCAGTTATAAATCTCAAACTGTTCTACAATAATATGGCTGCTTTGGTAGGAAAAATAATAATCTATGCAGTGAAATGTTGGTCAGGAAGAAAACTCTTGGAGTAATTGGAATCCCTGACAGGCATATACCACTTGATCTTTTGGCAGACAAAGCTCCTTGCAAGGCCTAGAGAAGGATATGTGTTTCTTGAGAGATCAAGGGATTAGAGCCTATCTTTGAGAAAATATGTGGGTATAAATATAGTAGTGCACTTTATAGTTTTTAGAAATTATATGGCACAATTCTTAATTTTGTCCATTAAATGTATTTTACATTTTCTGTATTTATTCTTTAAATTCTTAACACTGGGAACATTTTATTGGTTGTATAAAAGTATCCCTTTTCCCCTGGACATCACTGTGATACAGTAGTATCCAGCTAGTAGTAGTAGATAGCTACTCCCAGGTGTTATCACTGCAGCCCTATTATCTCTAGTACATAATTTCCAGTTAATAGCACAGCAGATATATCAATTTTCAAACTATCATAGTATATCAGAAACCTCTTATTTATTGTTTTTAAAATATATGGAATCCAATTGCTTTAATTGTCTTTTTATTATCTTTGACAAAACCACTTTTACTGAATGTATATAAACCACCATGACATCTTCTTTTCTAAAATGCAACAATCTATATTTAGGAAAATATTGATTGACCTCTTTAGGAAAATTGAATTTCCATCAGAATACAACAAGTGTTTCTATTAGTCAGCTTCTGCATGCTGTGTAGGAGTGTTTTATCTCCCTTGTAAGATTTCTAAAATTTTCCTTTTTTATTGCAAAGTACAAACAATTTAAGAAAACATCTTTAGCATTTAAAAGATCATTTTATGAAATTATTCAACAAAATTTCATTGGTTTACATGAATATCCAGTGACAATATCTTTTTTGTGGAAGATCTTACTCTGCTCAATATCAGCTGGTGGATGTCTTTGAGGGATGGATATACTCAATAGTCACTCTGCTTTGAACCCAAGATATTTTGAGACAATAATGGAATCATAATTAAAAGGTAAAGGTAATTAAAAAGAAGTTAAAATGTCTGGTGTCCTAGTTCATGCCTGCAATCCTAGGTACAGGGGGTTGATTCAGGAGGAATATTGAAAGTTTGACACTATCCTGAGCCTCAAAATGAGTTCCAGGCCATTGTGTTGTGGGGCATAAAGTTAGACCCTGTTTCACACAAAGGATGTAAAACAATTTACCTTTAATATACTCTGATAATAATGAAAAATTAATATCTCATAATCAAGTATGAGAAGGCAAAGCTTCTACATAAAGGGAAACAATTATATTGACAATTAGTTTTAAGATAATAAGTTCAATAATCTGTAATAGTTATTCATTACTAATAGCATGATCATTAAAGTCCAATGAATACTATATGATCACCTCTAAAAAAACTGTAGAAGAAAAACTGTGTCTAGAATTCATGTGTTTTTAAAATTACAATTCAATGGTAAAAATTAAATCAAGTTACTTAAGTCAGTAAATTAATAGCCATTTTATCAAAGTATTTAATAATGAAGAACTAATATATACATATACAGTAGAAGGGCCCAGAAAGTCAAAAGAGGTATAAAAGGGATTAATGAGCAAAGAAATTAGTGAACCCAGTAAATTTATACCAAAATGGTTTGGAAAAAAATATAGTATTTATACTTCCAGATTCACAAAATTAAAATAAATGAAAACATTGACAATGATATGAAAGCTGGTAGAACAGTGATTATCATTAGTAGATTCTAAGACTTGTTATTATTCTAAAAGTAGGTGAGTTGATAAGCAATTTTTTGACAGTAAACTGTGAAAGTGAACACTGTGATCTTAACTACCCCCAGTATGTAAGCTGGTACAGCTGACAGAGGTTTAATTGTTGAGCTGCCATGATGTATACTTAAGTTAGGTTACAATCGGTTTAAACTTCAAGCTATATTGTAATATGTGGTACATAGAGACTACATCAGGCCAAATTTATTTTACATAAATAAGAAGGTCAATTTTTGCAAAACTTTTTTCTCCTAAATATAGGAGGAATCAAAGGTATTACTATAACTTTGACAAAGCATGTAAGAAAAGGAACAAAATCTTATCTAAGGTGGCAACCACTGTATACTAGGATTTTAAAAATATTATAAATGCCAGTTTAACAAAAGATTGAATAAAGTACTACTCTAACGGCATTATTTCAAGAAATAGAACAATAATACTGAAACTGATATAGAAATATGTAATAGCCTGACTAGCCAAAACAATCCTGACCAAAAATAGTAAGGCTTGAGATATTGGAACCCTGACTTCAGCTTATACTACCATGTCCACAGTAAATAAAGCAGCATGATAATGTTACAAGAACACACAATACAATGAAATAAAACAGGTGAGCCAAATATAAGTGTCCTTGGCTAAGGCCATATGATTTTTCCAAAGGTGCTTATAACATGTTTGAGAATGTATAGCTTTTTCAAAAGAAATGATAACTGAATGGCTATGTGTAAAATAATAAAACTCTATTACTCATTCTTGCTCAATGCAAAAATAAAAATCAACCAGAGACCCTAATGTTAGTTCATCATCTTTCAAACTGTTAGAAGAAAACAAACAAACAAGCAAAAACCACTTCAAGATCTAGGCATAGACATGACTATTTGAATATAATTACAATAGCGCAGAAGACAATAGGCAATAGGATAGATTAGTGGGAAAGAACTGCCAGATAGAATGTGCAGCCTACAGATTGTACTAATATTTGGCACATATAAACAACTTAAGTATTAGTCACCAGAAAACTAATAATCCAATAAATAAATGGACGAATGGACAAAATGGGCACTTTTCAAGTAGAGAAGTACAAATAACCAATCAGTGCATAAAGATGTTAATATCCTTCAGTAACAGAACACTGCAAATTAAAGACAAAATGAGATTTTGCCTAACTAAGGCAAAATGACTGTTATCAAAGAAACAATGAATAGAAAATATCGGTAATAACAGCAATAGGGAAGTCTTACTCTGTGGGTGAGAATGCAAATAAGTACAGCCACCACGGACCTCAATACAGTAATATCTCAAATAATTAAAAACAAAACTATCATATGATACACCTATACTACTTCTATGTTTATATTAAAAATATTAAAGGTCACATACCTAGAGAAATACCTGATCTCTTACATTTACCATGACATTATGCATAAAGGTCTAGTTGAAACATCAGCCTGCATTAACCATTACTGGATGAATAAAATAATGTGGTTTCTAGTTCCCCTTCTGTTACTGTGACAAAACATTTTGGTCAAACACAGCTTGTGAAGAAAAAGATTTGTTTGGTTTACACTTGTAGGTCACAACCTTTGTTGCATAAAGTCGGAGCAGAACCTTAAGACACAAACCTGGAAATAGGAACAACGGAGAAATTGCCTCCGTCTCTGGATCATTTACCAGGTTTCTTAGAAAGCTCAAAGATATCTGCTTAAGCCTAGTGCCTCCCATAGTGGGCTTAATCATCCTAATATAAATCAATAATTAAAACAGTCTGCCACAGACACATCTGATAAAAATAATGATTCAGTAAAGATGAGGATTCAGTCGAACCCTTCTACTTCTACCTTCCCGTGGGTCTGATCATTGCATGTCAAGATCATCTAGGCATTGAATGTTCTAGGCATCAGGGAGCAGAAACAGCTCTAGAGGTTGTCTGCCATTAGAAAAAATAATGTTTTTAATACTTCAAGAAATTCACATGCAAACTAAGTTAAACTCACTTCCATCTCCAAGATTATTTTAATTGTGTTCCATTTCAGGAATAGTTTATCCTATTCATTTTGACTTCATGAGTATAGACTGTTTTGGAAATCTCAAACATATCTGTATTTTTATAGAACTTATAGGCTTTAGGTTTCTTTCCATATAGTTTTATAAGCTGTATAATGTACTGTTAGAATGTTTGCCTGCCTTAATAAACAGTAGAATGTTTTTTTTCTTGGATATTTGGCAGACTTAGTTCAAATGGAAAGTCTCCATGTGGAAATGTTTTTTTCACCTTTGGAAAATTCTCCAATATTTATTGGAGTAACTATAAAGCTAAAACAAAGAAAAATGCCTTATGATCTCATACTGCCTCAACATGCACTTTCATACATGTGCACACAAAAACACAGGTACATATAAGTGTAAAAGTAAAAAAGATACTTATTAAAAAGGAAATCACCCTTTCATTAATTCAGATTTTTTAAGGACTATTTTGTCTGCTTTTCTGAGACAGATTTGTTCATCTGAATTTTTCATCTTGTAATATGGTTTATAGAGTTCTAAGGTATTTTAATTAATTATCATTTACATTAAATGCATTCATGAGTCTGGAGAGATAGCCCAGTGCTTAAGAGCACTAAAGGTTCTGTGTTCAGTTACTAGTATCCACATTATGGCTTGCATTCACCTGTAACTTCTCTTCTAATTGATATTTCTGTCTTCTATCCTCTCGGCACTAGGCAAGTACATGGTGCAAGGCATACATAGAAACAAAACATTCATACCCATGAATAAAAGTAAATAAAACTTCAAAAACGTATTTCATTCAATTCTAAGGGAAAAGACAATTCATTACTTAAATCATTGAATGGAAAAGTTATGAGCATTCATATTGTAAATAATTTTAAAGTGAAATTTTTATCAATGTTGTACAGGTATAAAAGTGTATTTTCCTGCAAAGGAAAATTATGTTTATAATGGTTGTTTTGTTCCAATTATTTATTCCTAGTTGTAGGAGAACATAAAATTATGTATTATTTCAACTGAACCAACATACTCACATTACTAAATCATAAGCATTGTTATATAATTTATATAAGAATGTATTTATAGATTATAAATATTATAAACATTTTCTAAATGTTCATGAGAAATGTGCATGAATAACTGATTGCTTATATCTCCAGTATTAATAAGACATCTTATTCTAAGAAGCTCATTAATATCTTTTACAATTTTCAATTTACTTTTATATATATCAGTGGTTCGTTGCTTTTGATTGTTGCATTCTGTTCAGTTGTGTAACTATTGCTGTAGAACAATCTTTTTGTGCACTATGGATATGTATTATTCTCATTGTTAATAGTAAAGCTGGCTGGCTGGTAGCCAGGCAGGAAGTATGGTCAGACAATCAAAGTAAGGAAGGGAGCAGAAGAGCAGAGTCAGAAGTTGCCAGTTAGATGCAAAAGAAGCAAAATGAGAAGGCTATATTGAGAAAAGCTAACAAGCCACATGGCAACAGTAGATAAGAATCATGAGTTAATTTATGAGCTAGACATAGTAAGCTTGAGCTAATGGCCAACCATTTACAATTAATATAAGCCTCTGTTTGTAGTTTGGGAAATAGCTGCTAGGTATTGGGGCAGTTTGGGAGTCATTGGCAGGACAGAAAGTCCATTTCAGACTACATGTGAAGACAATTCATTTTCTCCTTCAGATGAGTATAGAAACGGTCAATATGTATAATTACTAATAAGTATAAAGACAGTGGCTCTGAAACTTTTGATTATCTCTTAGATAAGAGTGATTGTGATTATTGAGCTTATGGATAATACATATTTAGTCTCTGAATTTTTTCTAAAATGTGAATATAACAAGCTTGTAATAATTTGGATAGGTTTACATCCTTATCTATCATCAAATCAATACAGTTAAATTTTTAAAATCGGCCCATTTAGAATTGGTAATTTTAAAATTGGGCACATAAGTAGAATTTAATTGTGACACATTCATATTATCTTGAAGGGTTTGTGTATAATAGACATTAAATTTTCGATTTCTTGGTGATATGTACTTAATTTTGTTTTTCTTGGAATTTATAATTTTATTACATTTTTGTTATTGGATTTTATGAATTATAGGCATATCGTGAATATAAATATTTTGTCAGGAACATATCTTGTGACTATTTTATCACATTTTATACTTTATATTTTTTAATTCCATTACTTGTGACTTTTATAGGTTACCTTTAAATTAGAAATAAATTTATCCATTGGCTTCTTCTGGGAGAGTTATAATTTATATTTTACATTTAAGACTATGACCCACTCTCAATTATTGTTGTTGCCTGTTATGTAATGGTTACATTACATTAATTTTCCTTCTACATAGCCACATGTTGTGGTGATTTTGGTTGAAATAATTTTCTTTCAAGTAGATTTACTTGGAATGGATAAATGTATTTGGAATGAATGTACTTGTAATTTTTGTGTATAATCTATTGACCATAAATATCTGAATGTGTCCTTGTTAGAGGTGGGCTTTGAGGTCTCCTGTGTAAGCTTTTTCAAGGGTGGCACATGGTGCCTGTGGATAAAGATGTAGAACTCTCAGCTACCTCTCCAGCATTCCAGCACCATGTCTGCCAGCATGTTAGTCACCATGTGTCCCACCACAAAAATAACAGACTAAACCTCTGAACTGTAAGCCAATCCTGATTACAGGTTTTCCTTTATAGGATTTGCTATTGTAATTCTGTTTCTTCATAGCAATGGAAACACTAAGTCACTCCATCAGCAGCTAAAAATTGATGTTAGATTCACAACTATGAATAGGAATGCTTGTCCAACTCTGATACAAGCTGAGATTTTGTTGGATTTGGGCATATTCAGATTTTATTCATAAAATTGAAATTCATATTTTTGCAATTACATATTTATTCATATTTTACATATTGAGTTTATATGTGCAGATGCCCTGACATGCCCAGAGGACATTCATTTCCTTGTTGTCATATACTATTTCACTCTATATGTTCCAAATTCAACAATGAGCTTCTCATGGGGAAGGGATGAGGTATATATGTTTCATAAAGAGCTAAGAATTCTTGAGCCTCCTAATGTAACAGTAAAGTTTCTTGGTCATGGCGGCCAGAGGTCCAGACCCACAGACCTGCTGCCCCAGACCCCTTATCCACCTGCAGCTGATCAGGCCCCCAGAAATGATTCAGATGTTTGTATTAGCTTCACACTGTTTGGCCTATGGCTTAGTCACATTGCTAGCTTGCTCTTACATTTTAAATCAACCCATTCTCATTAATATGTCTCCCACATGGCCTGTGGCTCACCTGTGCTCCTTACATGCTTCTTCTTGGGCAGCTGGCTCAGTCTGTCTCTGACTCTGCCTTTCCTTTCCTACCTATTCTGATTCCCCCACCTACTTTTTCTATGGTGCCTGTGACGGGCCAAAATAGCTCCTTTATTTAAAGATTGATATTCACAGCATACAGAAAGATATTCCCACATCATCCTAATCTCCATTCTTTGGACAGTTGTGAGTCTCTTTCCTAATCACTGTCTATCACAGATACAAACTTCTCTCGTGAGGGGGAGATGCACTGATCTTGGGCCTAAAAATAATCCTATAGCAGTCAGTTTAGTATTATGTTTAGTATTATGTTCATTTAGCAGCATGTTCATTCTTTGCTAAGGTATATGTCCTGTCTATCCATAGGTTTTGACAAATAAAGATATCAAGTATGGCTTTCATCTTGTGAAGCAGGACTTAAAATTTAATCAGCCATGATGTTCATGTTTTTATAATACAGTTTTAGTATCTCCTTAAGTTTTTGTAAACACTCTACCTTCTCTCAGAATGAAACTTCAAAAAAAGAAGATAAGGGCCTCAGTCTGTGTTTCTTTGCAGTCCAGATTCTGTCTCTTTAAATTTCTTCCTGCTTTGGGTTGACCACTGTATCCTACCCTCACCCCACCCAGTGTGTGTGTGTGTGTGTGTGTGTGTGTGTGTGTGTGTGTGTGTGTGTGTGTATGTGTGTGTGTATGTGTGTGTGTGTATGTGTGTGTGTATGTGTGTGTGTGTATGTGTGTGTGTGTATGTGTGTGTGTATGTGTGTGTGTGTATGTGTGTGTATGTGTGTGTGTGTATGTGTGTGTGTATGTGTGTGTGTGTATGTGTGTGTGTGTATGTGTGTGTGTGTGTATGCATGTGTATATGTGAATACATGTGTAAAATTATTATTGGATTAAATAAAGTAAAAACAATAAAAATAATATAATACAGAGCCAGCCTACAACTCAAGGCCCATTACTTCATATCTTTTCCTTGCTTTCCTAAGTTTCACTTGTAATGAGACACTGCACTTTCTCAGCTACTGTAGAAATAAGAATTTCAATATTTGCTGTGTGCATGTGCCATACACTTATCTGTCTAGAAATGAAGAGGAACTATATAACTGGAGTATTTTTTTTTAACTTAGATCATATTTGGAAAACTCATTAACCTCATGATTAACAAATTTTGTGCCTTTGCTTCTTATATCCTGAATGATTTTTCATGTAATTCTGAGGCATAGTCAACTCAATTTTCAATTTTTACATATTGTCTGTGGAGTAATCTTCCTTATCTTAATAATTTACTTAGCAATATCCGTAACTTGATTAAATACCTCTTTATTCCCAGTAGAAAAACTGCAATATTAAATGATTTTATTCACTTTAGAGTATAAGTGACCCATACAAACCTTATTTCCCCATCAAAGAATAATAAGAACTTTTATAATATTTAATATGAAATATTCAGCTTGGGTGAGATTATTTTAAAATATTTAGCAATATGATGAAAAATTTTATTGTATAGCTATTATTAATAAAGTTTCTGTTTAAAAACTTCTCCTTGTCACAGCTCATAGCTCCAGCTTACTTATCTACTTTCCTCTATTATCTACATTATGCTTTCCTGCAAATAAGTTGTGATGAGTTTCATTCTTTTCAATACCAGCCAAGCAAAATTTATTTTATAGAACACCTTTGGCTATAGCATTTACAATTAAAGTATGTATAAGAAAGTCTATACATAAAGAAATATCATTTTATAATATTTACAAAAATCTATTTTTAATAAAAAGTAGGGATACTTTATTTACATGGTTTGTTTTTCTGCATATAAATACTTAGATGTTCATGATATTTGAGTATGCAATACTTAAGCCTCTATTCTAATGTCAAAATCAGACATCAGATTAGGCCTGTAATGGAGAAGTTTACACAGGATAATTGGATTTGTTCTCATTGGACTACAAAGATTTGAAGATTATGCTTTGGAAAAATCATGCTTAGAAATCATGGAATCAATCTCTGAAGATAATTTAGGCTGTAGTTTTCAACTGAAAATGCAATGTCTCCTTATGTTTCTAATGTAGGTATTCTTTGTAGTAAAACAAACCATTTAATAATTTTGGTGTCCATACATTGCAACAATAAAGTATAATTGGCTAAAATAATATATGAGGTATGCAGATTGAAAATTGACATACTTTTGATAAATTTTTAATATAATTCAGTTTATCTTTAATAATAGATTGTCTAACAATCATTTAACATAGTATTTAAGATTACTATCACAGTGTATTTAGACATAGTGGGAACACACCAAAAGTGTTAAATTTCATCTAGCTAAATAAGTATTAAAGATGACCAGATATAAATAGTACTTACCAGAGAAAATTTCCACCAACAATGTCACTTACTTGAATCATCTGCTCATAATGTACTCAATACTTTTACAATGAAAGTCCAAAAAAAAAAGAGAAACAATGACTTCATGATTAAATCATATAAATTCAAACACAACACTATTTTTTGAGTTATTAATCTTACTATTGTTAACCATTTCTCATAATCCATAATAAGGTCTTAGTGTAGTAACCGTCTACACTGGATTTAAGTTAGCAAGCTCTTCAATAATAAAATATGAAGGCTATGAAATCTCTACATGACATGTTGACTCATTTTTGTAGTATGAGGTTTTTGGCCCAGACTTTCTGGCCTAGCCTTATGGCCCAGACAGACAAACCCACAGTCTCATAGTCCCACTGAAACACACAGACACTTATATCAATTGTATGCTGATTGACCTTGGGCCCAGGCATATAACTTGCTAGCTCTTGCTCTTAAACTAACCCATGATTCTTATCCTGTTCAGCCATGCAGCTTGGTACCCTTTCTCAGAGAAGTATAGTTGACCTCTGCATCTTCTGGCTTGTCTGGTGTGTCTGTGGACTCTCTGCTCTGTTCTTCCTGTTCCCAGAGTATTCTTCATCTGATAGCTCTAACCACACTTCCTGTCTGCCTTCAGCCAATCAAACTAGTAGGTGGGATAACTATTTACAACGTAAGATAATCCCCCTACAGTTTTTCTACAAACATCTGGTATGCAGTATCATTGGTCACTCACAATTCTCTCAAATTCTCCATGAAGTCATGGGATTTGTTTCAAAGTACCTTCTTACATTACCTTTTAAACTTTAAAATAATCTGTTATACATATTTTCTCTGTTTTCACTACCTGGTAATAATCTCTGTACCAAATTTCAACTACAAAAAAAAAAAGACTTCAATTACTGACAATGTAATGATATTACTTGCTCATTGTGTAGTAATGGATGGAATTTCTAAATGACTTGGACTACAGACCTTGCAAAATCATCAAATTAGCTTTATTTCTCTCCTGTTTACACCTTCAAAACCAGTTCCCCTTTCTCCTAGTTATCGTATTAGAGTGAATATTGTCAAATCCTCATCTCAGTATCCACTGCGTAGCTATCCCCAACCCCACTGTCTCCCTTACAGGTTAAAGAATAACAAGTTCAGGATATCTAGAGTTATCCATTCTTTTTATTACTACCAGTACCACTATCTTGATCCAGCCCCCCCCCCCCCTCATGTGGATATCTGGAATTGAAAAGAGAATCTATCTATTCTGATATATTCATTTATTCAGCTACTAGTCACTAAACTCCACTGTTTTAGATTCTGGACAAATTTTGAGAAAACGAAGAGAAAACATCACTATCCATGGTTAAAACTGCCAGGGCCGAGGTGGAAATAGTAAGAATAATTTACTGCATCTGCAATAGAAACAAGAAGTTCCCCTGTAGTAAATCACAACAAAGGTTCTATTAGCCGTTTTATCATTTCTTTTCTAACAGGAGATTAAAAAACTCTCTTCTTCAAGCATTCATTTAAGCTCTGGGCTTGGCTCCAATGCCTTTTGTTTTTTCACTGTAAGTTTCAAGTTTAATTTGCGATGCTTTCTTGTGCCTTTCTTCATTTAAATAAAAGATTCAGACACCCCAGGATACTTCCCATACTTCTCTGGCCCCGTCAAGGAAATCTGATTGCTTTCCAGGTTGATCAAATGTAACCTTCTATGGGAGCCTCAAGAAATCTGCCACACATTCTGACTGTGTCCTTGGAAGAAGAAAATGGCATTTTGTAGAAAGTCCAGTGACACTCTTGGGTCTTTCATTTTTAGATCATAGAACCCTAAAAGAACAGAGCCATTTATACATTTAACCCTCTATCCCCATCTTCTGCTATAGAGAGGATCCTTAGTGAATTCTTTGAACAACTTGAACCGTGAAAAAGAGTTCTAAAATGCCTACAAGCTGCGTTTTGCCCATTGCACTACATGTCTCTGAAACCACTCTCTGCCCTTCTTCATCACTCCGTTTTGTTTAAACACGCTGCTTTCGTTGTTCTATTGCTCAGATCAAATGCCAAGATCAAAGCATCCCAGGCAGGAAAGGGTTATTTCAGCTTATAGTTCTGCATCAAAGGGCAGGAACTGTTGCAGATGCTATGTATGACTGAGGCTACTGACTTGCTTCCCCTGGTTTGGGGAACCTATATTCTTAAAGTAAGCAGCCATCTGTATGGGTCCTCTAACATCAATTGTAAATCAAGAAAATGCACCACAGACTTGCTCACAGCTTAATATGGTGGGGAGCCTTTTCTCAACTGAGGTTTCCTCTTCCAAAATGACTGTAGCTTGTGTTAAGTTTAGGGAGAATATATGCCACACAGCACACTTATCTCACTTCAATATTCTCCATTTTTATTTGCTTAAATCTTTTCATGGGATATTAGATGAAAAGTCTCTGAAAATTTTATATATAGCATCACACTCAGATCTATCTGTTCTATTCCTATCTAGTTTTGGGCTCTTAATTTACCACCATGTAGTCAGCTATTACAGAGAATGTAAAAGGAACAGAGGTGAAAGAAGTCATGGGAAAACACACAAACAAACTATGCTTTATAGGAACTTCTGGTCCCTAGAATACTGTGCTATGAAGCCCTTTAAAGTGCAAGCTTTCTAAAATTCTAAGTACCTAAACCATACTATTTTTAACCTTTGTATATAATTGTAGCTTTGACAAAGCCTCTCACAGAGGACCGTGTACTTTAAATGCTATAACATTTACTATTTCTGACTGTACCACTATATTGTAGATCAGCATTGTGCCTTTCTGTTAAACCTTAACACACATTTTATTTGCCTTATTTACTTTGTAAAAGTTCATTTGGGAAAAAGTATGTACCTTCAGTTTTCTTATATGGCAACAAATAAAAAAGCATTTTGTATTTTGTAAAAACACTTGATGGCTCTTAATTCTACTTCTCGTGTTACAAATTAAAACAGACAAAAAGAGTGGACAGATGGGTTTGTGAATAAAACTGAATTCACAATATAATCACAGAAACCCATATGTAGATTTTAAGAGACAGACTTATAACAAATATCTATTAATTAATTTAGTCACTATTCTTGACACTAAATCTCAACTAAAATTAGTCTTAGCCTGGACTAGTCAAAACCATGTCTCTAGACAGAACAATATCTCCCATTGAACAGAGTCTGGTCTCTAATCCATTCTCAGGTGCAGGCTTCTAAAAACATTGTAGGCAATGCTTTCCATTGATTACTTCAATATCAAATGGTCATTAATTATGGATTCAAATGATTAACTTTATAGAGATTAACTGAGTAGTAGAGTTTTTAGGTCTAGTTAATTTTGGTTTGTAATTTTAAAGCAATCTTTTAGTACTAAAACTTGAAATAAATTTAAAACACATGGCTTACCATAGTAATGTTTCCATTGGCTGTTGGAGCAACCGAAGAGATGAGCTGAGACTGGACATACTTTTCAGCCATTGCTGCATCACTGTGCAGCTGACAATCTCATCTTAGTTATGAAAGAGTGAATTTAGAAGAGGCTAAAGGCTATTTCTTGAAATAAAATAAATGCAGTAGGAACAATGCAAGGCTCACAGCTGTTCATTCTATCCCTAATATATCTCATGGAACACTGCTGTGTCATGATGAAGGAATTTGACTCCAGGTAAGAGACAGAAGATGTGGGTGTGAGCAAGGGCCACTTTTGTCCTTGGTAACTTTTGGTATGGTTCACAGAGCAAGGCTTTTCTCTAATGTATGCCACTTTCTTTTGTAGCCAGAGCTAGTGAAACTGCTCCTGCTGGGCTGAAAAGCATTCACACTGGCTGCTTCCTTCATATTCTTTTAAGTGCTATTCATTTTGCTCTTCATAAGCAATGAGTTCCCTCCATTTGATTCATAAAGAATATGTGAGTGGTTGAAAATGCAGGAGTACTAAAAAAGAACTGAGTAAACCTAACTTGTTCTTTCTGATTTCAAAAGACCTATTTTCTTGGTCCCCAAAAGCACTTTGGAAATCTGTTTTGTTTGTCACAGTTTTAAATGTTTCAAAACAGCTGTTTCCTTCCTACCTTCTTTGTCTTTTAGAAAAGCGTAATCAAGGAACCCTGCTGAAACAGAGGCAAGGCAGGTAGGGGCTATCATCATTCCTGTCCCTTCCTGTACCTTTCTGTTGTTCAAGCACACCTGGGACACTAAGGGAGCTATTAGAGATGTCAAACAAAGTCTCAGTTGCAAGTAATGTATGCAAATTGACTTCCCTAATTTCTTGCTTGTCACTACCCAATCACCCATGGATCTGGAAACTGACATTTTTATGTAACTAATTTTATGGGTATTTAAGTGAAAATAAGAAAATCAGGAAATGTACCCTGCACTTCAAGACTTGCTCAGTATTCTTTGCATGATGCTGGATCATTTTTGTAAAAGATATCTTGAGCCCTAATGCGATTTTCTATTATTGATAAATAATATTTTTAATATATGGAAAGGAGCATTAAAAAAGAAAACCATTGAAAAGTAAACATATTGCCAATAATGACATATCAAGTTTGAATTAGGAAACATTTCTGCTGTAAATTCAGCCTTAGGAGAATGAATTTCAGCTATTAAGTATAAAAGCTATACAGCTGATAACGTCAGCATTATTATTAATATGTGTCAAATATTAAAGACAGTGAGTGATGGGAACCTCCTTTCTCCAAGTAATTAGGAGATAATGGTGTTCTACATTCCAACCAATTGCTTGCATTCATAGTGCTCATTGCCACTGCCTACTCCAGCCCAGAGTCCTCTTTCAAACCACATCACAAAAGGTTGCCACTGAGTTTTTTTTTTTTTATTTTCAAATTGTTCTTGATTGATAGTGGTATCTTTTATATTTCAGTATGCATTTTCCTTGACAACTGTTATCCACTATTGACATACAATTATTATTCAATTAAAGAATTGAGAACAAACTTCTGTACTTGTAATAACCTTCCAGTTGGCACCTCTGTGGAAAACAGCCACTAGGAACGTTAGTGGAATTAATGCATGAAATATTAAAAAATATTAAAAGAGCAAAGAAAAATAAAGATCCTAAAATTTTCAAATTCTTACCATTTAAACAAAAATGTATATCTTGCTAGGTTTTATAAGTCAAGATATTGACCTAAAATTGCACTAAATTTTGCTGGATTCTATGGTTTTCTTTTTCCTTTGAGTGCTTTTAAATCATGTTTTAATTCCTACATAGAAAAACCAAATTTATTGATGTTCTGCTGTGATCCCTACATAATTTTGGGTTTCAGCATGACAATTGTGCCTCAGAGAAACCTTAGTATCTCTCTTTACTAAACTGAAATGAACCCGTATCTTACTGTCATCCTGTCTTTCTAGACTCTGGACGTTAGAATCTAGAGCTCTCTCCTTTCCCTCCCTTAGGTCCCTTTCTGTTTTCCTGGATATGTTTTTAAGATTGCATATTTAAATCTAAAGATTTAAGTCATATAAGGGGAGAAGATAGAAATGGAGGAGGAAGATAGGAAAAGGGAGGAAGAGATAAATAACACTGTTATCAGCTGGATTAAAGAAGAAGACCCCAGACCCAGATTTCTTGCAGGATAAAAAGAAAAAGTTTAATTGATACACTCATGAGTGGGCTCAAGGCACTGTGGAAGCCAAGAGCCCCAAATGCTTCTAGGACAGAAGTTTTATACAGCATTCTGGGTAGGGGAGGGGTACATCCTGGCTTGTGAGATAGAGAAGTTGTAACAGTTCTCATGGTAGGGCTTTTCTGGGTGTCCCCACCCAGGTTGCTACATCAGGAATGTGGTCCCAGAACCTTATTTTGGGTGGTCCCACTCAAGTGAAGTCCAGAAGGTCAAGCTGCTGATCAGGTGGGTCCCAAGAACTCAGGCAGTATATCCTGTGTGCAGTTGGGCAAACTGCCATAAATCCTGTGAACAAAGCTTTTCTGAGAATCTGAGCCCTGAGTAAACTTCCATCTAATTTAGTGATACAATGGAGCCAAAACTCTATTCTGAGCAAGCTGCCATTAGTGTGTTTGATACAATGGAACTGAAACTCTATCAACCTTGGCTAGTTTCAGGGACCTCAGGAAGGGGGTCGGGGGAAAGAATCAAACAGGATTTTTCTATCTTCACATTTCTCCCTTTTCTCTTCTGCATATCTCTAATCTTAGAGAGTTGAATCTCTGTATCTTTTCATAGTGCTGCCTCGGTAGATTTAGGCTGGGGATCTCATATCTGAGGCCTGCCCTGATCAGCTAGTACTTTGTTGGGCTCCACCGGCTCTCTCTCTTAGGGCCAATGTGGAGTCTAAGCCTGAATGTGAGGCCATCGTTATATCTTCCTTTATACAGTCTCAAACCCCACTGTCTGCCTTTCAGCTAATTTTGATTGGATTTTTCCCTTAGTAGTGAATGTGATTTTAAAATCTCCACAGGGCCCATTACCTGTCCACTTCCCCTGATGGCAAATTGAGATGGTGGTGTCAACTCGATGGGAAGCCCTTACTATGCTTATTAGGTCCCTGTGGTCTCACATCTCCTGGCTTGGCAGTAAAATGATTTTACCCCTCCACACTTATAGGCTGTTGACCTATCTCTGCCATTGTAGGGGCACACATAGAAGGGTAGCTGCTGTAAGACCCAGGAAGCCTCGCATCCTGGGCTGCTATGTGAGGGCTTCTGCTCTCGGATCCCCTCGGGGGGCACAAGGGGGTGGATGGGCAGGGTCAATGGTGGGTATATCTCAGGATTTTAATCCTGCAGCCAATTGACAGAGTTCCGGATACAGGCTAAGCAACTATGTTCGTTGGGGATGTCAGGAGGAGGACGTCTCCCATATTACATCCCAGTCCCAGATATCACCTTCTGTGTCCACTGGATTGGTTGATGAGGGTTGTCACTCCATGCTCCGGTGGTGAACTTGAATCTTGAGGGGGCGGTCAGCTCTCTCCACAGTCTACTGGTCGTCAGGAGCAAGTGCAGGCTTAAGATGCAAAAGCATGGATTTAAGCAGCAACGCCATCTACCTTGACTGCAGTTGGTGTGGTCAGAAGGACTTGGTAGTGTCCTTTCTAGCAGGGTTCAAGAGTCCGATGTTGGTGTCGCCGGGCATAGATGAGGTCTCCCACCTGGTAGACATGTGGGGTCCTGACTCCCTCAGGCTGGTAAAGGTCTGAGAGCTGCTTCCACAAAGAATGTTATACATTAGCCAGGGCCTGCAACCTAGCATACAAGGAGGTATTTGGAAGGTTTACACCAGAGGTAGCCCCCAGATTCAAAAATATCTTAAAGAGGGTTAGATTAGTTTTAGCAGAGGGCATATTGTGAGCTCGGAAAAGGGCGTAGGGCAGGAGTATCACCCAATCTCTGTGGCCAGTCTCCATGGTCAATTTGGTTAAGGTCTCCTTAATGGTTTTATTTATTCTCTCTACCTGTTCTGATCTTTAGGGTACAATAAAGTTTCCAATCAATCCCCAATATCTTGGCTACCCACTGACTTACCTGGGCTGCAAATGCTGGCCCATTATCGCACCCTATTGCCTTGGGAAGTTTGAATCAGGGAAAAATTTCTTCTATAATCTTCTTTACCACAATAGCGGTGGTCTCGTGCTTGGTGGGGAAGGCTTCCACCTATCCTGAAAAGGTGTCTACAAAAACTAAGAGGCATTTTAGTCCATATTTGGTTGGTTTTACCTCAGTGTAGTTGACTTCCCTAAACTGACCAGGCCTGTCTCCTCGAAGCCGGATGCCACTTGTTCTCCTGGACAGGTAGGCATTTACCAGCTGCCAGGCTTCACATGTGCTGACCACAGCTTTTACCATGTTTTTCTTCTCTTGGGTAGTTAAGTCTCGGTTGTCCTTCAGTAGCTGCATCAGCTTGTCAGTTCCCAAGTGAGTGAGTTGATGCACTACTGGATGTAGGCCCGCATGTCTTGAGGTGAGGGCGAGGGACATGGTGCTGGGTCGATCTCTGCTGCCAAGATGTCCGCAGTGGGCTCCATTGCTACTGCCCGAGCTTCCTCATCTGCCCTTCTGTTGCCCTTGACCACCGGGTCTTGTCCCTTTTGGTGTCCAGGGCAGTGTGCTATTGCTAATTCACGGGGGAGCAAGGCAGCATCTAGAAGAGCCAGAATCTCCTTTTTGTGTTTAATGTCTTTAACTGCAGAAGTCAGCAACCCTCTTTCTTTGTAGATTGTTCCTTGCACGTGGGCAGTGGCAAAGGCATACCTACTGTCTGTATATATGGTAGCTCGCTTTCCTCTGGCCAATTCTAGAGCTTTTTGTTAGGGCCACCAGTTCAGCTTTTTGTTCAAAGGAAACCTTTGTGACCAAATTACTTTTTCTTTATCTACTACTGCGGCTCCTGCCCCACGGCTCCCTTCGTACAGGAAGCTGCTCCCGTCTGTATACCAAATCAAATTTGAGTGAGGCAAGGGAGTGTTGGGAGCCGCTGGCCCCAGCCCCTCAAGATGGTGCCAATATCCGGTGCTGGCCAACCCGCCTGAGTCAGTAATCAAGGCAAGGGCGCATGCCTTTGGTAATTTTCCAAGACTGGTCTCTCCGCCTCTCCCGTGACGTCATGTGGGGTGATGAGCTGCAGCCTATAGAGAGGTGACACGTCCAAGGTGGAGGTCTTTGGTCTATATAAGGATTGGGCTTTCCTACCTTGGTCTCTCCATTTTCTGTAAGCTGATGCTCTCCCTCAAGACGCATTAAAGCTTTGCTGCAGAAGGATCCTACGTGTGTCGTGCCTTTTCTTGCGGGCGAGAAGTTGGCGTGGGACAAGGGAGTGTCTTTCAAGTCTTTCCAGATTCTGACTTCCTCTGCTAAGATGTCCTGACACTGATGCAGGACTGATCCCCCTTCCTCTCTGGGTAGCAAGGTAGCTGGGTTCAGGATGGCAGGGGAGCCAAAAGTAGTCCTATCTTTGTCCAGCAGGAGACTTTGATAATGGGTAATGCGAGTGTTAGTCAGCCATTGGTCTGGCAGCTGTCTAATAATGCTTTCTAAAGCATGAGGGGCAATTACAGTCAATTTCTGGCCCAGAGTCAGTTTGTCCACATCTTTTACTAGGGAGGCTACAGCCGTGATGGCCCGTAGGCATCCTGGCCAGCCCCGAGCAACCATATCCAGCCATATCCATATCCATATCCATGCTACCGGCCTTTTCTAGGGACCCAGATACTGAGTCAAAACCCCTCAGGCCACTCCCTCTCTTTCATGGACGCTGAGTATGAACGGCTTTTCTATGTTGGGTAGGGTTAGGGCCGGTGCAGAGAGCAACACCCTTTTGATTTGGTCGAGACTTTCTTGTTGCTCTTTTCCCCATATATATTCAGTTCCATCTTTTAACAGGGGGTATAAGGGGGTGGCTAAGGCAGCAAAGCCAGGTACCCATAGTCTGTAAAATCCTCCTGTCTCCCCAAATTCTCTAAGACTTTTTCTGTTCTTCGGGTGGGGGAGGAATCTGAGTTACAGTTCTCTTCCTAGCCTCTGTCAGCCATCTCTTACCATCTCGAAGGGTGTAGCCTAGGAATGTCACCTCAGGTCAGCATATCTGGGCCTTCTTAGCAGAGGCCCGATATCCTAGTTTAGCCAATTCAGCTAGCAGCTTTTTAGTCCCCTTCATGCACTGCTCCATGGAGGTGGCTGCAAGTAACAAGTCATCAACATACTGTAAAAGAGTAACCTCAGGCATGGAGGCCCGGAAACTCCCCAAGTCCCAATGCAAGGCCTCATCAAAGATGGTAGGCGAGTTCTTAAATCCCTGAGGCAGCTGAGTCCAGGTGAGCTTCCCCAAAAACCTGCTCTCAGGGTCAGTCCATTCAAAGGCAAACAGCTCCCGGCTAGATTCACAGAGGCATAAGCAGAAGAAAGCATCTTTCAAGTTTAGTACTGTATACCATTTTCTGTCAGGATTAAGGATGCTGAGGAGATTGTAGGGGTTCGGTACTGTAGGATGGAAATCTACTACCCAACTGTTAATTTCTCTTAGGTCTTGGACTGGCCTATAATCTCCCGTCCCAGGTTTCTTGACAGGCAGCAGGGGGGTGTTCCATTCTGATTGACAGGGTCTCAGGATCCCCTGTTCTAACAGTCTCTGAATATGGGGTTTGATCCCTTCTCTGGTTTCTTTGCTCATGTAATATTGTCAGACCCCTGTGGGGGTGGCTGAGGGCTTCAGGCACACTACTACAGGAGGCCTCTGCACTGCCAGCCCTGGTCCGGCCGTTTCTGCCCATGCTTCAGGAAAGGCCTGGAGCCAGTCATCTTTCAGTCCTTGAGGGTCCAGGGGAGGTTCAGGTTCATAACGGATTGGTGAACTGAACTTCTGGGCCCTGGGGATTGAAGGTGATTCTAGCCCCAAGTTTAGCGAGGAGGTCTCTTCCCAACAATGGGGCTGGGCATTCAGGAATCACCAGGAAGGAATGTTGTACTTTACTCTTCCCAAGATCCACAGTTCTCTTAGTTGTCCAGGACCGATGCTGGCATCCATTTGCTCTTTGGACCAGGGACTTCTTACTGGACAAGGGATCTAGAGGAGTCTGTAAGGCTGAGTATACCGCACCTGTGTCAACCTCAAAAGTTGACTGGTATCCCCTCCACATTAAATGTTACCCTGAGTTCAGGGAGGGGGCTTGAACTCCAACGTCCCTAATCTCCAAAAGCCAGGGGATAGGGTTTCTTTTTCTTTTTGGGACAATCTTTGATCCAGTGCCCTTCTTCCTTACAGTAGGCACACTGGTTGGCTCCAAGTTTCTGGCATGGGCCCAGGTATGTACCTTTTCCTGGCCTTTCCTGTCTACTTACTACGGTAACCAAGATCTTTGTTAACTCTCTATTTCTCCGTTTGTCTCTCTACTTTTCTCTCTTGTCCCGTTTTCTCTCTCTTCTCATTCCCTCTCTAATCCCTGCTCTTTTTCCCCATTCTCTCTCTCTCTCTCTCTCTCTCTCTTTCTCTCTAGAACACTTTCTCAGGCCGTATCTTGTAAGCCATCCATTCTCTGCAACTTTCTGCGAATATCCGTTGCTGACTGTTGTTGCTACTGCCCCCTCTGTTCTTCCCATTCTGGATCAAATGGTAAGCTTCTATTAGCCTCTCTAAAAATCGAGAGGGGGGGACTCATCAGACCCCTGCATCACTTTTCTTACCTTGGCCAGATTAGTTGGGGCATCATACTGCAGCCCGGAGACCTGTCATTAAGAGTCTGTCGACAGAGTAATAGGTGTCCCCTACCTTCAGGAGTATTCGGATGTCTAGGTTAGGCAACTGCATCAGGCAGCCATTGGAGCTGGGGACCAGTTTCCGAGCTTCTAACAGGATCCGATCCCTTTCCTCAGAGGTAAGGAGAGTTCCTAGGAGTTGTCAATCATCTCAAGTGGGCTGATGAGAGAACACAAGGGACTTCAAACGGCCAGTTAGTTTAACAGGATCTTCCAAGAAAGGTGCCCATCATCCACCATCGGCCTGTGAGGGTGGAGAGGGAGAGTGACGGCAATGCCCTCGGGTGGCTGGGCTCTCTGGCTCCCTTGCACAGGTCTCACTCCCAATGGCGCCGGGGGTGGTGCCTGGGCAGGGGGAGCCTCCGGGAGTCTTGTCAGATAGGAAGGAGGTGTCCCATTCAGCATGAGAAGATCTGTCTGAGACTCCGGTAAGATGGGCGTAGGCAGAGGCAGATAGAGGGACGGGGCAGAGGGCTTACGGAAGGATTTAAGAGGAAGCATAGTTGTAGAGGAGCCTAACGTCAAGGGAACTGGTGGAGGAGGTAGGAATGGCAACACCCAATCAGGAGGGTTTTCAGCCAGGTACTCCCAGACCCAAATGTATTCTTGCTGGTCCGGGTGTCCATGGGAACCTGGATGAAAGACAATGGCTTTGACTGCTCGGATGGTGTCTAGATGGAAAGTTCCGGGGGGGGGGGCAAGCATTCCACACTGAAAGTCTGCCAATCACCTTTCCTAACAATGAGAGATAAGTTATTAGCCCAGTCTGAGACTTCAGACCAGTGGGAGAGGGTAAATGAGAGTGGGGTTGAGGATTTTTGACCCATTTCGACAACCAGGAGACAGAGTCCAACAAAACAGAGACAGACAGACAGACGGAGATGACACATAGACAACACAGAAAAAGCTGGCTGTACCAAATGAAAATAAACATAGATTTAATGGTCTGGACCCCTGAGCTCAACTAGAAACTGGCAACAATTCTACAGTTTCTGTCTAAGACAGCAGGCAGACTTCCAAGCTTCTTGGTTGCCCTGACTACAGAGTCTGTCCAAGACAGCAGATAGGCTTCCAAGCTGTTGGTTGCCCTCCCCCTAGACGTCTCCCAGGGTCGTGGCCTGCAGCTCCCAACACGTCTGTCACCTGTAGCCAAGAGAGACTCATGTCTCAGCAGCTACACCAAATCCAAGAAAGACTCACGTCCCTTCTCGGCAGCCATCACCAGTTTTACTCACCAACAGAGTGGTCCATGGGGCATAAGGATTTTTGAATAATCTTGCTGGGGCCTCCATATGTAACAGGCAGGCACCCCTAACTTTAGCGTCCCTAGATACCCCAAGACCATGGTTAATGACCACTGTTAACTTTAAAGAAAAAGAGAGTTTAATGAATGATATACTGGTACACACATGTGTGGGCTCCAGGCACTGTGGAAGCCAAGAGCCCCAAATGCTTTCAGAGTAGAATTCTTATACTGCACTCTGGGTAGGGAAGGGGTACATCCGGCTTGTGAGATAGAAGTTTAACAGTTCTCATGGTAGGGCTTTCCTGGGTCTTCCCACCCAGGTTGCTACATCAGGAATGTGGTCCCAGGACCTTATCTTGGATGGTCCCACTTGAGTGAAGTCCAGAAGGTCAAGCTGCTGACCAGGTAGGTCCCAAGAACTCAGGAAGTACATCCTGTGTGCAGTTGAGCAAACTGCCATAAATCCTGTGAACAAAGCTTTTCTGAGAATCTGAGCCCTGAGCAAACTGCCATCTAATTTAATGATACAATGGAGCTGAAACTCTGTTCTGAGCAAGCTGCCATTAGTGTGTTTGATACAATGGAACTGAAACTCTGTCAACCTTGGCTAGTTTCAGGATCTCAGGAAGTGAGTGGAGGGGAAAGAATCAAACAGGATTTTTCTATCTTCACAGTATCAGAAGGTGCATACAAACTACTGAGGATAAAATACAATCCACATTTAACCCATTGTAAAGCATATAAACTTTATCAATAACCAATCTGCAAAGATATCTACAAGAGAGCAATAATGGCATTTACATCTTGGGAGTTATATCTTGGGAGTATATAACAGATGTCTGACTAGACTTAATATGAAGATATTCATACTTATTATTATAAACCTTATCAACTACATAAAGCTAGAGAAGCCTAGGATCCTAGAGAAAACCTATTAATGACATTTTTCTATGCTAATGCAATATATAATTATATTCTAAATACTTATCCTTATTCCCATAGGGGGGAAAATATCATTCTTACTGATCATCAAAGAAGCTTCTTTTGGTAACAAATAGAGTCACTACAGGGATCATCAACTGGTCAAAATACATAGAATTATTGTTAAAAGTGCCAACCCAAGTTGGTAGACCTTCAATGTAGTTTCTACAGTGAAAACTCAGGGAACACGGCAGAAGAGGGTTCAGAAAAGAGACAGAAGGTCAAATACTTACTATGATGTAGTACGTTCTAGAAAAGGCAGGAGTGGTGCGTCCTTAAAATATAAACAATACAGTTTCCTAAACAAATCCTACATGACAACCTATGTTGTCATGCTGATAAGGTTTTTTTTTTTTTTTTAACAAAACAAGGTCATACTCTTAGATGAAGAGCTACATGGAAATCAGTGGCTGAGGAGAGAGAGAGAACCACGAGGTTTTCCAGGCTGATCATCCTGATGGGTTTCCCAGTCCCAAGTAAACAGCCCTAAATCCATGTACATAAAGCAATACTAAACAGAATCAACATATATGTACAACAATAATAATTATAGCAAAAGAAGTCATGAATCTGAGGAAAAATTGTGGGAATCATGAAAAGAGTTGGCAGGCAAGGGGAAAGAAATATGATGTATATAGAGTATGCATAGATGCAAATTTCAAAATAAATAAAAAACACTGACATTGAGAAGCATAGATATAAATAGTAAGAAAAATAAGACAAAAAATCAGAACAAAAACACTATGTAGATAATATTTTATCACACTGACATGGGTAAGAAACACCTTCTAATGTATTATGAAATGTATTTATGTTTCTAACATCAATAATATTAAGAAGTTAAATGTTTTGCTGCTCCCAATAATATGTAATTGAATAACAAATCATTACAGCTTATATATCAATTGGGATTAAAAAATTTCAAAACTAGAATGGTTCTTAAAATAATACTAGCTAAGTATTAGAGCTATGAAAGAAAAATTCTATTAAATATAAAACCTTTAGCAACCTCTTCAAGAAATAATGGACACATTAATTAAGAGATCATTTTATATACTCTTGTAGAATATGAGGAACTTTCTGTGTGACAGAGAAAATATGAAAAAGTAAAAATACATGTCTTACAAGTTTTTTAAAGTTTTAAATTTTATTTTAATTTTTTCTCCATACCCACTACTACTCTCTTCTCCCAGCCCTCACCCAGCCTCTCCTCTCCCCCACTCCCTTCCCCCCCTTCACTCCCCAGAGAAGGCAAGGAATCCAGACACGAATTAATTTGGTCTGGCATATCCAGTTCCTCCTCTAAGAATCAAGGCTGAGAAAGGTATTTTCTTGCTAGGCATGAGCTTCGAGGAGCTAGTCATGGACACAGGATAGACCCTGGTACAGTTGCAAGCAGCTCCAGAAACTGCCCACACCGTTAGACTGTCGTCTACATTCTGAGGGTCCAGATCTTTTCCATGCAGGTTTGTCACCTGTTATTTCCAAGTCTGCAAGCTCCCAACATTTTAAGACTGCCTACTAGAAGGCTCTTCCCGCCATGATTCTAATCCCTTCACTCGTGCAATCTCTCCTTCCTCCTCTCTTTAGCTGGACCAGTAAGTAGTTCATCCTGGCATTTAGCTATGGATCTCTGGATCTACCTCCATCAGCCGACAAGCTTAGTTTTTAATTTTTAATTCTACCATTCTGTGCAAGGCTCATCTACTCTTTCTTGGTGCCTCATCTGATGCATGAGTAAAATGGCACTCATGTTACCTATACCTCTGCATGAAGATGTTATGTTAACAAAGTAGGAGCAGATGTAAACTTATTTTGAGAATTTGGTGTATGTGAATGAAAAATACATTGCTGTATAGCAACCAAAAATTTACATTGTTAAAATCAATTTCTATTTTAATTTCCTTCTCCATTCAGGTTTTCCATTTATTGGGCATCTGATACACTCACCCATTTCATTTAATACATAAATAAAAAATAATTAAGATGTTAAAGACTTATTGCCTAACACCAACTCATAATACAGTAATAATGATATTAGTGGTAATGCTAGTGATTGTAATAATAGTGATATAGGACTTGAGAGACTACTAGATGTGACACCAATGTTTAGTCAATGTGGAGCATCGAGGACAAGGTGTTGTCAAAAAACTCAGAGGATGCAATGAGAGCACTGACCAAGAACGAGGTACAGAATAGAGATGACTGGGCATTGGTTTAACTGCTTTTGCAAATGAAATAGGACACACAAGCCATAGCTGACACACTGAAGTTGGATGGAAGAACCTTCTGATATGAATGAACCCAGGGGTCAGAAAGACCATGTGAATGGTTTTATTCTTTGCTAGGACAATATTGAGCTTCCTACTAAAAATAATATGAAGAGATAAGGTGTAAGAGTAAACTCAGTGGTGTGTGAAATTACAGACAAGGAGGCCAGCAGGGCTTCTAACAAATTAAAACAATTGAGAGCAATCCATCGCACGGGTACAATGTGAGCAAGGTACAGCAGGAGTTACACTGAGCAGCAGCAGCAGCACTGACAGGAATTGTAAAAGGGAAAGAACTAAGCATTCAGGAATATTTTTGTCTGCAAATAACAGAAAATCTGACCAACCATTTCTAAGAGAAATAAAGGGTTCTTTTATCCTCGTAATGTGCCTGGAGATAAGGATTGCTGAAGCTCAGCCACGCCATTAGGGATTCAATTTTCTCCAGCCTTCTGCCTTATGATCCTTGGCAGACTTCCTTCTCGCTCTTGCTGATGGCTCATAATCACACATTGACTATTCTAGGCTTCACAACCATCCTTTATGCTAGAAGAAGAGAAGAGAAGTGTGATACATAATACATTATTTTCTGTATCATTGGCTTATGCTATGTCACATGATTAAGTGTTGTAAAGGAGGCTGGGAAATTAGCCATTTTAAAAGAGAAACAAGAAAACCAAGAATTGAGTAGCAAATGCTATTTGGCAACCTATGGTAACTACTCTATAGACATACAAGGACATGCTTGATCAGTGAAATCCAATTTTGAATATATGACAATGATGTGAATAGCATTGTAGACAACTAGTGTTAATATTCTAAAGCCCACGTGCATCACCAAAGGTGAGTACCAAACAGACACAACATAAGATCCATGAAGAAAATTAAAGAGTACATTCCAGTCTAGAGATATGGCTCCATAATTAGATAGGCAGAAGACTTCATTGCAAAGACTATTTTATACTTGTGCTTTATATTTCCTGCCTCTGTCTGTGCTTAGGGTAAATATGTGCTATTGTGGACCCTGAAAACAAATATAATACAATTTGTTTTCATCCCGTCACACAGGTAGAGCCTTTCCTCATAATGAACAGCACTTGAGTGCCATAAATGCTTCTGTATGTAGTGGTTGCATAAACCATGTAAATAAGATCTAGAGATGGGAGGGGTCACATTACATAAAGAAAACAAAGTCACAAAAGAACCCATGTCAAAAGCATCGTGAAAATTATTCCCTGGTGAGAGATGGTGTGGTGGATCTAAGCAAAACATGTACTGCAGCCCTCCAGAGGGAAAAGACCCTGGCTTTTAATTTTAACAATTCTTGAGCTTCCTATTGCTAAGCACACCCACTTGGATGCTATTTATGCTGTTCATTTTTTTTTTTTACTGCATGATAATTAGTACTAGAATTCTGTACATAAAAAAATCCCTACCATAGTCTGAATACAAATAACTGTACATGACCGAGGATTATTCTAAAAGTTTAGACCTTGTGCTAGTCTTTGGAGAAAGTGCACAGTCATGTTGCCCATGCTGGTAAGTATTAGTGGGGTTTCTGGCTCTGACTGGTCCTACAGTTCAGACTCACCTGTCACTGCTTATCTGGACCACCAATAATACCAAAGCCCCAAAGAAACACAAAGACACTTTATATTAACTTCATGCTCTTTGGCCTATGGCTTAGGCACATTGCTAGCTAGCTCTTTCATCTTAACCCATTTTCATTAATCTGTCCTGCCATGTGGCCCGTGGCTCACCTCTGTTCCCTTCATGTTGTTATTTTGGGCCTCTGGCTTGATCTCCCCATGACTCTGCCCTCCTTTTCCTACCTATTCTGACTTCACTGCCTACTTTATCTATGGTACCCATCAAGGGCCAAAACAGTCCTTTGTTTAAAGATTGATGTTCACAGCATACAGAAAGACATTCCCACATCACTGGTATGTGCAGAGAAGGCATGCTTCTCAAGGACACAGTGATAACATTTTCAATTCTTCTCATACACGTTTCTGCTCTAGCACTAGAGGAATAATTAGGAAAGTTGATTTTATTCTAAGTTACTAGGAAATAAAAAAAACATTAAAAAGCTGAAAATGAAGAAAGCATAGCCTCTAAACAATAGTTTTTTTTTAAAAGCAAACTAAAGTGGACTGCATATGCGTTGTGATCACCAAAGAAGAAATAAAATATGTCAGAGTTATAAACATTATAAAGGTCAGACATTTACAAAGAATAAAATGTTAAAAGAAGTAGAATAATTCTTCTTCCTCTTGCAGTGATATAGAGATTGTCTTGTTATACGACTGTCCTGGTTATGGTATAACTTACAATCTTCCTGTCTCAGTGTCTCTATTGCTCAAATGACATACTTAACTTCCATTATTATTTTATATTATTGCTTTGATATTCTCATTCTGCTTTATATTGTTAAAAGTAAAAAAAAAAAAAAAAAAAAAAAAAAAAAGGTCCATTCGTCCATTCTGTGTTACAATGTAGTAGTTTCTTTGGTCCAGAGGCCCAGACCCACAGACCTGCGGCCCCAGACCTCTTAGCAGCCTGCTGCTGATGCTCAGGCCCCAGAAATGACTCAGACGTTTATATTAACTTCATGCTGTTTGGCCTATGGCTCAGGCACATTGCTAGCTAGCTCTTACATCTTAACTCAACTCATTTCCATTAATCTTCCTTACCACATGGCCCATGGCTCACCTGTGCTCCTTACGTGTTGTTCCTTTGGGCTTCTCGCTCCTGCTCCTTCTCTCTCTGACTCCGCCCTGCTTCTCCTACCTATTTTGATTCCTCTTCCTACTTTTTCTATGGTGCCTGTCATGTGCCAAAACAGCTCCTTTATTTAAAGATTACTATTCACAGCATACAGAAAGACATTCCCACATCAATTCTGTAATTAGAAACACCTTCATCTTTACAATTAAAACCTTCATTTGGCTATATGTTTGCAGCTATAAGGGTAACCAAAAATCAGGATTGTAATTTTATTTCATTTTATAATTTTAAATCCCCATGTGCATTGAATAATGAATGCCTGTTCCTTTGTATGAGTGTGAGCATATACATTCTTTGGTGTGCATATGGAGATCAAAGGACAAGGACTTTAGTTTCAGTTTCCATATTTTGTACTTTGTCTAATATTAAAACTATAATGCCTCAATAATCATTTTTCTGCATCTGTAGATTGTACATATGTTGGTATATTGTTTCTGGCCCAGACTTTTATGCCTAGACCAGAGGTTTGGACCCGCTTTTAGCCCCACTGCTGCATAGGCACAAATAATCACATAAAGTCTGGTATTAATTTTATGCTCACCAGCCTATATCTCTGGCATATTGTTAGCTAGCTCTTACACTTAAATTAAGCTATGATTCTTATCCTGTTCAGTCATGAGACTCAGCATAGTTGTCTTCTGTATCTTCTGGCTTCTCTGGCATCTCCATAGCACCTCTGTTCTGTTCTTCCAGGTTCCCAGAGTTTTCCATCTGGTAGCTCTACCCACACTTCCTTCAGCCAATCAACATTTTTATTAAAGTAATAGGCAGGACAATTATTTACAGTGTAACACAATGCCACTACATACATATTGTGACTTGCTATTTTTATGTTTTTTTAAAAATCTTATTCACAAAGTAGAATTTGATTTTTAAAACAAAGTACCATATAGCTGTGTTATAGCTTACTTTATTATTTTATTTTATAATCTGCTTTAATCAACTGCTGGATGAAGGTTCTATGATGACAATTAGGGTGGTCATCAATCTGATTACAGGATAGGCCAGTTCAGGTATCTTCTCTACAAGGCTTTCAGTCTTATCTGATGGAATTCTTGTGGAGACCTGGATTATTATTTTTTATGTGCTCTTGGATTTGGTTTGACAGTATTTTATTGAGTATTTTAGCATGAGAGAGATTAGTGTGTAATTCTCTTTGTTGTATCTTTGTGTGGTTTGGGGTCATGGTGACTGTAGCCTCATTAAAAAAAAAAAGTTTGGCAGTGTTCCTTCTGTTTCAATTGTAGGAATAATTTGAGGGAGAATTAGTATTTGTTCCTCTTTGAAATTCTGGTATAATTCTGCACTATAACTGTCTAGCATGGGCTATTTTGGTTGGGAGTCTTCTAATGACTGCTATTATTTCCTTAGGAGTAATATGTCTACTTAAGTAGTTTAATGGTCTTGATCTAATTTTTATAAGTGGTATCTGTCCAGAAAATTATCCATTTATTTTAGATTTTCCAAAACTGTGGAGTATATTCTTTTGGAGTATGATCTAATTTCCTCAGTGTCCATTGTTATGTTCCCCTTTTAATTTTTTATTTTGTCAATTTGAATATTCTCTCTCTGCCTTTAGATTAGTTCGGATAAGTGTCATCTTGTTGATTTCATCGAAGAACCAACTCATTGTTTTATTGACTTTTATATTGTTTTATTCGTTTCAATTTTATTGACTTCATTCCTGGGTTTATTTTCTTTCTGGGAGCTTTGGAAATATGAAGTAGAAACTCAGTTGGCACAGACAAGCCTGACCCATCAGAGCCAAGGGTCCTGGTGGAGGAAAGGCCAAAAACTCAAAGGAGGTTAGTGTTACTTGCCTTTTAAAGTGTTAGCTTTTCCTGAAAAAGATATTTTTGCGTGATTGTAGCTTCCCCATTTTGATATTTCCTTGAAATTCATTTCTTAGGTACCTTTAGCAGTGTGCTTGATCATTAATTGGGCACAATTCACTTCATACATCTGGGAGCATATTGATAACATCTAGCTTGTGTGCAAAGCCACTTAGACAAGATCTCTGTTTCTCACAAATGAGTTGTTTGTTCTGTTGCCCAGAGCAGGCTCAGTGTGTGCCCTCCCTGAAATTATCTTTACTCATAATATCTGGACAGAGTAAGCCTTAAGACAAAGTATTTCAATTAGCATTTCTCAGACATCCAAGGACATCTACGGATAGGTGACACATTGGTATGTCCTAAATACACCACCCCTACAGATAAGAGAACTAACCTAAACTAACATCACTAATCTTAGGCCTTTGACTCCCCATACTTTCTTGCACCTGGATTAATTAACACAAGATTCTAACTTAAAGGTTTATTGTTAGTGATATAAGAAAAAAGGTAATTAACAAACTCCAAGTTGCAGATATTAAAACAAACATTTATTCGGAAGGACGGAAGGACTGCATCATGAAGCCAGAGCAGATAGAAGGTGACAATTGTTTCTTGTGCAAATTGAGTAAAAGACCCCCTCCTCGAGAAAGTGCTACAGCAGAGCAAAAGCTGCAGGCTTTCCTCCATTGTTTATTCAGGTCACCTAAGCAACTGAGAACATTTGCCCCTTTACTGTTCATGTATTTTTTGCTGATCAATAAACTTTATGCCTAGCCACATTTAGGATGGTAGTTAGAGCATATGATTTTCCCCTTTCTATTGCTTTGTTGCTCTACTCTTTAGCTGACCTCCACCAGAAAAACCCGACTAGCCACCCCCACTTTTATGACATAAACCAAAGTTGACCATTACTGCCTGTGTATAAATCTCATCACCCTTTTTTTTTTCTGACACTGAGGAATTCAAGCTCTGCACTGCCTTGCCAAAGAATAACTGCCTATGTGAGTATATAAGTCTATGCCTTCACTGCTACAGTTGTCATGCCAATAAAGATGAAATAAGTAAAGAAAAGAGTGTGAGAATATCTTATAGTTATCCTCACTGGAGGAAGTGCCCCTCTTGAACATGGAGAGAAAACCTTACTGGAGCTGGTTCCCCAAGGTTTTCCTTATTTCCTGCCATCTCCTCCTCCTGGGTTAGTTTGTTTCTTTTTGTCCTAGAGCTTTCAAATATGCTATTAAGTCACTTGTGTGAAGCTTCTCCATGTTTTTTTTATTGGCACAGTGCTATGAGCTTTCCTCTTAGCATTACTTTCATTGTGATCCATAAGGTTGGATGTGCTGTGGATTCATTTTTGTTAAACTCTAGGAAGGCTTTAATTTCTTTATTTTTACTTTGACCAAGAGGTAGTTAAGTTGAAGTTATTGAAGTTGCATGAGTTTTTAGGCTTTCCGTAGTTTGTGTTGTTGCTGAACTCTAAATTTAGGCCATGGTTGTCTGATAGGATATAGAGATTATCCCAATTTGTTTTGTGTCTGTTCATATTTGCTTTATGACCAAATATGTGGTCAGTTTTAGAGAAGATTCCACGGGGTGCTGAGTAGAAGGCATATTCCTTTGTTTTTGGGTGGAATATTGTGTAGCTATCTGTTAAATCCATTTGAGTCAGCCTCACTTAGTGTCCTTATTTCTTTACTATGTTCTGTCTGGCAGATGTATCCATTGGTGAGAATGGGGAGTTGAAGTGTCCTACTATCAGTATTTGGGGTTTCATGTGTGCTTTAAGCTTCAGTAATGCTTCTTTTACATATGTGAGTGCTCTAGAATTGGGGGTATAAATGTTTAGAATTGAGACTTCATCTTTATGGATTTTTCCTGAGATGAATATGTAATACCCTTCCTGTTTCATTTTGATTTTTTTGTTTGTTCTCCATTTTTTTTTTTAGATATTAAATACCTACAACAGCTTGCTTCTTAAGTCCATTTGATTGGAGAGTCTTTTCTCAGCTGTTTACTCTGAGCCAGTGTCTGTCTTTGAAGTTGATGTGTGTTTCTTGTATGCAGCAGAAAGAGGGATCACCTTTCAGTATTTTTTTTTTTCTACTAGCCTGTATCTTTTTATTGGAAAATTGAGTCCATTGATATTAAGGAATATTAATAGCCAGTGATTGTTTATTTCAGTTATTTGTTTGGTCAGTGTGTGTGTGTTTGTGTATGTGTGTTTCCCTTCTTTGGGATTTCCTGCTGTGGGATCATCTATTGTGTTTAAGTGGATGCATATAACTTCCTTAGGTTTGAGTTTTCTTTCTAGTGTTTTCAGTAGGCCTGGATTTGTGGATAAGTGATAAGTATTGTTTAAATCTGTTTTTTTTTTTCCCATGGAATATCTTGTTTACTCTGTCTATGGTGATTGAAAATTTTGCTAAGTATAGTAGTCTGAACTGGCTTTGGTGCTCTCTTAGTGTCTGCATAACATCTATCCAGGAAACTCTGGTTTTCAGAGTCTCCATTGAGAAGTCAGGTGTTATTCTGATGTGTCTGCCTTTACAAGTTACTTGGCCGTTTCCCTTTGCAGCTCTTAGTATACTTTCTTTATTCTGTATGTTTAGTGGTTTGATTATTAACGAAGAAAGGACATTTTTGGATAATATTTTATTTGGTGTTCTATAAGCTTCTTGTACCTTAATGGCATTTTCTTTTTTAGGTTGGGGAAATTTTCTTCTATGATTTTGTTTACTATATTTTCTCTGTGTTTGAGCTGGTATTATTTTTAGAGTTTATTTTATCATGGTGTCCCTGATTTACTGAAGGTTTTGTATTATGACTCTTTTGCTTTAGTGTTTTCTTTGACTGACAAATCTATTCCCTCTATTGTATCCGCAACACTAGAGATTCTCTCTTCCATCTCTTGCATTCTGTTTGTTATGTTTTTATCTGTAGTTTCTGCTTGTTTACTCAGATTTTTTTTCCATTTCCAGCATTTCCTCAATTTGTTTATTCTTACTTTTTCCTATTTAAGTTTTTAAGGCTTGAATTCTTTCTGTCACCTATTTGATTGCTTTTTCTTTCTTTTTTTTTTTTTTTTTAAAGAGATTTATTGTTATCTTCCAATTTTTATTTGTCTTTTTCTCAATTTCCTTTAGGAAATTTTTATTTCATCTTTAAAGGCCTCTATCATATTCAGAAACTTATTTTTAAGGTTGTTTTCTTCTGCTTCTTCTACAGTGTGTTGTTCAGGTCTTGCTGTTGTAGAGTGCCCAGGCTCTGGTGGTGCCCTATTGCTCTTTATGTTGTATGTATTCTTGCACTGATATCTACCTATCTCTTCCTCCAATTGATGCAAGAAGTGTTTGTTTCCATGGAGCTGTTCTTGGTCCAATCTGTTCTGGCTGTTTCTGCCCTTGTCCCAAGAAAATCTGGAAGTTTCTGTGTCTCAAGGTAATGGGTGTGTATGGGGGAGGGTGTTGGGACTTGTAGATTTCAAGATCTGACAGGGAGTGTTGGTGGGGAGACCTGCCTGCAATTGGAACATTACTGGCCTGCAATTGGGGCAGCAATGGGTTGAAGTTTATGTGTATGGGGGGGCACATGGTTGTGCCCTGTGCCTAGGTCCTAGAGACTGTGCTTTCAATTGCCTTTTTTCAATATTTGCTGATAGATATTGGTTGATAGACTACTTTTTATGCAAGAGTAAAAACAAATATCTGATTTTGAATAATTTATATTAAATTTTACTTTTAACTATATTTCAAACTCCTCAACTTATATGAAAACCCTTTTGTATTGTTTTATTTTATTTGTGTTCCTCTGTACTATATACTGTGTTTATACTTAGGAAAATAATGAAGCTATTGACAAGAGAACCCAATACTTCACTGTCATTTAAAGACTAATTGCTTTTGTTTCTCACTTTGTTTATATATATATATATATATATACATACATATGTATGTATATATATATATACATACATATGTATGTATATATATATATATATATATATATATACTTAGCTTTGTTTTTTTCAAAATTTATAATTTTAACTTACTCCATTGATATACGAATATTTAGTTGCCTGGTATTGATAAAAATTACAGGGCTGGAATGGTTGCTGAATTCTTAGAAGACAAAATTTTATTTCTACATCTCCACACCAGGCAGGTCATAACTGTCTTTATTTCCCACTTAAAGGGGCATTACACCTTCATCTGTGATCCTGATTCATGTGCACACACACACACACACACACACACACACACACACACACACACACAGAAACTACACAAACACGCAAATAAAAAAAATAGTCTTTCAAAAAGGACCTTTGAAATGGCACATATAGATCTATTATGGTAGAAGCTTCCTAAATATTTATATATACATATAAAAGGTGTTTACATATGTTTACTCTGTAACAGTAACAATGCCTCGAAATGACATCATAGACTATCAAAAAGAAAGCTTAGTTTCAGGTGTCTGCTGATTCTTTTGGAATATTTGGGCAGGGTGGTCCCATAAATTCTCATAAAGTAGAGTTTATTGGCATTGCTCTTGGTTACTCCTCAGAACTTTGTGGTCAGGTCCTATATGTGAAGACACTACATACCTGAGTCACAGGACATGGAAAAAATTAAGTGTATCCTTACTGCCTAGCTTTCATAGTGCAGGATGCCAGGGGACAAATTCATTATCAGCCTTTCCCAGTTTTAAACTCTGTGAAATTCAATACTGACCTGAAGTGACAGTGCAATAATGTCATAAATTTTATGGAAATGGCCAATCAAGATTTTTTTGTTAGATTTAAATATCATTCCTCAAAATGGAACACACTCCTGGTACCATTAACTTAGCACACCAAAACTATGTGATAGCCCACATTGGTGAAATTATTATTTTTCAGATAAATGGACATAGTTCTTATCTTTATACACAAAGATCAATTCCTCTCTTATAGGAAGTCTTTCTTGCAGTGGGTAATGATTGATACAGAGATATATAACGTGTCAATGTACAGAGAGTAAGAGACAGTGGAACATCTATATCACATCCTCTAATTTCAAGCTTCAGGGATCATTTTATAAGAAAGGTGGAATGCTTGTAAGAGACAGAGAGGGGTGTATATGTTTGTAATAAAACAGTATTTACCATCTTACAATCTATGACAGTTCAGTTATACATATGAGACCACAGCAGCTGAAACTGTATACTTAAGATTCTTACAGTCTTAAAACCATCAACTCTCAGCATGGATTGGGATAGGGTACGAAGTCCCACCTCTGGCTGAGGAGCCATTGGTAACAGATGTCTTCTGGGAGACTGAGAGTCTGTTTTCTTTGGTAATGTGGATTCTGAGATTACTTATGTTTCACTTAATGATCTCACACACATTAGCACATAAGTAGTAATAAATGGACTCAGTGGGCATGAAAGAAGGAGGAGAGCTAGCAAATGAAAATGGTAGGAAAAGTGAAGGTGTTCTGTCAAATAGGGAAAATTAAGAGGGAGAAAATAGAGGGTGTGTTTGATCCAAATACAGTGTATTCATGCCCGAGTATTAAATAAATTATTTTAAAAGATTAACTAATGGGAGTCCCTATGGAAAGAATATAAAGAATGTAAAAATCTTGTTTGGAAAAGCAACTAAAGATTTATTAAATAAGGAAAGCCTGAAGGTACAAGTCCCAAGTAGAATAGACAAGTAATAATGTATACCTAATAAACTGTGGTATATAAAAGACAAAAGCATTACTTATGCGTATTGATCTGTGCTGCTCCCAAGCTTGGTTAGGCATGCTTAATGTTTACAGCAGTTAATGAAGAAACTCACAGCTGAGAGCAAGTTATTGCGGATGCTCAGCCCCAAATGGGCCATCAAATATCTACTATACTCTAAGGCCCTTGAAACATTGGGGAAGAGGAACGGAAAAATAAAATTAGAAATCTAAGGACTAAAAGGAGTTTTGTAAAATGGTCTTCTGGACATGACATAGGCATTGCTGTCACAAACCCGTAACAGGATAAGAATAAACCACTCAAAATTTCAATATAAATCATGAGGCCCCATTAATGGCTAAAGAACTACAGGTATTTGATGGTGGTTTATGTGTGGGGAAGAACCATATTTCTTTAGGAGTACAGTCACTGGAAGGCTACCCATGTGCCAATGAATGACAACATATCAATGCACATATGAATCCATGAGGGCAGCACTAATCCTTTGACCTCAAGCTGCTCTGTCCTTGGCATACAGGGGAAGTGGTAGGCAAAGCTAAACTCCTACCTTCTCTCCTGCAGGGCAGGTGTCTTACTTCCTGATTCATCTTTTCTTGAGCATGAATTAAAGGGCCTTTAGCCCTTGGTGGGATTAAAGGCATGGGTCACCCCTCCCTGAACACCTTGACTTGGCTCTGTGGGTACCTCTGTTCTCCAATATTCCAGACCATTTTTATCATATACAATAATTTACCACATATCCCCTTTTGTGTCAAAAATATAAAAAGAAGTTTATAACTAATATAAGAAAAACTGCACAATAGGTACAACTATATAAAATGTGTACAAACAATTATTACATTAATAATATCTAGTCCCTTGAAAATTTACAAGTTTAAATAAAATATTTCAGTATTTACTGTGTTTTGATGAGTCCAAAGGATTGCACCTAATTTGTTTTGTATCTAATTTGTATTATCAACTGAAAGCTATCTTTGATGTCTCTCAAACTTATACACTTTACACTATTAGTGAGTTTATTTTTTGAAACTGTAACTAGGAAAACTATAAATGTAACTTATCTTCAATTCATTCAGATATTTAAGAAGGAAATAAATTAACTAAATAAATGGGAAGTGCAAGCGACTTCTAAAAAATGTGAAAAATGACAGAAACAGCTGACTGCCTAGATAGTCATGCGAAATTCCTCTGCAGTACTGTAGCATCTACCTTTTATCTACAGGCCTAGGATATCTTACAGATTTATTCATGAAGCAGTATATTCTTAAAACCCTTCCTACTTAGTACTGGCAATTATTGGTTACTTTTTCTTGTGTGTCTTGCTTGTCCATTTCAGACATCCCATTGTCAGCAGTTGAGGCAAAAACACTTTCTTGTTTAGTAGCTAACTTTGCAACAAAGAAGATCAACTACATATGGAATTTCTTTGATGCCCATCAGCTTCTTGGATTTGTAGATTTGTGCTGCCAGAAGCAAACATGTCTGTCTCATTGTCATAAAAAGTACCTACATTATTAAAATACCTTCAGTACCATATTCTGTAGATCCCTGATGTGTTTGAATATGACCTAACTAAACTATATCTCTGACTTTGAAAACATGTCTACTATGACTATATGTTTGATTGCAATGGCTAATAAGCATTTCTTTATATCCTAGTTAGTTGGTAATAATAATTTTCAAGGTCTACAAATTTGCATTACAATGTTAGATGAGCTGCATAGGTACAATATTTTGAAGAAGGGTAAAATATATGTAGAGTAACAAAATTAATCTCAACTTTGAATCAATGTACACAATTTGTATACAATATATAAAACTCCAATTTAAAATATTTAATACTATTAATTGCTTCTAAAAAGTGGACTTAATAATCTACTCTTATATACTGTTATATCTGCTTCTTTTTTCCCTCAGAGTAGATTCAATAATTAACTCTTTTATCCTACCAGATCTATATCTTTCTTTTTCCTTTTATTTTTTTCAAACAAGAATCTTGAATCTAATCTCTCTTGTTTAGCTTTTCTTTAACCATTACCAATAACAGTTTGTAATCCATTATTCTAAGAAATGACAATTATTCATAACTCACTGAAAGACCAAAACTACCAACACAGCTCTTAGGAATGTGGGCATTGTGTTATTCAATTACTTCTTGCTTTCTGCGGTGTGGGGGTGACAACATCTTTAGGGGATCCTGAAAAGGAAATAAATTTTTAATTGTCAAGTCCTGAAATAAGTAGCTGAATCATATGTTGTCCAATCTTAGCATAACAGGAAAGTGTAGGTCTTGTCTCAAGTCCTGGCTAGAGTAGTTTGTTAGCCTAGTTTATCTTAGATAGCCACCTCGAAACAGTCCTGAGTAATGGATATATCAAAGTCGATCTCTGGTTGGTGTTTGTTAGCCTAGTGGTAATGTCATAGGCCATGTGAAATCACCATTGTAAGGCCCCATCTTCTTTTTGGAGACTCCAAAGGTCACAGCTAGGCAATGTAGTGGTTCAATGCAGAAAACATATAAGAGACTCAAACCCAAAATAATGTACAGGAAGCTAAATAAAGCCTTTTTTCCCCCTATAATTAGTTAGCACTTTACATGATCATTAATATCATGGAAAAATTTATATATATAATCTTATAAAGTTTTACATAAAATTCAAAAGGTCTTAAGATTAGTTTTCTGTTAAAAAAAATCATAATCCAAGCTAACTTTCTAGTCCTGTCTTCTGGAATCTTCTCACTCCAAGTTCTCTATCCTCAGCATATAAAGGAAGTAGCAGGGGAAGCTGAACTCTTCCTTTCTCTCCCTCTGTCCAGCTATCTTACTTCCTGATTCACTTTTCCTAGAGCTGGATTAAAGGTATATGCGACCACTGTCTGAGTCTGTTAGGCTTTGCACTCAAAAAGATCCAGAGGTTTCTCTGCCTCCTGAGTAATGGGATTAAAGGCATGAGTCACCACTCCATGACTTTCATGCCTTGGCTCTTTGGGTGGCTCTTTCCTCTGATAGTCAAGACTATTTTATTCAATATATCATCAAATATTTCTTTCCTGCAATGTCTTTGTTGCTTTATTCATTAATAACTAGAAGCACATCATCAAAATCTTAAATTATTATGTTTTATTAATGATGCATGTAGGTATCATTCTGAAATTAGAATTACAGAGGAAACAGCTTACAGTAGCTTGGTTTCTGGCTTTTTTGTGTCTCTTCCAACAGTTGTTAGGTGTTTCCTGCATTAGAAATTACATTTTAGCATAAAACAACAATATATTTGATATACAAGAATAAAAATATTTATTATGGGATTACTAGTCCATTTGGAAAATGCTTTAAAAATTTTAACTTTGCTTTTAATTTTCATTTCTACCATTATAATTTCTTTCTTTGTGACTATCCTTATCACTTAGTGATTTTTAAAAATTTTTATTTTCTGTAGGATTTTGAATTCTCTCCCCAATTTTTAGTTTAGCTTATTCCTCACCATGATAAATACGAACTTTTACTTAACTTTTAATATTTTTTTATCAAAAATAGTCCTTATTTTTTCCTACTAGCCTTTGCACAAATAATAGCCACCATTCTCTTTTAAATAGTTTTATCTGTGTCTATTTAAATCTCTACTAAATTCCTTAAATGTCAACAAAAATTTCTAGTGCTTCTTATAGAAAAAAGTCATATGATATGCTCTTTATGAACCATGATGCGGTTGTCATTTACTATGATAGTCACTTGAATGGAGACAGAACTGTTAAAGGAATTACTTTAATTTCCAATGTCTAATTACCATTAGTATCCATTAGTTGATTTTTTTTCACTGCATTATTAAATTACTAATCACATGGCCTTTAATTCTCTATGAAGATAAAATATGCTTTTTCCTTATATGTATGTTGATTTCAGTAAATTTCTTCAAGTAAGTGCTTTTCCAGGATGTTAGGATTGAGTCATCATGAATTAAGTGATGAAAAATTAAAGAGAAGGGTGACAAAACAGCACTTTCACCTTTGCTCATGGAGACAGACGTCCCTCATAGGCCAGAACATTGAATCAACCCCATCCTTTTCCAGCATTACTTATTTTATCTACATCAAGTATGCAAGGAACATTTTACATATGCACTATAAATGAGTGTGATTAATGAAGATTTTACATAGACTTTATGTTTGCAATATTCATTTAGCAGTTGTGAATAAAAATGCCCCAATTTGGCTCTATAGACTTTAATGTATTCATGGAAATAATGTATTGTTTCCACCTTCATGCTCTCCTGGGACAGAAAGGAGGAAGTTGATGAAAACAAGAAAAGGTTTTAAAAGAAATTGAGTCCCCAAAACTATTCGTTTTATATTTTTACTTTGAACATAATTTTAAAGACTATAATATACTTTAATAATTAAAAATATTATTGTTTGTTTGTGGCCATGTGTGTACCTGTGCATGTAGGTACTGCAAAGGCTAGAATGAAACACTGTATCCTCTGAACCTAGAGTTAAAAGAGGTTGTTAGCTTCTTGACAGAAGTGCTGGGATCCAAACTCAGGTTTTCTGAAGGGCATCAAAGGCCCTTAGCTGTTGAGTGGCCTCCCCATCCACAACAATTGTCCTAACTCATCTACAGTCTGTTAAATAAAGGCATTATATAAAAGGAAATGGAAACAGGTTCAGTGATTTCACCAGGATCACTAATTAAACAGATGCTTGAAGATATGTAGTCAGATTCCTTTTTAAAATCTCATCTAATCTTTTTAACGTTTCATATTTTCTACAGAATCAAGCTAGAATTTGAAGATACTGAATGGACATAGGTTTTGTTACTTAGGTTGCAAATAAAAAGATTTAGGTAGTATTTTTCACATATAGACCAGACAGGCTTTACTTGTGCTATTGTTGAGTACCATGATTAATTCATCACCTCTTCCAAAGAATCATATTACATTAGTATCCAACATGAGTATCTTCTTTAAAATTCATATATTATATTGCACCAAATTTTTATTACAGAAAACTATATATACTATGGCATAATAGCTAGTAGAGGCCAATTAAAATTTTTATGTTTTTATAGAATATATGCTTCTGGATTATTTCACTGAATTTTACTCTGCCTTTAAATTCTTTACTTTCCTAGTAGATGATGTTTGCTTCAATTGCATTTAATACAGTTTGCTCTGATAATTGAGTAGAGTTAGTCACTTTCTAAGACAGCACATTCTCACAGATAAAATCAAATGCTCATGAATGTTGATGTTTTCCATAGTTTCTAGTTTCTGATGAGCACATAAGGCTTGTAAAGAGAGAAAAATTAATGCATTAAAAATAGAGAAATCATTTTTTATATCTGGGGAATTGTTGGGAGATATTCTGATATTCTATCACACTGTGAACCTAAAGTTTGCATTTGTGTTAATTAAATAAAATTAATCTTGGGTCAGGAGGCTTTGTTAGCAACTAGTTGATAGAAAATAATCATAGATCTTGAGCGGGCATTTGGGAAAGATAGACACAGGAAGGGAAGTAGCAGGGTGGGGTTTGGAGTGGTGCAGGATTTTTTTGATTTGACAAAGATTACAGAGATGTGATCCAGCCACCCAAGAAGCAAGATGGGTCACTTATAGCCACATAAAGCCTGAGAAAGCTTAAAAAGAGTTCTATATCACAAAACAGAGCCAAAAGCAGTTTTGTAACTGATTTGTAACTCTGATGTGGGTCATACATCTCTGTAGAGATGGCACAACATACAGGCTTAAATTACAAAATGGTGAGTTTCCTGCATGCAGTCTGAGCTGCAACATGTGTTCCCTCAGTCTCACAGAAGCCCTAGGTACAATCACGAGCTACTTATGACAGATTTAAGGTTTCTGTTTATACAGAATAAAAGGGGACAGAGTCAATGATGGCTTCTTAACAGCAGGGTTTTTGTTTTTGGTTTTTTTGGGGGGGCGGGGGTCAGCTCTGACATGCGGTTCTTTTAACAGAGACTTTCTGCCTCAGCCTTACTGGCAAGAACTGTGTGCCTCTTTTAATAGGCCCTAGTGTTTAGATGGAGTAGCTCATGAGCAGCAGGCAGCAGTGGTACTCTATTTAGAAACAATGTGGACTTTAAGATTGCTCAGAGTTGGGGTCTAAATAGCTTCGTAACATTTAATATTGATTCTTAGAATTGGAAAGATAGGCATAGCTCTGATATCTCTGCCATGTTGAAAAGCCAAGCTGTGTGGAGTCAGAAGTCCAAGTAGTGCTTTACAGTCTAGCATTTTAAAACCTATCCTGGTTGGAAAATGAGTAAGAATACACAATAAAAAAGATTCTGAAGGAGAAAACATCTAAATGGATTGGAATGTACATGAAAAAGAAAGAATACATAGGTTGGGAGAGAAAAGAAAATGGATAGATAAATCCCTTATAAAAGAGAAATAGAATAATAAAAATATAATAAGCCATCTAAAGATGGAAAATATACAGTCTAGTCTATGCTTATTATTGTGCTTCCTTTTAATTTTTAACTGTTAATGAGCTAGCTGAAGAAAGACATTTGATTGTAAAGGCTGCTAAATTAAACAAACATATATTTTAAAGGTATCTTGACTTTGAAATTTGAATCTAAGGCTATATTACTTTGGAAAATAGATTATGCTTTTGTTTCTACAGAAGATGAGAACCTGTGTATTGCCTCCAGACTAGTATGGTTTGATCATAGAAGACCTCATGAAAAAAAATCTCAGATGGGAAGAGATGGACACTTCAAGGCTGCTGAAAATGATCCAGTCTCAGGATTGTCATGAGATTGGCAATGCCCCTCGATTCCCACAATATTGCTTATAAATGTTTGTTTTACTATAAATGGTTAATGTCCCCAGTCAATCTCTTTGTAAGGAAAAAGAGGAAATATAATATAGATTTTAAAGGATAGATCACTGAATCTACTTTAATCCAAAAAATAGCAGTTAACCTCAAAATATTTTACATTGGTATAGATTTTGGTTTATTGCTACAAATTTAAGGTCGATTTTGTTATACTGTATGTATTTTTCTATTTTTGTTTAAGGTATTATGTTTATGTAACTAATTTAAAATTGTAATGTATAATTAAAAAATGTAAATTAGTAATTTTGATAGCCAAACTTATAGTCATGTGAGTTAGGTTTTTTTTTTGTTTTTTTTTTTTTTTTTTAGGTATCAAAAGATATATTCAATTAGATAGGTAAACTTCACACACTTCAAAGACCTATAGAATATGGCATATAAAATTAAGAACTGAGACTTTTATTGACAGTGAGACAATTCTGCTCCTGGAAGCACCACCAATCTACTTCAAGAAAATTATGGGCACTGAAGAAACTCCATATGAAATTTACTTTTTTTGTGGCAAAAGTTAACCATTGGACAAGAAGTTGTTCTTGCCTCAAGTGCCTGACATTATGGTGTATAAAACAGACATTCAGTACCTATAGGAAAATGACCTCTGAACTTTGGCAGAACACACTGAGATGGTTCTTCAGATTCCTGCTTCAAAGAGAATTCTTCATCTTTCATCCAGACATCCTTCAGGACACAAGGAGAAGCTACTGATGAACTATGCCAGAATGGGCAAAGCAGTTCTCCAAATTTCCTCCAAATTAATATGCCAGAGACTTTGTGCCTGTAGGCTGTAGATAGATACCCCAACGTTACAAAGGAACTATGGATCACTGTCCAGGCAGCCAGATGTCATTTCTAGATTTTGAAAGTTACTTGCATTTCCTGATTACTCAGGTAATATTATATCTTTCTGTGGTCTTTGATGTGGTTGAAGATTAAATAGTCATAAGTATAGTTTTCCTTAGTTATTATAAAAGGTATATTAGATATGAAACTTTAAACTGACAAGAATAAAGTAGATGATAGAATATTTTCTTTTAATTTTTGTTAAATACAAATAGACTAGATATTGTTTTGTAATTTTTATTTGAAAGCTGTTATGTTATATGTAATTTTGCTATGTGAAAATTAAAACTTTCCTTTTTGAGTAGACAAAAAGGGGAAGTGGTATGGGATGTCTTTCTGTATGCTGTGAATATCATTGGTCAATAAAGGAACAGTTTTGACCTATGGCAAAAGTAGGCAGGAAATCCAAGCATAGATAAAGAAGAAGCAGGTCAGAGTCAGACAGAGATGTGGTCCAGCTATCCAAGAAGAAAGATGTAAAGAAATAGGTAGGTCACAGGCCACATGGCAAGACAGATTAATGGAAAACGGTGTTATTAAGATGAGAGAGCTAGCTAGCAATAAGTCTGAGACACAGGCTAGACAGCATGTAATCAATATAAGTATTTGTGTTTTTCTGTAAGACTGTGAGTCTGTGTGTCTGAACCACAGGCTGGACAGGGCAGAAACGTATACTGCAAAAGTCTTCCATGGACACCAGCCAGGAGAAAAGTTTAGTTAGTAGCTACTCAGCCTCTCTGAGCTTGCAGGTTTTCATACCAGCCATTGAATATAGAGCCTTATTTATAATTAGAATGATAGTGATTTAGTTACCACTACTTTTAGAGACAGCAACAGGGCTAGTGCCTTAAGAAGCAGAATTTTCATTGGGTTGAAGCCTGAGTGGCCAGGCCACTGTTAGAAGCAAGCCAGTAACTCCAGAGTTGCAATTGCTATCTGAGAGAGAAGAGATTAGGGCATAGCCACTATGCCAAATAAAAAACAACAAGAAATAGGGTAAATAAAATTTAGTCAAAAGTTTGCATTAAAGTCTGAGATTTCATCTTCAAATTAGAGACAATAATTAAGGCAAGAAGAGATTCCTAAAGCAAGTTATATGGAGAACCATCTAGAGACAGGAATGATATAAGCTGTAAAAGCAGGACATTGAGTGATTCATGCAGTTCAAGTGATTTTTCACTGGTTTTGTTATAAACTACCCAAAGCTAGCTAACAAATGATGTCAAGAAAAATATATAGTATTAGAAGATTTTACTCAAACATTATGTCTTTAATTACTACTAAAGGGATGATAAAATATTTTCCAACTTTTACCCGAAATGTGTTTTCTCCTTAGGCAAACATTTGTCTTATTACAGAGCATATGTCCAAACAAAATGGAATTTCTGGACAGTTGACGCTAAAATATTTGTGGCATTTTACACTTTGTTAATAAATGAATAATAATGTCACTACACTAAACACCATTCTTAAAAACCAAATAATTTTGGAAATATTCCCATGTGCATTTATTTAATTTTTTGACTTATGAGATTCTTAGTTATCATTTATCATGTTCTAGAATTATAGAAATGCTGGAATGCAATGGATAAGGAAATATTAAAATTTGACTACTGATTTATAATCACATTAACAGTCATGAGTTTCTCATGACTTCAACCTTGTAGTGTCTTTATTTACATGCTACCAACAAATTAACTTCCTAAGAACATTTAGAATGTAGTTTGTCTCACTACATTGCTTTCTTGTCCTGATAGAAATCCTTTCAGTCTATTGTTGGTCTTTGCTGATGGAGAAGTATCTTGACTTTTTCTAATCTGAGTCATTCTGATTTTCTCTTACATTTCAATCATTTCTTGATCTCTTTACTTCTGTCCCCCCAAATACTCTATTCACTTCCCTGAAAGAATAGTAAGCATTGTTTTCCTGTTTAACTATTGGTTCATTAAAATAGTCATGTATTGAGGTCTTGCTAGTCATATGTGAACTGCCTTTAGATGCTGAGAATTGAACCCAGATATGCTTCCATGGCAACAAGTACACTTAACTGCTGAGCCATTTCTCTAGCCTCCTACCACTTACATATGAACATTTCCTATTTTCTTTTAAAAATGCCTTATTGATAATAGTTATAATTTATCACATCATTTTTATGTTATATTAAACGCAATTGGATAGCTTTATTTTTCCTTAAGCAGAATAAGGACATACCTGATAAGGTTTATAATTATCATTATTTAAAGCATCAAATCTTAAACATTAGTAGTTTTATTAATATATATAAACATACAATCATATGTTAGTATGTTTTGTGCTTTCTTCTTTACTTTAAAAATATATAATTATTATAAAATGATAATAAGGATAACATTCAGATAAGGACCCAATAAGTTGGTCATTAAAAATAATGCTTTTGGCTCTTATTGCTTTGGTGTTTGTAAGCACAATACAAGCTGCTAAAACAGACTCCTTGGTGTCAAATGTACTATAGTACATTTTTATTTCTTGCTCACTTTAGGTTTCACTGCACATTAATCATAATTTGGGGCAGAACTAGAACAAAGAGGTCTTGTCTTCAGGCAGATGAGCAGGGACCCATGAATATAATATCACTTTTGGACTACTCAAGTTTTCTTGGACATTGACTGTAACGGGGTAGAGAATGAAACAGGAAAACACAAAGGTGTTTTTTATAGGTTGAGCTTCATAGTGTTACAAAGAAATTCTGCCCAACTTTCTCACCTCAGGCTCAGTCACATGACTGTACCTACTCACAACACAGTTTGGGAAGTGCAATTCCTTGCTGTGCTTTATTTCCAGGAAAACATAAATCTGCACACTTAAGCTATAAGAAACCCAGGTTTTTGACAACTCTGTTATTCTCTACTATGGCATTCATTTCCTAGTACATAAAATATTTGCTCTTCAATTATTGCAAATAGTAAGCTATTCTAAAATACAGATGTTTCTTTAAACAAGGCTGGAGATGCAAATACATTAACTTCACATTAATATCAGACATTCTTGTGCTTTGTTATAAGAAACCTTGAGATTACATTTTGTTTTGACTGTTTCACCAACTCTTCCAGGGCTGTAGACCTTTGGTTTATGGAAAGTTTGTCTTAAAACAGGATAGAAAAATTCTCCACATTTTCTGTTAAAGGTGGTCACTGAAGGGTACATAATGCATACACTCTCTCTAGAATTCAGATTACTTTTGTTAGGGATAAACTCCAAAGCTCTGTAAACAGTGAATTCTTTTCTGTACGCAGTAGGGTCTCATTTCTCAGCCCCTTGGGAAATTACTTTTCAGCCTTCCTTGGCTTCTTAAGTTATGGCAAAGTTAAAATTGGGGAAAAGTAGTTGAAAGTGGGATGGAACTAGCTCATAAGGTATCATTTGCTCTCCTGGAAGTAATTTGATGTCCTTGGCAAAGAGATAAGTTAACTTTTTAAAAGACCTATGAGTAATAATAAGCCTGACAATTCAGTGGCTTCAAAGGATGATGGGGATATTTGACATGATCTGCAACTGTGTTCACAAGATTAGTGATCACAAAAGTATAGACCTGTGCACATTGTTAAAATTTTTCCAAATAAGCAAGGGTGACAAATTCTAGATTGAAGATTTCTAAGAAGGAGTAGATACTTATCTGTACTTATCTGAGGAACATTAGATGAGACCAGAGTGGCTATACGGAGCCTATCCAGAGTCTACAGTCACCGATTGAAAGAGAATGTTTGAGATATAGCCACGTATTTTTTATATATAAAATTAGAGAACTATCTAGAATAGGTTACATTTTTTAAAATTTATTTATAAAAAAATGCCTTTTTTAATCCATGTATTCCCCTGCTCCACATCCCTTCATCCTCCCAATTCCCCTCTGTCATGCTTCAGCCTCCCCACTCCCCATTGACCGATACCCTCCCATTTCTAAAAGTCTAATTATATCCAGGGAGGGATCATAATATCCTTACCTTGTTTACTTCCAATGTCAACACCTGGCTATAAAAAACAGTTATTTTATCCAATTACTAAGTTTTTCCCCTACTTCTGTTTTCTAATCTGAATAGAAAAAAAGCAATGCAATTTTCTGTAACAGTTTTTCATGCTTTGAACTGTAATCCCTTTGGGGGTCATCAACCCATTCACAGGGGTTGCCTAAGACCACCAGAAAGCATAGATATTTACATTACAATATGTAATCGTAGCAAAATTACAGTTAGGAAGTAGCAACAAGAATAATTTTATGGTTCAGGAGTCATCATAACTTGAGTAACTATAGTAAAGTGTTGCAGTGTTAGGAAGGCTCAGAACCACTGTCTATTGGCTAATGTGTGAACGAAATGACTTAGGCTGATACCTGTTTCAGAACATAGGTTCTGTCGATGTTAAAGGATGTCAGTAACTTTATTGCATATGATTCATTGCAAAGGATTTAGTGTCCCCCTCTTTGACTATAAGTTTGCCTTGTCTTCATTTCCAAATACTAGACCCTGGGACTGTTGGGAAAATCTGACAATCATACAATTTCATCCTTGCCATCATTTTAATGAAATGAACTTTTCTATGTACACTAACTGAAGGTAATCATATTTGTTGAGATAGATACTATGAAATTACTCAGGGTAAACCACTGAAATGAAGAAAAAAATTCTCTACAGTTGGGGTTATGGTCCATATACCAAATGTAATATACAATATACATTGTATATTAGTATACATACATTAGTATAATATACTTTCTTTTTTCCCTGTATAATTGGACTTTAAGCATTGTTTCCTGTAATTTGCAAATTTAGATAGTCCTCTGACTATGCTGCATTATCTAATAAAGATAAAAGTGTGGGTTAAATGAAGGTAGAAAGATTATCAAGAGTCTTTAATAGTGTATTTCATAAACCTCAAAGAGGCTCTTTCCTTTTTTCAAAACACAACTTTGTATGAGCTTTATTTTATGTTTACCAAAACATTTCCAAAGGAGCATTGATCCTGGGCATGCCCTCAGTTAAAACTTCTAGAAAAGAATGTGTCTGTGATATTTCTCAGAGGCATGATGCTGAGAACTATTAGGAACTGGGTAGATCATATTTGTAGAATCCCTCTATGCCTTGTGGGTAAACGTTACTCTAATCCGTCTTCTGAGCCTCAGTACTACTCAGTACTAATGTGTTGTTTCTCATGATTGCAATAGAACTGCTGTCTGAACAGAGGCCTCATTTTCAATCTTTGTCTGTACCAATGCAAGAATGCTTTCATCCAAGCATCATGGAACTCAAAATTAGAAACTGTCCATTCATTTGTGGTAGGCTAATATTAAAAACTGACTATGCCTTGTTTAAAAGTTATAGCTATTGGTGGTGTGGCATTTGGGTCTATAACTCTATGCTTTTCTGCTTTCTCCCTCTTTAGGGGACAGTTTTAGTTACCCTGTACTATGCCAGAACAACCTGCCAAATAGTCACGGTTACTTTCCTCTGTAGGAATTAAAACCAAGGCAGATTAAATGGATTTGATCATAAGTTCTTAAGAACTCTGGACATATTTCTACTTGTAGAAAAACTTTGGAAACTGTATACATAGAGTAAAGAATTAGCAAAGAAAGTATACAATTGGATGCAGATGACTATCCAGGCAAAGCATTCTTGTTTCTTTTTCTGACCAGCTTCTACTGAATGATTTTCCTGAGGCCAAGCAATGCCATTACACAGAGTTCAGCTGCACACTTTCCTTATAGAAGATTTTGTCAGCATGATTATTGATGGTTTACCCCGCCCCCCAGCAGGAGGGGTGCATTCTGTCAAAGGAGAAGTCACACCCCTGTAATTAACCCCTCCTCTATGCTCTATAAGGAAGCCTATATCATTGGTTGGTTCCCCAAAGTGACTTTTGGCAAAATTTTACTTTGGAACCTACGTTAAGGGACTTTAGCAACCCAACTGAATATCTTCTCATGAGAGTCTTATTGTAGTTTTCTTAAATTCATGTTTCCCTTCATGAATATAGACCCAAACAGTCTTTAGTTGGCTCTTGTATACAAGCCAGAATTCTCAAATAACACAGGATTCCTTTGTATTTTTTCTTTCACCTTTTTAAAGAACAGACACTCTCAAAAAAAATAAAAAAGAAATATAAAGTAATAACAGTGGAGAATGGGTAAGAATGACAAGACTCTATAAAGGAATAGATAGTCCACCCATCTCAAGAAGCCAAAGAGAAAATGCTAACTAACTCATGAGCTGCTGTATACAGTTCTACTTTTCTGTTCCAACTCATCCAAGTGAATGTTTAAAAAGTACTTTTGACATTTTTCTTGAAGTCATAAAAAGGAGAACAGTTTTAGCCAAGGGCAAAAAAAAATTAATAAGTTTTCAGACACAAAATGATTAAAACATAAAAGCTATGTTCACACACAGTCTTGTGTATTTATTTGACTCGGTCTGCCAATCTAATTGGTGAAGGAAACCACAATAGCAAGCATATCCAATTAGCAAACTCCAAGTGAACATTATGCTCAGTCTCTAGGCACATCGCTTAACAAAATATGAAGACACTCATATGAAGAAATATCTCTAGGTTAAGAAAGCAGAAGCAAATTTTACTTTAAATCTGGTTGATGGTATTTCATCATGTGTGTTTTCTTCCCAGTTCCTGATAACTGCAAAAACTAAATAATAGTGTCATCTTCCTTTTTGTTATATAGGGGAACCCTCAATAGAATTCTTCAAAGTAATCTAAATTCCTCTACGAGAAGTGTCTACATTAATAAGTAAAAATATGAATCTTAATGAGTCGTATCTGTTTCTTTTAATGAAGTTTAGCATTTTAAAATGTCACTTGTCTGACAAGAGAAGAATGTTTCATATCTGAGGGCACAGATAATCACACCCAATTGTACTAAAACACATAGCTAATTAGATGTCTAATTGCTACAGTATCTATTTCCTTTCTTCTCTCTGAAGTCTTTGGAACACCCACCACCCCAGCATCTTACATTGTGAGCTTCCAGTGTGGCAAGGAGGAAGCTTGCATTTGATAATGGAATTACATGGATTCACAGATTATTTTAGGAGGAGCATCAGGTTCTGATTTTAAAGTTTTATCTTAGTCTTCTTTTTCCTTAGTAAGTTCTAAGCCATATTATTATTAATATTTCAAATGTTGTATATATTTATTAATAAAACTTCAAAGTTGTATAGGCTATCGAGTGACTTTTGTAAGCGAACATCTAACTTCAAAATTTTTCTTTGTAACAATCGTATTTATTGGCTTTTAGAAGAAATCACATACAATTGAGTGAGGTCTTTTACTTACAGAGAAGTTTCCCATCTGAATCAGAGATCAATATATTTCCACAGATCATTCTCTGGAAGAACCATTATTTTGAGAATATACTGTAGTGATGCATCATTCCTGATGTCAGCATGAGATACCATCATGAGACAAAAATTAGTCTAATTCATTATAAATTAATTTATGTGTTCTAAGCATTGGCAGCAGAACATTTGAAGTGTCCTGTGTGGGATAGTGTTCTTGTACACTTCAAAGATTTGTTGATTGTATGGGTTTAAGGATTGGTCATTAGTCAGGCAGAAAGTAGAGGCAGGGAGGCTAGATTAGAAAAATTCTGGGAAGAGGAAAGGCAGAGCAGCAAACACCAGCCAGATGCAGAGGAAGCAAGATGAGAATGCTGCACTGAATGAAAGTGCCAAACCACATAACTGAATGTGGAGAAGAATTATGAGTTAATTTAAATTTAAGAGCTAGACAGTAATAAGCCTTACTACTGTTCCAGTGATTACTATAGAATTCATCCTCTGAGTAGTTATTTCATAAGCATCTGTGGGACTGACCAGACGGAACCGAAAAATGTCTGATTATAGTCGTAATGTAAATGGGAAATGAGCTGAGAATCAGGGGTGATATCCAGGTGAAGTGGTAGGACAGTGCATCTCACGCTTATCAATATGCACATAAAGCAACAGAATCTAGAGATAACATGTATTTTCAGGGAATATGTGTTTACTGGTCAACACTCATAATCACTATTGCAGAACTGCCAGTTTCTCCCAGCATCTTTCTGCCTCTCAAGTCTCTGCAACAGAGTCATTCTGGCATACCTGGTAAGGACACACCTGATCACCCACCCTAAACTACTCTAGCCTCTAAGCTTCACTTCTTCTCCCCGAGCATTGCTAATTCCTACACAGCACAGTCATTTTGGCAGCCCATCCTTTTTATTCTCAATCTCAACTTGCTCTCTCTGATCCTCTTCCTTCTTCTCTTACCTCTTTTCCCTCTCATTGCTTGGTTCCGTCTGAACGTTTTCTATGCCACTCGATTTATTCTCCCTTATCTCTGCAATAAAAACTCCCTTCTCAACCATATCTAGAAGCAACCATGTTCTCATTTTTTCATTCAATCCCCTGATACTCATTGGACAGCTCCATGAACACATTCTGATGGGTATGTAGAGCTTTAGTTTGGTAGCATTCTTAGAATATCCAGACTAGAATCTTATTCTTTGTAAAATTTACTTAGTAGCTTTGTTTTAGGTTATTTGATTAATTAGTAAAATAATTGCTAGAAAATAATTGAACAGGAAAATTGTGTTTATTTTCCACATATAAGAATTGTGATGGAACAATAAATATTTGGCTGGATATTGCCACTATGAGAACAAAATACATAAACAACAATAGTCTGGACTAGTTATATTTATGAAGCACAGGAATTTTGCAAAAGTTGTCCGTGCCCAGCTTCTTTTGCTGGTGATTAAAGAAAGACTTCCCATTTCAGGATCTCTTCCTCATGGTAGAGTTTAGAGTAGAAAAACTAGATAACTTAGGTGTAGGAATACTGAATGTATTTACCCCAATTATTTTTAGTTATGATTTTTATGTAACTCTAATCTCAAGCTTTTTTTCCTGATGGTAAAGACCTAGTATTGGTTCTAAATATATTTTAACAAAACTCTGTTAACTTTTGAAATATATCTCAATTCTTGGATATCTACACCTTTTAAAATACATTCTTATTATTGTAATGTTCGTTTTGTTCTTCTGATATAACATCTCATCTTGTAGCCCAGGCTGGTCCTCCCTTCTTACAGTCTTGAATACTGAGATTATAGGCATGTACCACTTTAGCTGACTCCTCCTTGTATGTCCTTGCAACTTTAAGAAGCCAATACAATAAATATAGTCAAATTTCATTTGCGAATAATTGTTTCTGTTTCCATATGAGAGCATACCTCTGTTCTGAGAGGCGAAGCTTAGAAAGTTCGCTACTGTTAGTACATCTAAAAAATATTTCAAATATTTGATGAGGTAAAATGATTCAGTAAGAGACTTTGGATTAGAACATGTGAAAAAGAATGGAAACTCATTTCTTAGTTTTCTGGAGCATTAATATTGGTTATCATCTTTTAAGCTTCTAGTACTGCTTCTAATGTTGCTATTGCTTTATATTATTGCTGCTATTGTAATTGTTATTAAACTCTGGACGAACCCCTTTTAATGTAATAGAAACAGTGGTTGATATACTTTGTGTCAATTATTACAAAAAAGCATAAGGTAATGGCTATAAAAGATGCTAAGAAGTAATAGTTGAGGGTTCAACCCTCAATAAGACACTTCTACCATACTGTCTAAGGCTTGGGGACTACTTCAGAAGAGGAGGCAGAAAAAATGCAAGAGTTAGAAGACAGAAAGAAGGGCTGAGAAATTTCCTTTTATAGGCAGGACAAAGTCATTGAAAATACAGTAGTTAGAGTTATTGGCACTGGACCTGTGGAAGCTGGTTCTCCACAGTCATTGAAGTAGAGAAGCTCACTGAGTTTTAATCTTCCCTTCTGAACTATTGGCTACTAGGGGATTCATGAAGAGGGGGTTCCTTATCTTCAGCTGTCCTGGCTCCAAAGGATAGGTCTAATTCCCTTGTCATAAGCAGTTCTGGTTAAAGAGATTTGTGGGATGAAAGGGGGAGCTAGCAAGGACAGGAGGGGGATAATAGAGTGGGAGGTATGACTGGAATGTTTTATACTGCCCCAGAATTTAATTAGCAATTGAAAACTCATAAGGTAAGATGATATTGGATTTTTTTTTCCTATTTTAGAACGTGTGTCATATGCTTTTGGTAGGTAAATGAAAATATTTAAAATTTGTACTTCTCATTAAAATTGCTTATTTTTATAGTTTCCTCCTCAGCTTTATGTTTTTAAAAAACACCACATTGTGACAATTTATTCAGATACAATATTGAATATTTCAGCAGACATACACCTAGCTTATTAGACATTCTTTGCAGTTATTTTGGGATCCTCAAGAACAAAACTGTATTAATGATGTGGCTTTAATATTTCCCTTTCCCAAAGGTAATGAAAGCAGTAATCCATCACCAACTCTCATTTGCCGCCCTCAGTAACTTAATTTCGTACTCCAACTCAGAATGGTTTAATTTCTTTCTTCATTGATCCTTTATTCTTAAGGAAAATGAGTTTAGCATCACTAGGAGATATTTTTGTATATTTCAATACTTGTCATTAGCTATTTTCATTTTTTTTCTCTCATTTTGAACTCTATGTATATTCACATATATCTTGTGTTCTTTTTAAGTAGAGCTATTTATCTTTATTTCTTTTTTCTCCCCTTTTTCTTGCTAAGGCCAAACCTCCAGAAATACACACCAGCAAAAAATAGATGCTGGAAATGTACTATTTGCCCCACTAATAGTACATTATCTTGCAAGAAGAATTCTCTTGCAAGAAGCCATTTTCTCTTTAAGCTGAAGAAGCCTTTGTTCTCCCCGATGCGTATGCTCATCTCACCAACATTTGACTTTCCTTGTCTTCAAGGTTAGGAATTCTAAAGTGATAAGGTTTGTTTTGGTACTAAGTGCTTTGCAGTTTTGATTTTTAGATTACTGTATGTCAAATTTAATCATATTGCTGTCAGCTAGTCGAATGGCTCAACTACATTTTTCTACTTCACTGGTTTTTCCTCCATTCCAGTTTAAGTCATCATAGCCTGTAGGGGATTTGACAGACTAATTCTTAGAGTATTGGACAGAGTCATCATTCTGGTATCTATTTGAGTTTGTTCCTTCATGGGTTTAAACTGATATAAAGATGATTTTAATTTATTTTATTTTTGTTTATGTCTTATTTAAATTATTTAAAAAATAATTGAGACATTGATTGATAAATTTAAAATCCTCCTCTGACATATTGATGTAGAGAAAGTGATTTGGAAAGCTGGTCAAAAGGAATTTAATTTTTTTAAATAAATGGTATCTGCTTTTGCTTTTTAAAACAAAAACTATTAAGAGAAGCATAATCATATATTTGTTATAAATATACATATCTACTAAATATTTACAAGTAATTATGGCTACTTAATTATGAAGACAATCTTTCCAAGAGAGAGACAGCACACATCAGATTTTTCTCTCCTGTAGTTTTTTAAGAAACAGAAGGGGGTTCTCAACTATGCATTTTTTGAGTATGTATTTATATGTATTTGGTACATGTGAAGAGTTACATCAGAATACACTAAATAAGCTGGAATAGACCTGGAACTTTTGTTTATATAGTGCATTCAGACACTTAGTGTGTCTGGATGCTCATCTAACTCCATGTTTATGCTAGAAGGAGTATCAGAAGTAATACAGAGTTGACTGACTTGAGAGACTGAATGACTGTAAAGACTTTTGGCCTTGCAGCTTATATATGCTGGTGAAAAACTCATGCTGAAGACCATAAAATTATTATGGTCCTGAAAAATATTCTGAAATATGCTGACCTGTTCAGCTTCTCTGAAGTCCTGGCCATTGTCTTTAGCCTGTCTATTAGTTTTGCAAGGTTCTCAATGCTTTGTAATAGATTTCATGGTGTTTCAGTTTGTTTCCAATTATAACTCTGACAAGCGGTGCTTTCACCTTGCTTCCTGACTATGTAAATACCTTCTGAATGTCTCCTCTTTCTTTCTTGGATTAGTTTGTTTACATCATTTCAATTGTTTCTTTCTTTTAATTGCCTGCACCAGATGTTTTAATCAGTTTGTTGTGTTTAAATTCTTTTTCATAGCTGAAGAAATTTGTTTCAACCCAGAACACAGAGATAACCAATAAAGACCAAATGGTTTTAGATTAGTTAAGAGTAGTATTATAAATTAGATGCAGCCAAGGGTGTATGAGTAAAAGTTAAATATATTAACTGATGTTTCTTCCCCTAATGGATAGCTTTGACCTTCGTTTCTCCTTCTTATACCATTTTTTTTAAAACTTGTTGAAATGTATGCACGGTAATGAGTCCATGTGTAAAAGTATGTGATTTTGGCATCCTAAGAACTGTGGAATAGGTTTAGTGTACGTCAGTGCCTTTGCAAATTAGAACTGGGTTATCATGCTTCTCTAGTTCTGGGGAGATAGGAGCATCCGTTTGAGTTAGAAGGGCAGAATACAAAAGTTATGCTTCCTCAGCAAAATCTTGATTATGATGAGTCATCTCTGACAGGTTTTACAGAGAGGTTTCAATGTTTACTCTTTATTGTCAAGAAGACTAGTATTAGAATTCCCTAGGACACATATTATGGGCATGCTTATGAAGGTGTTAACCTAGAGAATTAACTAATGACCTATCCTGAACACAGCCAGCATGGAATCAGGAGTTTAAAACTCATACCGAATAAGGTAGAGAATAGAGCCAGCATTTCTGTCCGCTTCTTGTCTTGGGGTTTAAGACACACTATGGCCATGGCAACTCTTATAAAGGAAAACATTTAATTAGGGTGACTTACACTTTCAGAAGTTGGACATATCATTGTGACAGGACTTGGAGGAATGCAGGCAGACATGGCACTAGAGAAGGAACTGAGAGCTCTACATTTTGATCCACAGGCAGCAGGAAGTGAACTGTCTTCCATGCCGGGCATAGGAGACCTCAAATCCTACCGCGACAATGATACACTTATTACAATAAGGCCACACCTACTCTAACAAACTCATACTCTCTTCGTTACGCTCTTTGAGAGCCATTTTCTTTCAAACCACCACAATTCCTGATCCACTGAGAGAGAAGCAAACTCCTTCTCCCTCTCTGATGAGTATAGACAGATTTTTTTTTTTTTGAAGGGGGCTGCTAGCTCACAAAATACTACATAGAGACTTACCTTTAATTATGAAAGCTCAAAATATAGCATAGGCTTGTCCATCTAGTTTTTCAAACTTAAGGTAATCCATTTATATTAATCTACATTTTGCCCCGTGGCATTTTATCTTTCTTTCATCCTGTACTACCTTTTCCCACTCTGTGTCCTCTGGTGTTTATCTCTACCTAGGTTCATCGCGTCTCCTCCTCCTCCTCCTCCTCCTCCTCCTCCTCCTCCTCCTCCTCCCTCTCCTTCTCTCTGCCTGGAAGTCCTACCTAACCTCTTCCTGCCTAGTTATTGTTAAATAAGCTATTTTTAAAGCCAACCAGAAGGTGCCTTAGCAAAGACAAATCTTCGCAGCACACAAAAACATTATTCTGCAACATATGAACTTTTTCTGTTGTGGTAGAATATACCATGGGACAATATATGTTCTTTCTCCCTCAAGTTGCTTCTCCTTGGGTATTTTGTCACAGAAATGTAAAAAGTAACTAATACACATATATTTTTCCTCAATTCTGAAAAAAATGAACATAAGTATATTTTGTAAGAAATTACAGTTTCTCACATCACTCTCTAATCCATGGCAATGCTTAATTCCCCTCTCTACCTCTAAAAGGAGGTCAGCACATCTTTTCACTGTGCGTTTTACATTATTTTTTGCTTCTGTTTACTCTCACTTGCCTTGCCCTCTTCTGGAAAAACTTTACACAATTATTTATTTTGAAACTTACACTGTTCTGTGTAGTGGGACTGTGTTCTGTTACACTGTAAATAGTTGTCCCTCTTACTAGTTTAACAAAAAGCTGATTGGCAAAAAGGCAGACAGGAAGTGTGGGCGGGGCTATTAGACTAAGAAATCTCTGGGAACAGGAAGAGCAAAGCAGAGAATCCAGAGAGATGCCAGAGAGACACCAGCGGAGAAGCCAGCAGACACAGAGGAAAGAAGAAAATCATGCTGCTCTGAGAAAAAATACCAAGCCACATGGCTAAACAGATTGATAGAAATAGATTGAGATAAAATGAAAGAGCTAGCTAGCAATGTGTCAGAGCCATAGGTCAATCAGCATAAAATTAATACAAACTTCTGTGTGCTACTTTGGCACTGCTGGTCCAGATCTCGGGGCTGGTCTGGGACAGAAACTTCATATTACAGTTCTTTATATACTCTTTATTTCCTTTCCTTTCTCGGATTGGCTTAGCCTTCTTACCCCTAGTCCATCTTCCTGGTTTCTTTCTGCTTGGTTTTCTAATCATACAGAATATCTGAATGTGCACTTCATTTGCAGTTCTTCATATGGAACTTCTTAGTCTCTTGGCTTTATTGTGTTCTTTCCTATATACGTAATTTTGCAGCTCCAAATCCCCACCTTTGAGACTTGAAGTAAAGTGATCTGAATGGAAGTGAGGCCGAGAGATACAGAACTTAATGGTGACATGAGGAGGGAAAGAATTGTCCTGGAGTTTGATCAAAGCATTTCACTTGTCTAGAAGCAAGGGCTCCAGCATCACTGACATTTGCTGGAAAGGCAGCTGACAAAGAGACAATATTCCATTCATACTTAGATATTGCATGTGAAAATAGCAATAAAGGGCTGGAGAGAAGGTTCAGCAGTTAAGGACACTAGTTACTCTTCAAGAAGACTTGGGTTCAGTTCCCCGCACTCACATAGTGGCTCACAATCATCTTTAATTACAGTTTGAGTTCTGGCTTCTCTAGGAATTGAACACACATTCATACAGGCAAAATACACGTCCACATTAAAATAAATTGACAGTTAGCAGTGACTCAGGTATAAAGCCTGATGTGTATGTGTGTGTTGTGTGTGTGTGTGACAAGAAACAATATTTGATGTTGTTTGTAGTAGTCTGGACTTCTACCTATCATCAATCAGAGCCCTGTCAATTGATACTTAGACAGCACCCAGTTAGATGTAGCCTCAAACCTCACTAAATCCTACATATGTCTATTGTTAAAATCAATGTTCTACACTCAAATCCATACTTTTACTGGCAGAAAAAGTCTCAGATTTTTTTAAATATCAAAAATATTATATTATGCTTATGAGCTATAACAAACACATGTACACCACCAATGTCATTCATTCATTCATTCTCTTTATCTCACTTTCTTTTATCTAAAATTTGGCATATTTTTTATGCTCCATTTCCTAGGATATGCAACAGAGTCACTACAAGAACAACATAAATGATCACATAAGGAGGGGGTTGTATGTTTACTGTTATTTAGGATTTCTTGAACATGTCTCAGCTTGTCTTAGGACTTGACTAGCAAATATTTTTCCTAGGTGATATGTGTCCTATGTGAAGCTATTGGCCAGATTACTAGTGTAAATTATCCTTAGGTTGAAGAGGTTTGGTGCTTAATTATGAGGCATATTGATTATTAACATGATCTAGTACCAGTGATTATTTTAATATTGTCTACATAAATTTAAAGGACTCTGGTTACCTCTACCCACATAGTAAAACACTGTTGTAAGAAAATGTCTTCCACTGGTAAAACTTCACTTATAACAAGAAATAATTTTACTTAAATCGTAAAAAAATATTCTTGAATATTGAAATGTCATTAGCTAATGGACTTTTAAAAATAAAGAAGGTTATGACATTTTTAGGGAAAACAGCCAGCTATTTGGTGACAGCCTTTGATGAAGTTTGAATGGAGTGGAGAGATTTAATTTTCCAAAATAATGATGAGCATGGCTAATTCATAATAAGTTTAATAATGTTGGGGCCTAAGCTGTTAAATAATTGTACCGGAGTTGCTGATTGGCTTTACTGAATTTGAGAAAGACCTTTAATGTACTTAATATTTTGCTGAAACATAACTCAGTCTCAATGACTTTGAAAGGAACATTAATAGTTTTCTGAAAATATAACCTTGAAAATTAAATCCATTATATATTTCCAAGATTATGGATGAAACTTCTCTGTCAAATAAGTCATTACATTAGCATAATGAGGTGTGAGGGGAGGTATAAGTTGGAAACAGCAAGCAAAGGTACTTTGTACCACAATTTGTCTACATTTAACCAAAATGACCTTTAAAAGCAGAGCTGAAGGGTCAAGTTTATCATCACTTTTGCAGCCTTCAGGTAATATATTTCTATTTAGCTGAACAATTTACTGGAAATTGCTGTAGTAAGAATTATGTTTCATCCAGCTCCCTACCTGTAATACATGAGGTCTGAGATGAAGCAACTTCTGAGAACAGGGGTTTGTAGACATTGCTTCCCTGAAGCAAAACTCTTAAAGTAACACAAGGCCATATTGCTACACTCCCAAAGCAGGCAGGTCATTAAAAAACACATCCTGGAGCATGCATAAGCTGAAAAGGAGAAGATGAAGATGCTAAAGGAAGCAGCATGCTGTCAGTGTTGGCTTTACTGAGGCTGCCAAATTTCAGGTTGCCTGGACCTCCTTCTTTGAATGTGCTTTTTAAGCTTGTACAAAGACCAACATATACACAAAATCACATAGAACATTCAGCTGAAGATGCTGAAGTTATCAAGTGCATGTTTTCACTTTTGGTATTTAAAGGAGGATTTCCCCAGTATCCTGAATATTCTTCGACCTGAGAAATTCTCACAACTTTAAGGACAGCAGAAGAAAACAATGCTCACCAGTATCTGAAAAATGCTCATCGGTAATTATTTATTGAGAAAATATTAAATGTGGGGGCACTGATTACCTTAAAAACAAAGCATAGGCATTCATGTTCACAGATGATGGTCATAATGACTGTGAATCATCTTGAGCAGTGAGTTACAATCATTTTAAAGATTTCACCATTCTGTGAAAATGAAATGGGGAGTATATTCTTTTCTGTGAGTTATATTTCTCAAACATCAGTTTCTTTGATTCAACATTGACCTTTAAAGGAGGATATTATTGAAATTGGTGCAGTACACTGTAATGGTGCTGATGATGGGGATAAAGGAGATAGGAAAAGGTAGTTGTCCTAAATCTTATTGTCAGGTTTTCTAGATAAGAGGTATTTATGATGAGAAGAAATATACAAGACCAGTAGGTCTCATTATTTTGGATGGCAGAGCCATGTGAGTCACCGGTACATTGCACCAATATGTTCCTGATTGAAAGATTAAAAGTTTTGATTAAAAGTCCTGATTAAAAGTCTTGAAATATGTGAAATACAGTAAAACTTATACTGTGAAATATAAAAATATAATGCAAACCAGAGAACAGAAGAAGGCTGAATATAATTAAATATATAATTTAAAGAGTTTGTCACCAGATGTGACTCTTTCTAGAAGGTAGTATAGTTTGGAACTTAAGGTGTTTGGGAGTAATACAGAGTTTTAATTGCACAATCTATAAGAACACCACTGTGTATATGACAATAAGAAACGATAGTGATAGAATAAGACATTAACATAATCACATGACACAAAGTGTCTTCTGTATTTTGTGTGCTGACACTAGACTGTGACACTCATTGTGGATTTAGGGTTTTTTAAATTAACATGTTATGAATTAAAATTATTAATTGTGTTAAAATTCATAACAGAGTTTGTCAAAGATGTTTAAAATATATTGCTTTTCCCCCTCTTCATATTTCTGTACACCTTCTCCAGGGGAAGAGATTAAGGTGGAGAATAAAGGATTAAGTAATGGCTATTTTGCCTTTTGGGCATTTAATAATATGATAAAATGATGGGGTTATTTTATTTAAACCTGAAAGAATCTACATAAATGTTTTCTCAGTCTTAGGTGACTAGTGATATGAATCATAGTCCTAGGACAGTTGCTTTCTGTCAGAGGATCTAAAATAAATTTTTCCAAGAGCTCAGGAAACAGATTTTGCTTTAATATTGATTGTGACGCAAACCACGGAAGCTCTTTCCAAAAGCCATAATGTCAAGAATGAAATATTCTTTGAAATTTCATTTTTTGCTTACTTCTATCAGTGAGAACTTTCTATTCATTGAGAGGACCTAAAAACAGGAGAACATGAGAGTCCCTATGGCTTTCTTAATAGCTTTCATTTGTACAAGCATGTAATACCTCCTACTAGATTGTGCTGTTCATAATGGATGACCCTTACTTTGAGATCAGTTGGTATTTCATTTTTATAATAATTAATTATTTTATCTAATAATACATAATTATTGTGAGAAAAACAATTAGATATTTTCATGGTATTCAAATGAGTGTTGGGCAAAACTAAAATTATAGTTTTCTAACTCCACCAGAGTCCAGAAGATCCAGTACTGTTTCTGCAGTGCTTTACAGAGGGTACCATTTGATAGAAATCTAGAAACATTCATAGGTGATCAATAAAAACTCTTAAAAAACTAAATGGTGTATTTTTTTATTATCCTAAAGGTACAGAGTTAGTAAAAGTTTACTTCTTTTTCATAGTGGAGAGAAGAACTGAAAAAATACAATTAATAGAGTTTTCAAAGTGAGCCTAAAAAATCCTGTATTAGTGGTAGCTAGTCTACCATAGGAGTTGTATGTCTAGAATCTAAAGGTTATTCTACTTAGAAGTAACAGAAAGATGGTTGCTTATGTTGCAATAACTTGCATAGCATCATTTTTATAACTTGTCAAATGAATGTGACATAATCATCCCTTTTGTATACTGATTCTCCCAAATAAAATTTTTTAATTACTACATAACTGTTAGACAGTAACTCTATGTACCTAGACAAAGCTCATGACTGAGTGGTCTTCACAAGAGAGCAATTTGTTTTAGATTAATCTTCAGTTCTTATTTTATTTTATAATGCTTTATTATAAATAGAATGAAATTTAAATTAAATACATTCAGAAAAGTCATTAATATCTCCATTACTTATATTTAAGGCATACTTAGTTCTCTATCTTGTTTATCTTTACAACAAAACTAACAGCCATGAACATCAATCTACACAAAAAACTACGGGAAACTGAGCAAAGTTGGGATCAGGTGGTCTTCCTCAAGAAAAAGCACACCAATTGGTTGTCTAGTACCGAATGATCAGACTTGAAAATGTATAAACTTGAGACCTTATATGGATTGAACAGGTTATCTTTAGGAATATATTTGTACATATACATGTCACACAGTAACAATTAATGAATAAAAAGGAGTTTATTAATTTACAGTAGACTAGGGTAGAACATATGGGAGTGTTTGGAAGAGAAATATTGTAATTAATTTATAATTATAAAAAATAATATGTAAATGTCAGGAATGAAGAGATGACTCAGCAGTTAAGATTACTGGCTGCTCTTCTAGGGAATCCAAACTCCACTCTTAACACTTGCATGGTGTCCATGCAGGATAAATACCTAAAATTAAAAAACAAAACAAAATAAAAAACATTAAAAACACAAATGTGAAAGCTTCTTGTTTTCTACATGGAATTTCTTGTTTGCCAAGGATAGTGAAATTACACTATAAACTGGTACTAGTAGGCTTTACTCTTAGTTACTGGTTTATTGGTGTTAAGGCAACTGTTTGCTTACAGTTTTATGCTAGTCCATGATTATCAAGTGCAGGAAGCAAACAGACATTTTGCTTGAGTGGAAACATTTACAACCTAATCTTCAGGCAGCAGGTATAGAGACAAACACTGGACCTGGTTTGGACTTTTGAGAACTCTAAGCTTACTCACCAGTGACACACTTCTTCTAACAAGGCCATACCTACTCCAAGAGGGCCACACACCTAATTCTTCTCAAACAGTTCCACTCTCTAGTGACTAAGTATTTCATATATGAGTCTATAGGGGCCATTATCATTCAAATCACCACATTCCATCCCTTGACACATAGAGGTTAGTCATATAATGTAAAATGCATTAGTCAAGCTTCAAAAATTCCTATAGCTTTTCACTGTAAACACTACTTAAAAGTCCAAATTCTTTCCTTCTACTCAAGGTAATCTCTTACCTAAATCAAAATAAAAGAGATCACATACTTCCAACATACAATGGAACAGAGTATACATTACTATTCCAAAAGGGTAAAAGGAGATAAAATGAGGAAATATTAGATCAAAGCAAGACCAAAACCCACAGGGAAAACTCAGAATTTTGCATTCCCATGTCCAATGCTCTTCAAATCTCTAATTCCTTTTAGATTTTCTGTAAAAACACTCCTTTGTCTTAGGCTGTTCCCATATTTTGTTAGCAGTTCTCCTTGGCAGACATCCTATGACTCTAACAGTTCTAACATTTTGGGGGAACTTTAACAAAATCTAGAATTTCCTTTCTCCATGCAATGCATTCCTGTGCTTTCATGGAGGGGCTACTCTGCCAGACACCTGGCTGTGGCAGCTTTCTTTAACCATAGAAGAACATTCCATAAATGTTTTTCTGTATCCTCAACTCTAGACCCAGAAGTGCAAGTGCCAAGTTCTTCCGTTTGCTTGGTTGAGAACCTGGCTCCTTTTATGACTTATAGCTGCATATGCTTTGACCTCTTGATCGCTTATAGGGCAAAGAAAGAAAAAAAAATCCCTAAGTCTTGTTCCTACAGGTTTCTGAATTATCTGGGTGGCATTTTGCCCTGAAGTTACCACTAATTTTATTCAATTTAGCATCAGGTTTTTCTTTAAACTTTTTATTCACCAAAGCATAGGACTTGGTTCAAAAATAACATTTTCTGGTTTCTTTTTCTCCAAGAACTGTACATTTGTATTTCCCTTTGTTACATTTGCTTCTTTTAATTATGGATCTATATAATAGTTTATTGCTACTAATTATGTAATATAATCATTACTAGACTGTCTTGAAGTCACATTTGCCATTGGCATTAATCTAGAACTCTCCAATTTAGCCTCAGGAAAAATTTTAGGACAAGGACAAAAAAGGATACAAAAGGATACAAAGTTTACCAATATAACAAGAATGATCTCCAATATTATTCTCCTCTGATACCTCTTGAGCAAGTTCATCAATAAAAAAAGGAAAAAAAAATCAAACAAAATGAAAGCACATGGCTTTCAGCACTATTGTCTTTCATGCTCCTCCTACTATGGCTCATTAAGCCATGCTTAGAGCATTCCATGCCTTTATAGTGCGATGTTCTACTCTACCAGGCTCTTATTTGGGGGAGTATGGAAACTTGTTACAGCAATAAACCAGTCTCTGGAACCAAGTTCTGTCTTAATAACTTTTCTATTGCTATTAAGAAACATTATCAGGGCAGCTCTTATAAAAGAAAGTATTTAATTGGGAGTTGCTTACAATTTCAGAGGGTTTCATGAGCCTTATTGCAGGAATGAGACAGATATGGCCCTAGAGCAGAAGCTGAGAGCTATACATGTGATCTGAAGGCAATAGGAAGAAAAAAAGACGTTTGGCCTGGAATGAGCTTTTGAAACATTAAATCGCACCTCCCAGTGTCATATTTTCACCAATAAGAACACATCTACTAGTCCTTTTAATTATCAAACAGTTTCACTCTTGGTAACTAAGCACTCAAATATATGAGGCTATAGGAAACAGTCTCATTCAAATCACCACCGTTCTCTTCTCAGATTCATGACCTCACTAGCCAGGTGTTCAGTACCTGCTATGGATTTCTTCCTTTAGGACATGTCTTTTGTCCAGATAGAGGCTGCTGGTTACTATCAAGTTAGAAATGTTGTGATTGCGTTTCTAAGGTTATCATTTTATGCTTGTCATTATTGTAGTTCATAAATATCACAGCTAAGTAGAACTAATTTCTCACCATACTTAATATTTAGTTGTATTCTCACAGTACAGATCTCAACATTCATCAAAGAAACTTCTCTTTGCATAGGCAAAAACCATTACAGAAAACTATAACTCCTCAAAATTTAGAGAACAAATGATTATGTGGTGCCCAATTCCAGCTGAGATGTCTGTCTGTCTGTCTGTCTGTCTGTATCTCTCTCTCTCTCTCTCTCTCTCTCTCTCTCTCTCTCTCTCTCTCTCTAATCTATACAACACAATTCTTGCACCAAAGACACAAAGAACATCACAGAATAGAGGCCAGAAAGATGATAAGAGGTGAATCAGGAGATCTTCTCTGAGGTGCTGTCTGTCAGAAATTATAGGGAAGCTTTACCTGTGGTAACATTACATTGTTGCTTCCTAAAGCTGAACACGACCTAAATAATAACACTACCAACAAACATGCTAACTGGAAGATAAATATCAGGAGGTCTCTAAACAAAGAACAACAGACTGCAAAGTATTGCAGAGATAGAGAGACTTGGCCCTTCTAGGAATGCGCCCCAGTTAGTAATTTAATATCTAGTGGCTAGCCCTGTAATCTATATATTACATGAAGCAAGGGCAGTTACATGGGAGGAGCTGAAAAGAAGAAAGAAAGGAGAAAAATGATGTAAATGTACCTTAGTTTAAAAAGTTAAAAATTGCATTTTAAAATATCCTTACATCACAAGGAAACTGTTACACTTTTTAAAAGCAAAACTAATTTTATTGAGATGCAATTTAAAAAGGACAAGAAAAGTTTCAGCATGGTAGAAATTAATTAGCATGATTCTATGTAAGGGTTAGGAATAAAGAGAAGGTCTCAAGGATAAGGAAACATTTTGCCAAAATACCCAAAAATAAATCCCATGATTCAAAGCCTGAGTGGTGTAAGCAAAGCACTTGCACAAACGGAAATTTATAGTGCAAATACCTATATTAGAAAACAACATATAATACCAACAATATACACATTTATATCAGAATAAAAGAGCAAAGAAAATCCAGATTTCATTGAAGAAAAGTAAAAATAATGAGAATGAATGAAATTTATAAAACAGCTGTGCAGTATAAGGGCAAACAATAAAATCTTCAGCCACTTCTTTAAACTGTGTAGTTGATGAATTTTTTTCAAGTCTCAGGAATAGTTATTCCTAATTACTAATATAAGTGATGAAGAAAGACACCAGCTTAACTTCACGGTGATGTAAAGTTAATAAAGTACTGTGTGCGTCTTCAGGCTCATATTTTATCATTTTGAGTAATATAATCATTTTTAATGAACAGTCAACATAAATGTATATAAATATAAGAGAAATATGATATGGATCTGTTCTCAAAAATAGATCACTTCCTCACATTATTTCATATTCTTTAAAAAGGGACACTAAAACCATGATGAAATATACTGCATTTATACCATAATGCATAAGATAAAACATTTTTGTTATTTGAAATAGTAGAAGGGTTGCTGGCAAGCTCATTTCTCATTGATAGTTTAAAAAGGTAACATGGTTGAATCACCTTGAAAGAAACTGGGCAATTAGTTAAGCACACATTTGCTATGTGACTCAGTTATGAAACCCTTAAGACATATACACACACACACACACACACACACACACACACACACACACACACACACCTGAACACAAACTTAGAAGCACCATACATATGTGAACTGACTCAATAATCCAATTGTTTCTTTTGAAGGGATAATATATGAACAAAGTGAGATACATTTGAAAAGGGGAAACAAGTTAACGATGAAAACATCACCAATAAATTAAAAAAAAAACCCTATTTACTCACAGATAATATTTTGGTGAATATCAAGATATTATGCTAACTGTAAAGAGTCTGTGATGTTTACAGTTTGTGACTTTATTTAATTTTAATTTAATTCATTCAACATTATAGAAAGCTATAGTGATGACAGAGAGAAACTGTGACCAAAAGAGACAATAGGTGATTGTGTGTGTGTGTGTGTGTGTGTGTGTGTGTGTGTGTGTGTGTGTGTGTGTGTGTGTGTGTGTGTGTTTCATTTAATAGTGAGGAATATAAAGTCGTTTGCTATTCTGATTTTGGAATTATAGCAAAAGAGTAAGTTTTAACACATCATAACTAAATATATAAAAACATAGGGTAAAGGAGCAAAGAAAACCAAGATTTCATTGATCTATCCCTATAATACATAAAAACAGAATAGATTACTTTTGTTACATGGTACTCATATAAATTATTGTAGATGAATTCTGAAGTTGTCCTTTGAAAAATGTTATTAACTATTATTTGTCCAGTTTTAACGAAAGAGATTTTGTCTTTCTGCCTTCCTCTTTATAATGCCCTGTAAACCTGAATAGAGTTACCTAAAAAATGGTAGTCTCTTTATAATTGCTCTAGAACATCATAACATCATCAGTCACAAAGAAGGGAAATATAATGCACTTACAATGCTTTTTTTTTTGAATTAGAATTAATAGCCTAAAGAGAATGAACAGCTTAAAATTTTAATGCACACACATACACATATGTACACACACACATATATAAAACCATTAAAGCAAACACATTTAAAAGATGTTATGTTAGTAAGTTTGTGTGAATGTGTGTGTGCTGGTGCACACAAAGAAAATACTTTGTGAAGGTCAGAAAACATTTTTGAGAGCCAGCTCTCTCCTTCCAACATGTGGGTCATCGGGATTCAGAATAGGTACCTTTACTTACTGAGCCACCTCACTGATCCTTAATGTTTTTCCTCTATTAAGAATTTTTTCTTTAACCTGTTTTCAAATTGGCTAGTTTTTATTCCTAAACTGCTATCCCAAACTTCCAAAGACTGCAAGAAACAGCATGTTTATTAGAAGCACAGTATTTAGTTTTAAAGAAGATAAATTGTATATTTGTACTGGTTTTGATTCATATATTAATCACTTGTGCCCTCTGTTGAGACCAGAAAATTCCATCCTTAAGGCTGTCTTTCACTCTAGCTTATCATTTGAATTACTAAATTGGAGGCATCATTAAGAAAGCCAAGGAGAGAGAAAATTACATTTGGGGTGTACTATTTTTCTACTGTCACTGTGGTGTAGTTAGCAGTTGTCATTATATAGTGGTGATCCACTGTTATGGAGAGGCATAGTCCATGATCACAGAGGAACAATGGTCACAGTCTACTATTGTAATACTCCCACAGCATAGTCCTGATTTCCTGTGGTGGTTTAGCCATAGTTCACTCTTACAGCATAACCATGGCCCACTCCCATTGTGTAACTATAATCTAGTCTCAGCATATTTGTGGGCAACTGTCATGGTACATCTAGGGTACACTCTCATGGTGCCAGTATGGATTAATGAAGCTGTGGTGCAATGCCATGGTATAACCATAGCCCTCTATCATAGTTCACTTTCATGATGTGATTGTGTTCTAGTGCTGCACTATAGCAATGGTTTACTTTAAGAGTGTATCCATCATCTGACAGGTTGTATGTTTCAATATAGTAGTATTTTCTATACATAACAGAAAAGCTTCACCAGTGAAATCTCAACAATATGTTTACCTAAACAGGATCTAAAGCTGAGAAGAGTAGTAGATATGTCAACATGAGTGAAGGAAATTTCACAGGACCTCAACACTAGATGAAGAGATGCAGTCAACTGATGGTTCTTTTCTTTTCATTTTACCTTGGAATGTAGTTCTTTCACTCCATTTTCTTTTTCTACTTTACAATTCCTGACCTGAACTTGATCTAGTGGAAGTTTCTAGTTATCAATTTTTCTTAATGATTTTGACTATTATAATAAAATCACCTTATTTTAAGATAAAATATTTTTAATGTTGTTGATAAGAATGTGGTGTAAACCAAATTTTATTTGTTATCTCAATTCTACTTTATGGGAAAATTTTTGCAATAAATCTTGAAATGATGATATTTCCAAGAAGCAAGAAATGGCTTCACAAGACTGCCAGCCTTTTCTTTTACACTGGGGTAAAGCTGACCTTTTGTCAAACCATTCTCTAATGGATGACATTATGAATAAAGGCATCTCCCTCCTCAAAGGCTACCGTCTGGTCTGTTCTTCATTCAAACAGTATAGAGTCCAAGATGAAAGCCAACCTGGCACTTTTACCTGAGCCCATTTGGGGGAAGATGCCATTTAATCTATTGGATAATAATGGGAAGAGGTCCCAGAGTCATTTCCTAGAATTAATGAGAAAATGGCATGAGGGCACAGCAAGAACCTCCCTTATTTATTTTGCTTAATTGGCATGCATGTTTGTTTTGAGGAACTTAAAAAAAGAAACTTGGCAAAAGATATGTGACCACATCAAGAGACTGAAGCTTGGATTGTTTTCTCTTCCATGAGAGTCAAAGCTGGCAGAAGCATTAAGTTGATTTTATAGCAATTAGTTGGAGACCAGCAAGGAAAATAAACCTTCCTTTTATATCTTGCCAATTTCGTGTATTTTCTGCTTATAAGCATCAAAGACTAGCACTGTCCTCAGGGCAATAAGATAAATATTTAATTTATGTTATTAATTTAACTGTTAAATTAAAATAATACAAATTCTTAAGGACACATGCAATAATTTATGTGTGATTTTTATGTAATTTCCCAAGAATTTTTTTTATATCTAAGTGGCACCAACTTTGAAAAAAACAGGTAGTGTATTATTAATGTAAAATTGGATTAAAAGCTATAGAAAAATACCTAATGTGACATATACCTATATACACATACATGCTTTATTCATAAAAATAAGGAAAGTTGGATTTTCAAGAGTATCGGTAAAACGATTCATTATTTAAATATGAAAATTTTCAAGTACGTTACTGAAAAGTAGAAAAGAACTGAAAGAATTATCAGTGAATACTGTTTAACAGGCAAAGTTTCTCCCCTATACATCCAACAAAGCTAATTAAACCCATAAATATGAGAGCAGAATGGTAATGCTTCCAGTAGAGCTCTCTGCCAGTATTATTAAAAGGTTCTCCGGGAGCCTAACCTTCAGATATTAAACAGGGGACAGCTTTTCAAAGGGACGATAGTGATAAGACTGCAGGAGAGAAAGACAACCCTGGAATAAAAGTTCAACATACCCCGAAGGATTCTGACAGTGTGTGATGACTGGAGGCCATAAAGCTAATAAAAGATAAACTTTCTACAGACGAGCTGTCAGAGAGTAAAAAAGGAATAGAGGAAAGAAAAAAAAGTGACTAAGAAATAGCCCCGAGAAAGAACGTTTGTGCAAGATCTCTTTTTATAGCAAAACAGAAGAGATTATAATAAAGATAAATTAAACCTTCATACAATTTTCTGCCTTTTAAAATACATTTCTTGCACTGACCTTTACAAAGCTGATTTCTATTTTCTGGCAGAGAGGAAGAATAAGTGATCACTGATAGGGCTCCCTTCATCCTCCAGTCTTTTGAAAGAAGGGAATAATGAGGACATATTTTTTTCTATACATGTTTGGAAAATACATTCTTCTGTGACCAGTAGAGGTTATGGAATGGGTAAGGTGGTCCTAGGACGTCTTATCTATGTAGACTGGCTAAGCTTTGTCATCCTATCTTGATATGGAGATTGAGAGAATGCATACTTTTCTAGTCTTGAATCTTAGAATATCAACTTTATAGAAAGAAAGAATATTTTGTGATTATTAAATAGAAGGGCAGGCTGAATTCAGGGAAAGTTTTCTTGTATTTGAGTGAGAATGGCTAGCCTTCTATGGGTGGGTAGATTTGTGAAAATGAAAGTCAAGAAATGGAGAGAGAAGCCAGACGGCTACAGTGCATGCTTATTCCCATCTCTTGAGAGGAAGAGCCAGGTGGATCTCTGTGAGATCCATGCTAGCCTGGTCTACAGAGGGAGTTCCAAGACAAGTTCCAAAGCTACACAGAGAAACCCTGGCTCAAAACAAAACAACAAAACAAAAATGCTGTGAGAGGCAGAGCAGCTTTGTATGCAAGCTGTACAAGTCTACAAATATTGAAGGGTCTTGTGTTTTAATGACTTTCGATCTATGAAATGTCTTAATGTTTTTCAAACAATGACCTATCATTGTTATGCTTTGCCTCGCCCCGCCAACAGAGCAGACTCTGTGTGGAAGTATGAGCTTCAACAAAGTTGACGTATCATAAGCATCACATCCAGGCTGTTTAGGAGGCCTTTCCTTCCTCCTGTAAAACACATTACTCTTGTCTCATTCCTCACAATGGAAGAATGTGAGCAAAGTAGTTCTTTAGGACTCTTCTCACACTTCACTGAGACCTCTCTAGCATCTGCTTGGGTCTATAATAGCCAGAACTCCACGGGAAGATAAAATCTTTAGGCACTTAGAATTAAGCTGGAGGGTACAGCCCTTGCCTTTCTGTCTATCACATTGTAGTGAGTATGTGATACAAATCTGATAAATCACTACATTCTCTGTGGAAAGTCACATTCCTGTTAGAGCTAAATGAGAGAAGAGGCAGTCAATAAGAATTTATTGATCCCCGTGGGCTGTTCAATACACTATAAGTGCTATCACTGACAGTTTATACTTCCTTTTACTACGGACTTTTCTTCTGACTGTTTTATGGTGCAGTAAAGATTTCAAAAGGTAACATGCCAGTGTAACGCAATGGTCAAGGGGACAAACTGTATGCTGGAAGACTTGAATACAGTTCCTTCAGTCAGCACTTCTGTAGATTGAACCTTGACGACATAGTCCTTTGTCACCACCTCAATGTCTTCGGATATTAAAGACGCAAATTTTAGTGCCTAACCTGTTTATTTGTGAATCTTAAATGCACTTACTAAATGCATTTTAAAAGCCGGTTTAACTTAGCTCTTAGAATTATCCATGGCATAGAAATTTTATTCAGGAGTTTTCCAAGTTTTGGGTATTCACACAAATAAAAATATATATTGTATATGTGTAATTTTTCTATCTAGAGAATAATTTCTAAAAATAAACATTCATGATAAGACTGAGTTAGGAAATACTATAATTCTTATTACAATATTAGGACGAACATGTATCTTTAACTTCTGTAGATGCAGACACAGAAGTTGAAGAGTTACAGTTCAATTGTAAAGCTAACTCATGGTCCTCTAGAGAGGAAAAATAACCCACAAGTGCCTCTTTTACCAGTCAGTGGCCTATAATTGATTCTAATTAGCAGTTTCCACAGCACTATATGGGTAGGAAGGTCAAAGATTACCAAGGACTCTTCCACTGCTCAGTAGCAAATGGGACACAGAAAATGGGAAATAAAACAGTGCAATTAAGCTTGAGTTTCTTCTGTTTCTTTCTTTAAGAAACATAGTTCCAATCTCCATGTCTCTAAAGAGATATAGAAGAAAAATACATGTGCTATTATGAAAAAGAATCTTTGTATGGCACAATATTGCTCCTTCTGGATCCTGTGACTGGCTACAGCTATCTTCCTTATTTAATTTTGACCTTCACTGACTGTTATTTGATTGGGAGATGCCCTTCAGGTACATGAGCATTAACAAATTAAGCAGGAGATAAAGAAAAGAAAGAAAACACGACTGGTTCTCAGAGGTCCTTATTCCTTTTATTGCCACTCAGCTTGCAACCTACACTTAGTGCTGAGTTTATATGGAGAAAGATGAGAGATCTGTATGTGAGTGTGTATGCACCAGACAGGGTCTATATGTTTCTTCCTTTCCCAAATTTAGAAGTTCCTTTCACAACAGAGAAAAGATTTCTTCAGAAAACTACATAAAATATTCTCATTTCATCAACTATTAAAATGTGTATCCACATACAAGGGGAAGTATTATAGAACTCATCAATGACTTATTTTGTCAACTCACTCATCCAGAAGTTCTCTTGCTACAGTGTTCTGAGACTACACCCTCACCCACATATTCACTAGTGATCTTCGTAAGTCTAACTTTTATTTAAAAGTAAAAAATATGCTAACAATTCATTTAACATGTAAACACTGCTGTAGGTGTAATTTTTCTGTCCCTCAGCAGTTGCTCCTAAATAATGAGACTTAATATTAATTATACATAATTGGCCAACAGCTTAGGCTTATCTCCAGCCAGCTCTTACAACTTAAATTAATCAATTTCTATTCATCTCTGTGCTGCTCTGAGGCTTATTTACCTCTTTTATTAACTTCCTGTATTCCTTCTTCCAAATGTGACTCTTCAGACGCCACCATTCTTCCCATCATTCATTCAGGCAATCAGCTTTTTGTTAACAAAAAGAACAATACATTTTCACAGTGTACAGATGGATTATTCCACAGGACACTGTTGCTTTCTGGAGAGTTTACTGCTTGGTAATAGACATCTTTAGAAATCCTTAAAGCTATCGTTGAATATTAATTTTATAAGCTTTTTATGTTCTTATTTTAACAGTAAAAATATATATATTAGTCAATTTAAAATACTTTTACTTCTTAGTTCTTAGAACAAAGGTTAAGAAAAGTAAATATTATTTCTCTACATAGAGAAAATCACATTTATTAGGTATATTTTTATATGTACATACTACAAAGGCATGCATATGCATACATTCAGGATTCATAGCGAGTTTATAAAATATTTTAAGAATATATGATTTTATTCTATGCTATAGTGTATCATACTTTGGCATTTATATAATATGTAAATTGTAATATGTTACATAAAAACCCACACACAATGCAATGATTGTACAGAATATATCAGCAGAAATACAAGTTACATAATATTATTTTTTGAGTACAACCTCATGAATTGTGAAATCAGTTTCAGGGAAGCTCAATAGAAGAAAATAAATTTACTTTACAAGCTTTAGAGAAAGCTTATTCCTCTGAAGACAAGAGTAAAGATTTCTGTGAATATAAAATCAGTTGTGAGTCATCTTTAATCCTTAATCTGATAGTTTAGCTACAATGCTTACTTTTTTTGCCTTGTAAATCAGTCTTTTATATATAACTCTATCTCCAACTCATTTTCCTGCTCCATTTACATCTCCATACCCTTCTCCATCTTTTTTTCTTTATCTCTAACTTCTTTTTCTGCACCATCTCCATCTCTGTCACTATTTCCTTTTCTGTCTCTTTCTTCATCTTTCTCTTCATCTCTGTCTCTTTATTGTTTCAGTTTATTTGTGCTTCCACAAAGTCTTAAAGTCATTATTGATTTTTCAACAACATGTTCTTTCAAGTTGTGTAAAAAACATTGTGTTGGGATTTTGATGGGGATTGTGTTGAATCTGTAGATTGCTTTTGGTAAAATTGCCATTTTAACTATGTTGATCCTCCCTATCCAAGAGCATAGATCTTTCTATTTTCTGGTATCCTCTTCTATCTCTTTATTCAGTGACTTAAAGTTTTTATCAAGCAGGTCTGCTACTTCTTTTGTTAGATTTACACCAAGCTATTTAAAGTTATTTGCAGCTCTTATAAAGAATGATATTTTCCTTATTTCTTTTTTAGCCCTTTAATCCTTAGCATATAGGAGAGCTACTGATTTTTTTTTTAAAGTTAATCTTGTACCCTGCTACATTGCTGAACGTGTGTATCAGCTGTAAGAGTTCCCTGGTAGAATTCAGGATGGGGGGTCATATATGTATATGACCATACCATCTACAAATAGAGATAGTTTGATTTCTTCCTTTCCAATTTGTATCCCTTGTTCTCTTGTTGCTTTAGCTAAAACTTTGAGAACTATATTGAATAAATAAGGAGAGAGAGGACAGTCTTGTCTTGTTCCTGATTTTAGTGGGATTACTTTGAGTGTTTCTCCACTTAGTTTGATGTGGCTGTCAGCTTGCTGTATATTGCCTATATTATATTCAGGTATTTTCCCTGTATTCTTGATCTCTCTAGGACTTGTATCATAAAGGAATATTGGATTATGTCCAAGGCTTTCTCAGCATTTAATGAGATGATCATGTGGGTTTTTTTCTTTCAGTTTGTTTATATGATGGATGACATGCACAGTTTTCGTATGTTGAACCATCCCTGTATCTCTGGGATGAAGCCTACTTGATCATGGTGGATGATTTTTTTTTTTTTTTGATATGTTGTTAGATTTGGTTTGCCAGACTATTATTATTTTTTCATCAGTGTTCATGAAGGAGATTGGTCTGTAATTCTCTTTCTTTGTTGCATATTTGAATGGCTTCAGAATCAGGGTGTTTGTGACCTCATAAAAATGTTCAGCACTGTTCCTTCAGTTTCTACTGCATGAAACCATTTGAAGAGTATTGGTATTAGTTCTTTGAATGTCTGGTAGAATTCTGCACTGAAACCATCTGGTCCTGGGCCTTTTTTACTTGGGAGACTTTTAATGGCTTCACTTTTACTTTGTGTTATAGATCTCTTTAGGTCTTTAGTAAGATCTTGAATTAGTTGTGGTAGGTGGTACCTGTCCAGAAAGCTGTCCCCTTCTTTTAGGTTTTCCATTTCAGTGGAGTATAGATTATAGATTTTCAAAGTATAACCTGATAATTTTCTGGATTTCCTGGGTATCTGTTGTTATGTCCCCCTTTTCATTTCTGATTCTGTTAATTTGGATACTCTCTCTCTCTGCTTCTTGGTTAGTTTGGTTAATGGTTTATCTATCTTGTTGACTTTCTCAAAAACCAACTCGTTGATTTATTGATTTTTTTTTTGTATTATTCTCATTGTTTTTATCATAGTTATTTCAGCCCTGGGTTTGTTTATTTCCTCCCATTCTCTCCTTCTAGGTGAGTTTGCGTATAATTGTTCCAAAGCCTTCAGCAGTGCTGTTAGGGCTCTTGTAAGATTTCTCTAGGTTTTTCATATAGGCATCTAGTGCTATGAGTTTTCCTCTTAACACTGTTTTCATTGTGTCCCATAAGTTTGGGTATATTGTGGATTTCATTTTCATTAAATTCTAGAAAGTCTTGGATTTCTTTCTTAACTTCTTCATGGACCCAGAAGTGGTTCAATTGAGAGATGTTAAGTTTCTAGGACTTTGTAGGCTTTCTGTGATTCTTGTTGTTGTTAAACTCTAACTTTACACCATGGTGGTCTGATATGATACAAGGAATTATTCCCATTTTTTTTGTATCCATTGATATTTGCTTTATGACAGAGTATGTTGTCAATTTTAGAGAAAGTTATATGGGGTGCTTAGAAGTATGTATATTCCTTTGTGTTTGGGTGGAAGGTTCTATACATATCTCTTAAGTCCATTTGCATCATAAAATCTGTTAGATCCCTTATTTCTCTGTTGAGTTTCTATCTGGTTGACCTATCTAAGGGTGAAAATAAGGTATTGAAGTCTCCTACTCTTGGTGTGTGGGGTTTGATGTGAGGTTTTAGCTTTAGTAATGTTTCTTTTATATATGTAGGTGCCCTTGTGTTGGGGGCATAAATATTCATTCAGGATTGAGACTTCATTTTGGTGGATTTATCCCGAGATGAATAAGTAATGTGCATCTTGGTCTCTTTCAATTGATTTTAGTTTAAAGACTATTTTGTTAGATATTAGGAGAACTACATCAGCTTGTTTCTGTTTTTGAAGTTAAGATGTGTTTCTTGTAGGCAGCAGAAAGATGGCTTCCTTTTTTAGATCCATCATGCTAGGATGTGTCTTTTTATAGGTGGATTGAGTTCATTGAGAGTAAGGGATATTAATGACCAGTGATTGTTATTTCCTGTAAATTTTGGTGGTAGCTTGTGTGTATTTCCCTTCTTTAGGTTTTTTTTTTCCTGTGGATTATCGATTGTTTGTGATTTCATGGGTGTATCTGCTTTCCTTAGGTTGGAATTTTCCTTCTAGTGCTTTCTGTAGGGCCTGATTTGTGGGTAGTTATTGTTTAAATCTGCTTTTGCGTGAAATATCTTGGTTTCTCCATCTCTGCTGAGTATAGTAGTCTGTGTTGGGAGTCAGGGTCTTTTAGTGTCTGTATAACATCTGACCAGGACCTCTTGCTTTCATTGTTCCCATTGGATAGTTTGGTGTTATTCTGATGGGTCTGCCTTTCTCCTTTGTAGCTCTGAGAATTTTTGCTGTTGTTCTACAGGTTTAGTGGCTTCATTATTATGTGGTGAGCAGATTTTTTTTTTTTTTTTTTTTTTTTTGTGGGTCTAGTCAACTTGGTGTTCAGTAAGCTTCTTGTATCTTTCTAGGCATTTCCATCTTTAGGTGGGAAAGTTGTCTTCTATGCTTTTGTTGATTATATTTTCTGTTTCTTTGAGCTGGTATTCTTCTCCTCCTTTGATTCCAGTTGTTCTCAGGTTTGGTCTTTTCACTATGTCCCAGATTTCCTAGATGTTTTGTCTTCTGATTGTTTTGGTTTTACTGTTTTGTTTTGTTTTTTTTTGTTGTTTGTATTTTCTTTATTTCTTTAAAGGAGTTTTTATATCCTCTTTTAAAGCTTCTATCTTCTCCATAAACTTGTTTTAAGGTTACCTCCTTCTATTCCCTCTTCATTGTTATGCTCGGGTCTTGATGCTGTAGAACCACCAGCTTCTTCTGTTGGTGTCTTGTTATTCTTCATATTGTTATATGTATTCCTGCACTGGCATCTACCCATTGCTTCCTTGGTTCACTCTTGGTCAGCTCTTTGTCATCTCTCAGTCAGGTGTGAGCCTGGAAGCTGTGTATCTCCAGTAATTGCAGGGCTGCTCTTAGTTGGCTCTTAGTTGGATGTAGACCAAGGAACTATGTGTCTCCAGTTGTCACAGGGATCATTCTTAGTTGGGTTTTAGTTGGCTCTTAGCTGGCACTTAGTCAGCTGTGGATCAGGAGGCTTCAGGGTCTCCAGTTGTTAGTGTGTGATGATGCAGATTGGGGTTTTGGCTTGTGGGATGTCCCTCCGGCTGTGTTTTGCTGGGTATTGGGCTTGGGAGGTCTCTTCCAGCTTTCTTTGGTTTAGGGTGTAGCTGGGTGTGTTTGGGGTTCAGGGGGTTTTGTCCCTGGTCCGGGGTTTGGAGACCATGGCTTCTGCTTGGGATGAGGGTCAGGGTGCCACTCAACTCTTAGTAAGCTGTGAACCAGGAGGGAGGCTTTGGGGTCTCCAGTTGTTGAAGTGTAATTGAGTTTAGATTTACAAAGGTGTTAGTTTCCTAGCAAAGCTAAACAAGTTTTACAGAAATGTTCAAAGTGAAGCTACACAGTCACTGCCATATCTGTTACCAGCATCTTACACTGGAGAGGCACATTTGTAAAGTTCACAGATTTCATATTTTTGAAACAGAAATTTGATTATGGAAATATCCATTTTAAATTTATAATAACCCTTTTATTATGAACTATTATGCAACACCACGGATTTTATTGAATACAAGTATGAATGAATGTTGATTCTCCTTGCAGTCTGTTGTGGTCACCCAAATGCCCACTTGTCTTTGTGTAATACTTTGTCCCTTTCCTTTGTCACCATAGTTCCTAAAGCCCCTCTATTTTATAGCATTCTGTCAGTATTCAGCACTCCTCAGATGTGCCAGCAGACAATTGTAGTAACCTCATATTACTTCTCTTGGGAACCCAATTTACCTCTGAGGACATTTCCTTTTTTCTTGTGAAGCTCTCAAAAAAGGAGGAAGTTTTTATTCCTCTAGCTTGTGCCTTTTGCCCTTGAGACCAGAGCATTGCCTATATTTCCCTTCCCATGTTTCTTTTCATTTCAATAAGCCTTCAATATTAAATGCATGTAATCAGACTGTACCAGCACTACATAGTGATGTAAATTACTTCCCCTAACTCACTTACTTTTGGTTAATGCCTGTGTCTTCTGTTGTTCACATACTTAGTAATTATTGCTCATGGAGTTGGTCTTTACAGCACTCCGGGTCCTGCTTCCCTTGCACTTCTGTCTTATAATAAAGGAGTTTCTCTGAGTTTAATAGGCTAATCTCCATTGCCATGACTTGATTGTGTCAGTGACTACACATGCAGAATTTCAATATCCAACTTGGGTGATGATCAGGAAGCTGGAAATTCTGCATATGTAGTCACTGACACAATGAAGCCATGGCCATGGAGCTCCTACTGCCTTCAGAGTTCTTGTTAGACATTCTTGATGATCTCATTCTAAGATTTCTGTTTTCTTAGGTCCCAATTCTCAGTATTGTCATCCCTACCTCTTATTCATTACTCACCCTTGATCCTCCTGCCCCCACTTGGTTATTCAATGCAATCATTATTATTTCTTATTTTCTTCTGCATCTCTCACTGCATTGTAAATTTTTTTCTTTGGCAGAGTAAAACGTAAACTTTAATCCTGCTCTGCCCATAGTTCTCAAAAGCTCCATTCAGACTAGATATTAGTAATATTTCCATCACCATAATCTATGTAATTAGCAATCTTTCCATAAAGGAGGAAAGATTTGGTTTTTTCTCATGTCAGCTTTTCCAGTTCATGATCACTTGTATCTTTAATTTTCTGTGATGAAGCAGAATGCCACGGTGAGCAGCATCTGAGGAGGCAAACCTGTTTGATTCATGGTGGCTTGGAAAAAGAGCGATGTAATGAGAAAGTCCCAGTGTTTCATCACACCTTCCGAATGTACACAGCCTAGCTCCTATATTTTATTTCATGAAGTTTTCCAATATTGCCATAGGCCAGGGATCAATTTTCAAGAATGTGCCATGTAATAATTATGATATTTCATGTCTGATACCAGAAGCTCAGCCCATTTCAATATGTGAAATTGTTTTCTTAGAACCTTCCAAAATACCAATCATTGCTCAAATGTCCAAGTATAAAAACTTCTCTGAACCACACAGACTTTTTTTTCTTTTTGTAATCTGCATCAGCACATCTATGTCCTCAAAACATTTGTGTTCTGCATGGCTATGAGAACATCACTACAAAAATGGCAAAGACCAAAGCCACCTATTAGTTCAAGCAGTAGCTGTGTGTCTTTAGAGCATGGCTGAAGTCATCTCTGAGTGTCTGTGTTGCTGAATGTGGTGAAACAATTCTGGAGAACCATCTTCCCTAGGGGCTCAGCTGGAGCATAATGCCATGCTCCCTCTTCCCAAAACAAAGGTTTCTATTTTTATTTCTTGTTGATTCCTGAGATAATCTTAATATAGCTTTAAAATTAACTTGTTTCAAAGATCTTCTTTGTAATGAATGAACTGTTCTCTGCTGAAATTTTACAAGTTATTATCTTGTTGATGTTTAACTTTTCCTACCAAACCACAGTGTTTTACAACTTTCCCACTAAAGTTTTTTTTTCCCACAGTTCTCCCTGAAAAATCTAACTCCAAATAGAGAGCAGTACCCATGCTATTACCTGATCTGCTTTGGAACTTTCTGTAGAAGGTGCCCTGGTTTCCAATATTTAAATGTAACATTATACAAGGTCTTTGAGAAAAGACAGAAACAAGACAAGGTCTTTTGTAGATACTAATATTAATGAATTTTTGTATAATAGCTAATAATTCTCATTCCCATCTGAAACCTAATCAACACACTCTACGGAGGCACATTTCCACCAGGGTTCTCATCTCCCATCATCCCAATGAGTCTATTATTAAG